>OZ010575.1:121632482-122193348 GCA_963932145.1 Acanthosepion lycidas | reverse complement strand
ATATATATATATATATATATATATATATATATATATAGGTGTGTGTATATATATATATATATATATAGGTGTGTGTATATATATATATATATACACACACCTATATATATATATATATATATACACACACCTATATATATATATATATATATATATATATATATATATATATATATATATACACACACCTATATATATATATATATATATATACACACACACCTATATATATATATATATATATATATATATATATATACACACACCTATATATATATATATATATATATATATATATATATATACACACATACATTCATTCATTCATTCATTCAACATCATCACTTGATAAGACACAGATGTTGAAACAAAATTGCTATTTTTGTAGTGATTTTATAACATATTTATGTTATAATTTTTAAAGAAATAATGATATTTACTCTACTCTATATTGAGCACTCTCTGAAGAATATTAATTGTTCGTCAGTGGAATTTATTCCGTATACACCAATCATACACTTGTGTGTGTGTGTGTGTGTGTCTGTCTATATATATATATATATAGTCATCCGCACACAAACAGACCCATGAGTGTGGTTAAACCTCCAACTGCCTCAAGGCAGTATGAAAACCCGTTTCAATTCACATCATTTGGAGATTCTAACCATCAGCTATCAGCACCCAGTTGAAAGGGAGCAAAATTTTTATGTACTTATTCTTTAAATAAATACGCCAATGATCAATACGGTTCCATTTATGGAAGACCTTTTTCAGTATTAGCAGTAGTAGTTAATGTTTACATATTTCCACTTTCCCTCAACAGTTCTCAACTGGAATTAACTTTTCATAGTGCAAATTTTAGCAACATGATTCATTGAATAATTACACAAGTTATGTCTACTTATTTTCAAAATGATCTTTTGATATTAACGGACAATCTTTTGGCTTCATTATTAAAAGAGAGAAAATTACTGTGTTCGTACATTTTCTATTATTTGATATTAGCACAATATCATCGTCAGGGGGAAGTTTATTAAGACAAAATTGTAGTGTTCACCTGAAAGTTAAAATTTTTACTTGTGAAGCATATAACGCAGAGTTTAGAACCATGCATTTAGCATAATTAATACACCAGGGGAGATAACTAAGTTATGAGTTTGTGAAGAGTTCTTTTAGAAAAAAAAAAAAAAAAGAGAAATAAGTATGGAAAATCTCTGTCAGTAGGAAAGGTGTGATTAAGGAAAGCAAAGACCCTTGGGGTTACCAAACATGTAACGGTCACTATGCAATTTGGCGTAATATAGCACATAGTATAAAATACAAAACAGAACGTAATGATTCAAAACATAACAATTGAATTTATTAGTGTTTGGTGTACATGTATATACACTGAAGGTTTGATAGTGTTATGTCTCTTAGATTTGGAAATATTTGTACCTGAGCTCATAAAGTGAATTAATTATTAAACAATAGTTTAGAAGAATAAGTTCCAGTTGCATGCTAGGAATTGTGAATTGGAAAAGTTGGTAAGAGTTCAGAAGAGTTAAGATTTCGTACTTGCATGAATGTTGGCAATATTCTTTAACGTCTGACCGCAGGGTCAAGACGGGAATCCTTGAAGGTTACATTTTGGCACCAAGGAATGAGACGGAAAAAGAGAGAGAAAAGGGAACCACTCATGATTTGTTTATATAAGATGGTGTATCACGTGACTGGCTCAACCTTAGCGGGAAATTTCATTCCTCGCGTGCAGGATATCTGATTGGTCAGAATTGACCGTTCAGCGAGCTAGTTTTGAGCAGATTAACCAATGAATGCTTGTCGTACAATTTCTATGTACCTATGTGTATGTAATGGTGCAGATAATTACCAAAATATAATTATAAGGAACATATACAATAATACATCTCTACCTCCACTTAAAATTAGACCTTTTTATGGAAAGTGTTACTAACGTCCCTTTTTCCGATCACAAAAATAACATATATATATATATATATATATATATATATATATATATATATATATATACACAATGGGATGATGTCGCTATGGGTTCAGTTCTGTGTCTGACTTTTAGCAATATCTAGATGTTTAATCGTGAAAATAATATATTTAACAACTTTAAAAAAAAATCTACCTAAGATACATCGATGATATTTACATTATTAAAAAATACATCAACTCCAAAAACAATTCCAAAATAATTCTGTCCTTAAATTCGCATACAAACTTAATAATAGTAACAATGTTTGTTTTCTAGTTATATTGATAAACACTAATAGCAATAAATTCACTATCTCCCCATATAAAAACCCACCAGCATAAATTTTTGCATACTTAACTATAAGTTAATCCCTAAATTACTATAAATTAGTAATTATATAAAACCTAATAAACTGTGCAAAAACTAATTCTTCCACCAAAACAGATTTTCTACAGTGAACTAAAAAAAGTATAAAATTCTTAATAATTTCCTTAATTATATTGTTGATGAACAAGTAACATGCTCTATCAGTAATGTCATTACGTAGGAAATTTCATGTAATATAGACAGATGACTGTTGAACAATGGGAACAGCATCATCTCACTCTACCGTTAATGTGTCAATGCATAATCAATGATGATGTTCAAACTAAGCTTTTCTAACTAGGCTTTGATCAGTACGCGGTAGGGTTTTCTCTTTTCAGGAATTATTTTATCAAGACGTCAAATCCTTGATTGATCAACCTTGGGAATAATTGAACCAGAGTCACATGGCCAGAATGCTAATTCTCTCAATGTACTTCTTGCTTTCCAATCAACTTTGAACTTCAAAAATTTAAATGCAAAGTCAATCTACTGTCTTCTTAATTCCTGTTCTTTTATTGTTCTCTCTCCTTAACATGTGTTTATTTTTCTCATATTCTCTAACACTCAGTAGCCACTTGTGTCTTAGTGACTTTATTGCCTAGCTTGGGGTGAAATGATTAAAAAAAATATCACAGATTTGGATTTAATGGCATGTCAACTCCTATTTGGGTCATTTTATGCCGAAGCCGTATTTATTTATGAATTTAAGATGGTTATATTTTATAAAAGGTTGGGGGGCGGTTGGATTTCATAATCTACTGTATTTTTTTGGTTTGCTTTTTCTTGTGATTATTTCTGATTATATATTTTCATATCTACATCCATGCATGCATATATATGTCTATAAACACATATACACATACATATACACTATTTGAAACATCAAGTTGTTTATCTCTGTTGTATTTATTGGTTCCTGTGGGGGTATATAAATGGAAAGAATTGTGGTTTTATCTAGTGTCACTTGTGTTGCTATTGCTTGTAATTTAGTTTTAATATGTACTTTACTCTGCGGTATGTCATTTCTAATCAATATTGACACTCCCCCATTAGCTCTATGTCCTGTATTGTGGTTATAATGGTATTATTTATAATTTTTTATTTTTAAGTTGGCATTTTCTTGTAAATAAGTTTCCTGTAAGCAGATGACGGCTGGATAAGTACGAGTAGGTCATTGTATTCCATGACAGTTCCATTGCAGGATCTTATGTGCCATAGTTATATTTTCATTTTTTGGGGATAAAGTTACCTATTAGGTTTATATCATTTGTCCTCTCCAGTTTTTTTCCATCTCTTGAGTTTTTAGAAGCTTTGTCTTCAACTGCTTGTGGTGTTCTTCGGTCAGATTTTGGGTTTTGTTTTGGATTTTGTTTATTTTTCTTTCTCTTCTATTTCCATATATTCCATAGGTTCAAATTTATTTTCATTTGATATATTGATTCTTGATTTTGAGTTAGATCTTGATCGAGTGTTTTCTTGTTCTGTTGTCACTTTTTTGTCTTTTTGTTTATTTTTCATTTTCTTGGTTTGGGTTTGGGAAGAAGAGAGTTCGCTGGAGTTTTGTTCTACATTTTCTTTCCTGAGTTTTTTGCCTTCTGGGTTAATTCCATTTGATTTGGGTTGTTGAGTTTTAGTTTTATTTTGATCTGATTTAAGTTCGATTAAGAAGGTTTTTAATTCTTCAAGGAAAGCTTTTAATTCCTTATATAAATTTATTTCATTTGTACCTTTTATTTTATCTTCATTGTTTATTTTATTTGCTTTTTGTACCATGGAGGCGTAAGTGTTTTCTTTTATGTTATTTTTAACTTCCTTTCGTGCTTCTGAGAAAGATATATTTTTTTTGCATTTTATTATGATTATTTCTTTTTCCTGTTTGTAGATAATACATTGTTTTGAGAGGGCAGAATGGTTTCCCAAACAGTTTGATGATAGGCTCTCATTTGGACAGTTCTCTTCTTTATATTCTGGTTCTTTCTCACTACATTTTCCACATGTTTTTTTTGTTTCGACAGGAATTTCTGTGATGCCCAAATTTGTGGCATCTATAGCATTGAAGTATGTATTGTTCTACTTTTATAATTTCATATCCAATTTTAATTGTTGTCGGAATTTGGGGGGAGTTGAAGGTTAGAATGTAGGTATTAGTTTGTATCTCTGCTTCATTCTTCTTTATTGTGATTCTTTTGACATTTGTAACACCTTGAGTTTGGAATTCTATTTTTATCTCCTCTAGAGTGTACAGGGAGAGCTCCTTGCTTTTTACTACACCCTTTGAGAAATTTAGGGTTTGGTGTGGGTAGGATTTTATTTCTATTTCTTGTAGTTTTTTTCGTCTTATTAGTGTATCTGCATATATCTTTTTTTCCACTTCCACCAGTAATGTTCCATTTTGTAGTTTTTTTACATTTTTTGGTATGATTATATTTGATATAGCTTTTTGGATTTTAAATGGAGATATTTCTGTTAGTGCTTTGTTGCTTATTGCTTCGAGAACAATAAATCGTGGAAAGTTTTCACTATCATTTTCTATTTCCGAGTCATTATCTACATGTGGTCTCTTGGAAGATTTCTTTTTTTCCATTGATTGTTTTTATTTTTGTTCATCATCCACGCTCCCTACCCACCACGGAGTCCGGTATTGGGACATTACAAGGGGAAAACCCATTTGCCTTGCCATGTCGGGGCTACGTGAATGGTAACACTCTTTGGGAGGAGTCTTTGAGCACGCGTGTTCCTTTGTTTCCGTTATCCAAGTTTTACGGCTGTGAAGGTTTAGCAGGTGTGTCAGATCCTTTTTTCTCCGAAATTGATTGACCCTCCATCACATATTTAGGGGTGGGTGTTAGTTTTGGTTGGGAAGAGGAGTGTCAGTTATAGGTTTGGAGTGGATTATATATGATGGGGCTTGACATGACCAGCTGATTGATCGGATTGGGCCCCTCCGACCGCCCGTCTAGCCCAGGTAGGGCCAAAGTGGTGTGTTACAGGATTGTGACCGCTTTACACCTGGGTTACAACTTGCTCAACTACCAGGATCCCGTCCCCAGACATTACGGGTCGCCACCCACAGGCAACAGGTGGCCCCATTGAGGGACTTTTACCCTCTGCAGGGGGGCAGTCGGCGTATTCTTATGCCCCACCGACCAGGCACACAGATCTGGTTGGATTTTGAGTAAAACAACATTCAGAAAACAATAAAAAGAGATTTTTTTTCAGCCCAGGAATTTCTTATAATTTTAACTTAATTATGTACAATTTTAATTTTAAAGAACAGACATTGCTTTTCTTGCTGGGGCATACAAATCCAAAATAAATATAATACAACCCCAAGAGCCACTCAGACTAGAGTGCTACTGTGTGGCATTGATTGAGCATGAGAAAAGTGAAGTTAATTGGCAGGAAAGATAATGGTTAACCCTGGACTTGAAGAGGTCGAGAATATAGTGATTGGGAAAACATTCTGCTGGGAGTCTGTTCCACAAAGCAGTAGTACTTGGGAAGAAGCTGCCCAAGTGAAATTTACATCTGGTCTCAGAAATACAAAGAAAGTGGGGAATGATTCATCATTGTGTACGTGGCATGGGTGGTCCTAGCTTCAAAGGTCAGGATTGGTGGGATGGAGTAGTAAGTTGATCGCTATGTTTTGTCTGTGAGAAAGGGATATAGGAAATTTGTCCCTGCTTTCCCAACATGAAAGGGGGTTGATGTTAAAAAAAAGAAAGTGACAAAAAGCAACAAACAACTATGGCTTGAAAGATTAGAGAGAGGGACAAACTCTCTCTTTTAGGCAGACGAATAAAGAAAGACTCAAACTCCTGTTCGGTGTGTAAGAATAAAAAATGTTTATTTACAATACATGCTCAGAAAAGGGTATACGTATATACACAATTACGAGAGGAAAAAAAAGGGAGAAAAAATTCCTTTAACTTTAAAGGAAGAAAAAATGTTCATAAAAAAGAAAAGGCTTGCTCAAAATATTTCTCTGAGTGCCTAAAAGGTAGTTAAGCAAGTAGATTGTTGTTGAGGGTTAAAACACTCACAGTTTTCTTCAGAGTTCTTGCAGAGTAGGAAAATGTTGAAGATATGAATTTTGCAGTTGAGTCAATTCATAGGTCGACGACAGAAGTCTTGTCGGTGAAAGAAGACAGATCTCAACTGGTATTTAGTAGTAGGCCAACGTTCTTTCTCAACACCCCTTAGTAGATAGTTCTTTCTTGAAGCTGACATTGAAGATTATTACTACTTTTCTGCTGCTGACCTTTGTTGTTTCACAAATGGTCGTTGAATTTACTCACTGCCAAACAGGCATAAATTATCCATATTTATGAGGATTTGGGAGGTTCAAACATATCAGAGACTTTTCCTCCAAACTGTTATACAAATTTCCTGGTGCGTTCCTTGGCTAGAAAATATATTCTTATCTCTGTTAAGAATCAAGGTTTTTGGAGCTACTTTTTGGAAGCAAGTGTCCAACAAGTTCAGGGCACCATGTTCAGGGTAATGATGGTCAAATTCCTTTTTTATACTTCCCAGCTCTCTCATTAGAAAATATATTATTATCTCTCATAAGAATAGGTACCTCCACATTTTGTCATAAATTTTCGATACTTAAGATTTAAAATTAAATTTTAAAAATGGAAAATCTTTCTTGAAGATTTCATTTTAGCTTTAATTGAAAGCTTAATAATTAAATTTATTATTTCCATTAAGCAAAATATTCTGGTGTATTTCAGATAGAAATTATTTAGATTGGAATGTCAAATTTAATTTCAATTTCTTAAAATTTTCTTAAAAGCAGCAATTTTCTTAAGATTAAGAAATTTGTAAACAAAACAAATTTTTCTGTTTTAAAATTCTTTCAAAAAATAAATACATACTTCTGACACATTATTTTAGTAAAATTAAAAAATTCAAAGTTAAATTAATCTGATTTGAAATAAATATTACTTAGAGCAGAAAAAAATCATATACAACCAATTATTAACAATTGGTCCTGTTCATCTGATCCAATGTTTAATGGACTGCTGATTGACGAAGCGATTCCAGCAACTATGGATGACCCAATTGTCAGAAATCGAAGTGTCCACATATTTTTGGTTTTAACTACCTAGTAATTTTTACAAATGAACATATTTTCCACAATTATTTAATATTTTATTAACTTTTATTTACCTTTCGACGATGCAAAATAAAAAAATTTAAAATACTATAAAATTTTCTTCAATTAATTTTATAATTTATTAACAAATGAAATACCATGATCATTCAACTGAAGTACGTCCCACACTAATGTAAATACATAAAATAAAAATATTTAGCTAAATAGTAATTGAAAAAAGTAAAACTTAGTTTAAGTTTTAAACTTTTAAAGCTGAATGTACATTTTGCAAACCTGTTGAAATTTAACTGAAGCAACCTAATAAAAGTACAAAACATTTAGATCATAATAATGGCAATTTCAGTCTACCATACATGAAAATAAGGAACATATAAAGTAAAAAAATACAAACTAAAAAAATTATTTTAAAAAATAGAATAGTTGATTAATCTTGTAAATTTTGTTTCTACTTAATTACTATATCACATCCAGGAAATAGCACAATACAGAATTTTACACAATTTTAAACTATTATAAATTATTATGATTTAATTTTTTTTTTTAAATTAAAAAAATTCTTGAAAAATTCATTATTCATCAGAAAAATTTTATTTCTTCAGACAATAATGTCCTTAATATTACTAATTTACAAAAGCCATTAAAAGCTTTTCTATTTAAGTAATGTCATAGTTTTATTGGATTCATTATTTTTCAATTCAGAGCAGATTTTCAGTTAGATAGCTCAAATCTGAAAAAAAAAGTAGGTGATTTACAATCTCCACAGACTTCTACTGTTAATAAAAAATTCAGGAAATAGAAAGGTTTTGTGCGAAATTTTATGAAATTAAGTTGGGGGGTGGAGGGTAACATATTTAAAAAAAATATTTTTTTACCAAAATTTTCTAAAAAAATTTTTCAAAAATAATTTCATTCATTTGTGAAAAAGTTCTGAAAATTTAATTAAAAACGGACAATTATTTGATTTTTACAAGAATTTCCAAATAAATGTGTTTTCAACAGAAAAAAGTGTAAAAACATCAATGATAGCCAACACGACCAAAATTTCGAACGTGTAAGAAAGAAGTAAAAAATTTCAAAAAATAATTAAAAAATACTTTGGTCTTTCATCTTAATAATAACATTTTGACGATAAAACTTTATTTTTATTAAGTTTGTGGCCTTTTTCATTACGCTGTTTTCCCGCGAAAAAGCGGAGGTACATTTTTTTTATTAAATGCTGAAGACTTTAAAGAATATGAATCATGAATTTTTTTTTTTTTTTCCAAATCGTTTAACTGTTCTATCCAAACTTTAGCTCTGTATTGTAAAATACAAAACCCAATAAAACTAAGACATTAATTAATGAGAAAAGCTTTTAATGACTTTTTTGAATAATATATATAAAGGACATTTTTACCTGAAGCCAGAACATTTTTTCGATGCAAAATGAAATTTTACAACTGTTTTCTTTTTTTTTTTTAATTTTAAACACAAAATATGATAAAGTTGTTAAATATTTTAAAATTAAATTTGAAGCCGGGTGTCTCAGGCAATGCTCTTATTAAAAGTCTACTTTTTACAGATCTTAAATTTGAAAGAATATTACAAGCTGCAAAAATGTGTATTTTTACTATAATTTTTTAATATACGAAAAAATCTACTAAAAACGCCCCTGGCAAAACTACAGAAACATGATTCGGAAATAATGAGTTGTTTCTCCTGATAGTGTATCAAATTCTCTGATTGACCGACTGTCATCATTGTATTTTCAAAAATTTTTTAATTTTTTTTTTTCTTTTAAATATAATTTTTTTTTTCTTTTTCCCTGAAAGATATACTGCATTTGTTTTTGCTTTTTTAGATTTGGATTGGACATATCTTCGTTAAAAAAGTACGTAATAGAAATCAGTAAATACTAGACTTTTGAAAGTATTTAATTTTTAAGAATTACTTTATAGTTAAATAAACTGGTTAACTTAAAAATTAAAGATATTGTCACTTCTGCCCTCCCATCCGATAAATTGCTGTAATGTTAGTTGTCGATAAATTAACATATACAAATCAATTCACACCTCCAACACCAATCACCACTGTGAGACATGCTTCATTTATTTGCAACTAAATTTTTTCTACTAGAAAATTAAGTAATGTTTGTTTCAAATTACAATGTTACATTAAATATACTTTAAATTTCCTAATTTTCCTAAAATAACTTTTGAAAAAATATAATTGAATTTTACAAAATATTTAAATGGAGAAATTCACTTTTGTTTGCAAAACTGTCAATAATGACTGACGTGATTTTGTTTTAGTCAATTTTGATGACTAAAAAAAACAAAAAAACAAGTTTCATTTTTTAATCTTTCCTAGCATGTCCGAAAGTTTAATTAAATAACTTTATTTTATTTTATTTTATTGTGTGTCAGCGAAATTACCAAAAATTGACATGTCCACCATTATGGGAAAATGTAAACAAAATTTAAATTCTGTTTTAAAAAACTTGTACAAATCAATAATACGTTCTTTGAGGAAAATTTAAATTTACTTAATTAAATTTGGAAACAATTATTAATATTTAATAAGAAACAAATACTTCAACAGGCCAATATTTTATTTTTTTAAGTACTTTATCTTTAATGATTAAAAGATGTTTTAAAATAATAATATCTTAGTTTTCTTGTATTTTTGTATTTTAAATTCAGAGCTAAAATTGAGGTTCTTGCGAGTCACAATTTGACACGAAATTTAAGATTTATATTCCTCAAAGTATTCTTTATTAATTAAAAAATAAAAATGGGGCAACTGTTCTACTTCTAATTTTAAAGTTTTCATAATATTATTAAGGGTGGTATCAGACGTAAAAAAATATTTTTACCATGACTTTCTAAAAGACAAACATTTCTAAAATAAATTCGTTCATTTCGGAATAAGTTCTGAAAGTTTCACTAAATTGCGACAATTATTTGATTTTTGCAATAATTTCCAAATTAATGTTTTTTTACGTGAAAAAAAAAAAAGCTAATGCAAAATATGGACGTTGTTTTTATTAAGTTTTTTAGCAAAGTAGCGGACTGCGGACATCTCAAAACTGTGGACATCATGGATTTTATTTTTACTGAATAGAAAACTTTATTCAAATCAATATAAATTCGGTTTTAAATTTTTCTTCCTGGCTATCATAAGTAAAAGTTTATTCCTTTACCTTTAAAATTCATTTTTAATATTGGGTATCGCGAACTCTGAACATACACAATGTATCCAAATAGGGGGTTAATTGCTCCCCACAAATTTCTATAAAGTTTTCTCATGAAATAACGGTTATTAAAAAGAGTAAACGTTTTACTTACGTAGTTCTGTCTTTGTTCATCTGACACGCAAATAGTTAACTTTCCATTTTCTGAAGAGCAAAGTTTAAGGGAGATAATTCGTGAGCCAAAAAAAATCAAAATGCTTTTCTTAAATTATAAGCTGTTTTTCTTGATTTAACGACAAATCGACAATGGATTAAAATGAAAAACATGAGCAACGACGAAATTTTAGAGAAAATAAAAACAAAAGCGACACTTATACATACGTAGCATCTGAAAGGAAAACTTGAAATTTCTGGATCATCCAATGAGGAAAGAGTGCTTGGAAATTTTGACTTTTAGATTAATATTGAATGCAAGAAAGTCAGAAGAAATCAATTCATGTTGGTTCCAATCCAATGGAGAATAAATGAATGTCTATTTTATCAAAAAAAAAAAAAATACAAGTGTGGCACAAGGCCAAAAAGAGGATAGGGTGTCTGGTTATTGCTGGTCTAACTTTAACTGGTTTTACGAAAACACACACAAAACGAAAGACGGCCCACATCAACCAGAGAACTGACGTCACTAACGCCCGAACGAGGGAGGGGATGGGGAATTAAACTTAAAGAAAAATGGCGACAGAAATAAAAGGGGCCAATGAGCATACATACCCTTGCTAAATTTAACGAAAAAGGAAACTAAAGACTCAAAACTAAACCTAAGCTAACCTAATTTGGGATGGGTTGCCCGTGTTCAACCCAGGCAATGCCTACCGACATCAAAGTGCGACTCCAGGTCAGCACCTTACACATGACACAAACGCGCAAGATTCACCACCTTTTGCCGAATTCTGATGAAGAGAGTCGCCACCTTTCCGTCCTAATCTTGACCTTAAGGTGATGCTTAAAGTATAAGATTAGTTGGGAAGAAATGAACTTCTAGCCTTCATATAATCCCTTCTGGCGTGTCGTCCAAATCAAGACTCTCATAACACCTAGCAAGCATGAGAACAGTGTTCAGCTCTCGTCAGCGGCAGAGCCACATTGCTACAAACGGAAGCGGTCTCAAGGACAAAGAGCTTTCCAGGCAGCATGCGAACTATGAGGCCTTCAACATACTTGCACAATGGCACTACCACCCTGCAGTGAAAGAAGGCGTGACCAATGGTCTCGACTTTCCTACTACAGCGCCGGCAGTTTGGATATTTCTCCAAGCCCGCTGATAAAAGTGTTTTTTTGGCGACCCAGAGGGCACCACGTATCACAAGCCAGGTGAGTGATGCCTCATTGTTACTGAGACATTTCAACCCGGCCCAGGGCCATATCGAGCGAGACCCCTGCTTCATAAGACCTAGCTTGTCAATCAGTTCATCACGAACACACCCCGACTAACTAACACCTGTTATAATGCCTTACGAGACAATGCCTGGACGTTGGAGAGGACATCCAACGGCACTAAGAGACGTTTCAGAGCACGACATTCATGGCAGAAGGAGCACTCGACTTTGGGTAAACAGTGGGCCTCCTCCCCGCACGAGTGCACACTTATCAGGGATGGGAATTTCTTACAGGTGCCCTCCTTCCAGAAGGTGCCCATTTCATCCGGTTCGCTACACATTCGTTCCAGGAACCCGATGCGAAGCATATATTGACGAATCTCAAAGCTAGGCATACCTAGACCGCCTTCAGATGGATGAAGGCAACAGATCCCCCGAGAGACTCTGGCGGCATTACCTCCCCACAAGATGGAGAACAAGAGCCACATTAACGCTAGTAAAGTGTCAGACGGAAGTGGAAGCACAGAGAGTCAGTAAAGGAGAATCGGGTAAATGTGTGAAACACATACTTCCACCCTCCCCTTTAAGAAAAGATTCCTCCGAAACCCCAAATTAATTGCGATCTCGGCCTTCCCTTGCACCTCTGATCAATTCATTTCCAACTGGAGATCAGGACCGAACCAAACGCCGAGAATCTTAGCCGGCCCAGAGGAAAGGTCCGGAAAGAGAAACTCCCTTCCACGCACCCAACCGCAAGCCAACGGATTTATCGTGGATGATCTTGGCCCCTGTCACCATCTCACAACCACTGATTTCTTTGCTGACTTCGTTAATCTTGGCCCTGCTCGACACAAGAACAGAAATGTCATCAGAATAGGCGGAATATCTGGGCGAGGTGGTAGCACCAGGTAGGGAAATTCTGCGTAGGACGGGATTCGTCTTTAACTTGCGAAGGAAAGGTTCCAACGCAAGAACGTAAAGCAAAGGCGAAAGCGGACAACCTTGACGAATGGAGCAAGACAATACGAAAGGCTCCGATCGTATTCCATTCACCTCCACCAGCGCACCGGGGGTCGCATACAGAAGACGGATCCAGATGCGAAAGTACGGCCCGAAACCAGCCGCCGAAAGGACAGCCTCAAGAAAGCGATGGTCAACCCGGTCGAAGGCCTTGGACTGATCTAAATTGATCAGCACGGCTTCACTGTCGACTTTCTTGATGATCAAGCGTACCATATGAAGGTTGTCCTAATAGTCCTGCCATTCACAGCACAAGTCTGTTCAGAGCCAATCAGACCAGTGAGGGCAGCCTGCAAGCAGTTCACTAAGACCTTAGCCAAAATCTTTAACTCTGTGTTTAACATAGTTAAAGGGCGAAAGTTACCTAACCCATCCCCACCGTTTTTATCCTTACGTAACAACTTGATTACGCCCCTGGTGAAGCGTTGGGGATATAGCCCTCTGCTTCATACAGTTGCCGAAAATCAGTGCCAGCAAGGGAAAAAAATGGGAGACTGCCTCAAGTACACTTTCATACGGAAGACCATCTAATCCTGGAGAAATAT
This sequence comes from Acanthosepion lycidas, assembly GCA_963932145.1. Lineage (NCBI taxonomy): Eukaryota > Metazoa > Mollusca > Cephalopoda > Sepiida > Sepiidae > Acanthosepion > Acanthosepion lycidas. The sequence goes on along the minus strand of OZ010575.1, from coordinate 122,179,763 downwards.
CCAGGCCAACCTGTTTCAGTACTCCTCAGATTTCCGCTTCAGCTGCCTCAAGGCAGAGAAAGTCAGCTAAACAGGCGTCGAACTGAACAGGGCTCAGACCGGACTCCCTGGTGAAAAGCTCCTAAAAGTAAAGCCTCACATATGCCCTCGCTTGTGGACACGGTTTGCTTATCCAGCAATGTAACGCATGCGATATGTCGCCGAGATGCACTCCGAACCTCCTGTGCACGCAATTCAGCAGCTATATTCATTGCCTCAGGAGACATTCTTTTTAACCTGGCCCTAACTACCAGAGCTTGATCCTTCTTGATAAGCAAGGAGGCCAACTGCCTTAGCTAAGGCTACGTCCCCACAATCACGGGATTTAATCGCCCGATCGACTTTTTGCTCACAAGCCGTTTGCGCCGCTAATCTATCTAGATTGAGCTGACGACTATAATCAGCAACAAATGTTCTAATTTTGGATTTAAGTTTATCCCACTAGGCATTTCCCACCCCAGCCCCGCCAGTTCCCTCTGTATTATTAGTAGCAGCTGGTCCAGGAAATCGTGCCCCCAACAAATAATGAGCAGTTCAATTTCCAGTAACCAGCCATCTTAACCTTAGGCTTATCTAAGTTTACCCGAACCAGGACTAGCCTATGATCCGAATTAAACTATATAATGGAAACTTGGACACCCTAAGAACCCTACATCGACTCGGTCGAGGTAGCTAAAACGCACCTTAGTAACCAAGCCGCCACTATTAGTCCAAGTCCACACTACGTCCTGAGGGTGTTCATTTCGGTACTTATCGACAAGATCGCACCTGTCGATAAAGTTCCGAAACGGTTTCACATCCGGGTTGTTAGTACCCGAATTTCGCCCTATACGATCTATATCAGGGTCAAGGACGGCATTCCAATCCCCTGCTAAATTTACACGATGAGATGACGCCAAGAACGGCCAAGAAGGGTACCTACAAGTATCAGTATCATCTTATGAAATTTATATGATTTTATTTTATTTTTTAATCTCAGTTATGACATTTTCCCATAAATGAAATATCAACATTAATAATAAAATGAATGGAAATACAAATAACACAGTAAAATGTAATAAATGTACATAAAATTAAAGTATTTTATGTACACTTTTGATAAAATTTCATAAGGAAGGTACCTATAAATTAATTAGATACCTTTCTTATGAAATTTAATCTCACTCTTAACAATCTTATTTTAATTTCTTCATAATATATTTTCCATAAAGCATCGTAAACGTAACAGTGAAAGCTGAGTACAAAAAAAATTAGAGCGCTGAAAGTTTTCCTTAAAAATAACGTGGTAAATAATTTGTCCCCTTAAATGTAAATTATTTCACTTTTCTCCTTCCGTAGAACAAATTATCCTCACGGAATTCATCAATATCATTCATTACCTGTCAAGTGACACCAAAATTTATGATCTGCTTTGTTTTATTTTCAAATTACATCTTTTCGGCGCAGAATCAAAGTTAAGCTTGGTTCAAAATATTCAAAATAAACGTATCATTATAATTTCTGATTGTCTGAAAATAAGTTTTGAAAAAATGATAATTGATATTTAAAGAATTTCAAAGTGAAATTACCAGTTTTTTTTATAAAATATCTTTGTTTTATTGATTTTCAGGTAGAGGGGATTCAATTAAAATCAAAAACAAAAAAAACATGAGTTGGATTCCTCAAAGCCTTGTGCTTTTGATTGTTGTAGTCACTAACCTTGATGCGATCGAATTTCTAGTGTTTTCATAAAATTAGTTATGGGGCTAATAAATATAAAAAAATATATATCTGCCATGACTTTAAAAAAAAATTTTTTACAATAATTTCGATCATCTGTGAATAGTTTCTGAAAGGTTCATTAAAATCCGACAATTATTTTTATTTTTGCCAGATTGTCCAAATTAATGAGTGTCACAGACACAAAAAAAAAAAAAAAAAAAAAAAAAAAAACACGTGCTAAAAATTGTATATGATATATAATTTTACTAGTTCCGGTGATACAAAAAAGAAACAAGGTTTTTTTTGTTTTTTTTTTTTAATCAAAATTTAGAATGTTCTAAAATGAAGGAAAAATTTTTTAAAATAATTAAAAAAATTTGGTCTTTCCTCTTAATATAAACATAGACGATAAAATTTTGTTTTCGTAAAGTTTGGTGTCTTTTTCATCATGCTATGCTCTTTTTTTAGAGATTTCATGGAAACTGTGAACATCATGGATTTTATTTTTACTGAATAGACAACATTATTCCAATCAATATAAATTCGGTTTTAAATACACCAAAGTATTTTGCTTCCTGGCTATAGTAAATTTATTCCTTTATCTTTGAATAAAAGTTAAAAAAGAAATCTTCAAGAAAGATTTTCCATTTTTAAATTTCATTTTAAACATTGGGTAATGCGAACTATGAACATACACAATGTATCCAAATAGGGGGTAAACTACTCTCTATAAATTTCCATAAACTTTTCTAATAAAATAACCTATTTAGTATACAATTCATTAATGAATAAGTGCTGAAGATTTCATTTAAATTCTATCATTCCCTAATTTTTTATTTATTTTTAAAAGCGGTGGGTTACGTGGTTTTTCCTTTTATTTTAGAAAAAAAATAACTCCATAAGCAGAAAGGTACATTATATGGAGGTTTATTAAATTTTCCAATCTCATAATTTCATTGCCAGTCGTTGACAATTTGGCAACGAGTGGGCAAGCCACTGGTCAAACAATATTAAAAAGTGTCAACGTTTTACTTACGTAGTTCTGTCTTTGTTCGTCTGACACGCAAATAGTTAACTTCCCCTTTTCTGAAGTGCAAAGTTCAAGGGAGATAATTCGTTTGCCTAAAACAAGTATTTTTATTTCCAAATTATTATTCAACCTAATTTCACAGATTAAAGAGATGAAACTTTCTATCATTCTTTAAAGTGGGTTCAGCAGCAGGCAGAATGAGAAGCAGGGAGGAATTCTGTCGACTGGATAGCCCAAACTTGGATTCAATAGAAACAGAGTGATCAATACCTGAGCAATACTAAATAAGAACAAGACGAGACATCCACAGACATGGACAGTGGAATAAGAACAATTTATCCCTATAGTTTTAAATAAACAGATAAAGGATGCTGGAGGGTTAACAATAAAGATGATGCAGTGATGATAAATGGTTTTTAATGTTATAGTTCCTGGGGTGCACAAGTGGTGACAAGGGTGCATCCATGGAAGATTCACTCATTCCTAACTAAATTTTTTTTAATAAATTGTTGCATAGAAAGTGTAGGGCTACAGATTACATTTCTTTTTACCTTCACACATAATTTTAATCATGCCAAATCACTTCAATTGATAGAATTTTGTTTTTTTAATTGAATTAATAATTTAATTACAATAACAGTATTTTAAACTTAATCACAATTTAGAAACTGTTCTTTTTTTTAGAATTATGACAAAGATTTCACATTGACAAGACAAAACTTTATTTTTTCAAACTGAATCAATTAAAAAAAAAAAAAAACACAGTTCAGGTAAGAAACTTTATTTTTTGACAATACTGACAAGAACAAGAATTTTCTTACAAATTGACCAAACAAAAATATTTTTAAAAATTACAAACAAAAATTCAATGCAAAAACAATTCAATAAAGAAAATATAGTTTTTGAGAATTTTTTAAAGATTTTGAATTAATAAATTCAATAGAAAAATGTATTTACAGTTCATTACTTTTCAATTAAGAAATTATATATTTTTGACAACAATTGAGGAACATTTTTTTCAATTGATTCAATAAATTTCAAACAAAATCATTGTTTACACTTAGTTCAATTAAAAAAATATATATTTCAGAATTATGACACAATTTTTTTAAGCTGGTGGAACAAATGTTTTTTTTTTAAATTAAATACAAAATTCAATATAAAAACAGTTCAATGAAGAAATTATAATTTGTGAGAATTATGGCAACAACATTTTATTGATATTTACACAGGACATCATCATCAAACAAGAGTGATAACAATAGTAAATTTAATGCCAGAAGGAATCTAAAATACAATAAAATATTAGATTACAGAGAATATTTTCCAGAGTACTCAAAAATTATATAAAAAGAAATGTGTTCATGTTATATTCCTGAAATATTTTTAAAACTTCAATCTGCCATACAAGCTGTCAATAATGTAAATGAGCAGGTAAAAATATATTAAAAAAAATGTCTGTGATATTTTAAACTTAAAGTAATATTTGTTTCAAATCAGATCTATTAAAGTTCAAATCTAAATATTATACAAATAAAATTTCAGAAAAGTATATTTTATTTTTTAGAAAGTAGTTTTTAAGATTATATTGTGATGAAAGATGGCTGAAAATAGGGCTAAAATAAAATTTTTCAGCAATTTCAAAATGAAAAGTACTCCCAGTCAATTTAAATTAGTTTTGAAATAGAGCAAAATATTTTACTTATTGGAAATATAAAAGTTAATCTATTAGCATGAAATCAAACGTAAAATAAAAGCTTGAAGAAAGAATTTTCATCTTTAAAAATATATTTTAACCCATTGGTATCTTGAATCTGTAGAGGTAAGAATGAAGAGAATGTAAAGAGAGAATCAGATTAAGCTGATGAGAACAGATACTACACTTTGATCTTAGTGAAAAGGCCTTGAAATCTGCTTACTACAAAACTTGCACTATTTTCCAGTATCGGACAATGAAACCCAAGTATGTTAATCAACAAAAACTGTGGAATTATTTTATAATTATTAAGAAAAGTGTTTGCAGGATGGGAATTTGGCAAGAAAGAAAGAAGAGAACATAGAAGTCTTTAACATCTTCTGCCAAGATCTCATAAATAATGGACTATTCCATTTTGATAGCATAGAATAATAAAAGACCTACTGCTCTTGAGGTAAGGTCTCTGGGATTCCAATCTCTGCCAGAAAGATGGGTAAGAACTCAAGCTAAGACAGGGGGTTCTCTCCTGGGCCATCTAGTGAGTGGTTCTTTGACACCACCAGCACTACTTTGTCTTGCTGACTGTTTTAATTCACCTTACATTAAGTTGTTTAGCAAAATAGGAATATTGAGGCAGGACAGATGCTCTTTGCTTAGAACATGGCAAGTGAGGCTAGGATGACAAAAGTTGGTGCAATTTTTTGGTCTATGCTTTATAAAGAGATGTGCCTGTTTTGTTATATTTAGTACAAATGTCACAAGACATGAAGATTTCATATGAAAAGCGTAGACATTTGTATTTTATGAGCCATTACACAACAAAACTTTGATTTTTTTTTCTGAAGAGGATTAAAAAGATGACAACACTTCCACAATTGATTCCTCAGGCTAAGTCAAGAGGAGACAGATGTATGTACAGGTAGTGTTGAGTTACCCTGAAAGCCAATTTGTCCTAATGTCTGTAAAACAAAAGCATTTAACTTTTTTTTTTTAGACAAAATGTGTTTGCACTGACACACTATCTTGACAGAAAATGTAGATCCACAAACTTCACAAGAATATGGTCACTCTCCAGTAAGTGTATGCATATGTCTGACCAAAACTATCTTGGTGAAATGCAGTTAGACAAACTTCACGTAAATACAGTTACTCTCCAGTGTGTGTACGCATATGTGTGACTAAATGGGACTTCCATGAAAATGCAGATCCACAAACTTTACAAGAATATGGTTTCTCCCCAGTGTGTGTATGCATGTTTGACCAAATCTTGGTTACGTGAAAATGCAAATCCACAAACTTCACAAGGATGTGATTTCTCTCCAGTGTGTGTATACATGTGTCACTAAATGTGGCTTCTGTGAAAATGCAGATCCACAAACTTCACAAGAATATGGTTTCTTTCCAGTATGTGTACACATGTTTGACCAAATCATGCTTACGTAACGATGCAAATCCACAAAATTCACAATGATATTTTTTCACTCCAGTGTGTAACAGAGAGAGGGATAGACATACACACACACTAATATAACTTTTATTGACTGGAAGTGGAAATGGTGTTTATATATCAAAGTACAATTAGGGTTAAGATATGTTTACCGATGAGAAACACAATCTCAGACAGGAGGCAATGTTTTTAATCTGGTTCATTACAAAGGACAATGAAAAAATGATCTAAATAAAATTTATCGATAACAAATTGAAACAGAGCTTAATCAGGCTATGAGATATTTGGTTTTGTTTAACAGTATTTGTTTTGATTAAAAGGTTGAATCAATGTTTAGATACACTAAAGTATAATTTTGGGGAACTCATGATTGAGATAAGATAAATAGTTGGAGAATCAGTTTACCTGTCAAGGGATAGTTTTTAGTACTCATGATAATTGCGTACCAGACCAAGGGTCGATTTATGATCAAACAGATTTATCTATATAAACCAGTGTAGTTATGCTGAAGGGGGAGACAGTGGAGTGAGACGGAAGAGGCCTGACAGAGGAGAGAGATTGGAAAGAACGCGATCGGTTGGCACATCATCGTTGATGCGTGCCTTCATGTGCATGGGCACCCGCCGACGACCATTACAGGCTGCAGTGCTACAGGAGAGACGGAAGAGCTAGACGAGAAAGGACGACGAAGAAGCAGATGGGAGAGTCACAAGAGATTTGCGGGAGAGTTAGAGAAGGAAAACTGCTCCCTGTTCTGTATGTGACTGGTCTATTAGTTATATACACACCCCAGGTGATTCAATATGCGTTTATCACATACAAACCCTCTGTTGGGAATTCGCTGGATACATTGTGTCTTTTTGTTTTCATTTTCTCATTTTTATTAAAAGTTTTTATTCTCCCTGTAACCTCTGTTTTGATGTTATCTTCATATATAAGACGTTAATATTTCCCCCATTGTTGTCTGGCTTCTGCAGATATTATTTCTTGTTTTATTTTGCCATATTCTAAACTTCCTACTGCGAACTCTCAGCCGTGTCCATATTCCCAGTCAACACTGAACGTATAGACAACACTACACTTACTGGATCTAAAAACTAACACAGCGTGGGCAGCAAGCAGGACTAGACCAATTGACCAGCTGAAATAACCTACGGATAATCAGGGAGCACACGGTCAGTAACCCCTAAGTTCGTTTTGGACCGAGTGGACACCTCAACCAAAAGAGGAAGATGCCAGAGGTTGAGGGGCTGGGGATTAAGTGGTAGAAGTGTGTGTATGCATGTGTGTGTCTAAATGTGACTTCCGTAAAAATACAGATCCACAAACTTCACAAGAATATGGTTTCTCTCCAGTGTGTGGATACATATGCATCACTAAATGAGGCTTCAGTGAAAATGCAGATCCACAAACTTCACAAGAATATGGTTTCTCTCCAGTGTGTGGATACATATGCGTCACTAAATGAGGCTTCGGTGAAAATGCAGACCCACAAATTTCACAAGAATATGGTTTCTCGCCAGTATGCGTACGCATATGTTTCTCCAAATCATGCTTACGTGTTGATGCAAATCCACAAACTTCACAAGGATATTTTTTCACTCCAGAGTGTGTATCCATATGTCTGACTAAATTTGACTTCCGTGAAAATGCAGATCCACAAACTTCACAAGAATATGGTTTCTCTCCAGTCTCTGTACACATATGTTTGACCAAATCTGGTTTACATGAAAATGCAGATCCACAAACTTCACAAGAATATGGTTTCTCTCCAGTGTGCGTATACATATGTGCCACTAAATGTGGCTTCAGTGAAAATGCAGACCCACAAATTTCACAAGAATATGGTTTCTCGCCAGTATGCGTACGCATATGTTTGTCCAAATCATGCTTACGTGACGATGCAAATCCACAAACTTCACAAGGATATTTTTTCACTCCAGTGTGTGTATCCATATGTCTGACTAAATTTGACTTCCGTGAAAATGCAGATCCACAAACTTCACAAGAATATGGTTTCTCTCCATTGTGTGTACGCATATGTTGGACTAAATCTGGTTTACGTGAAAATGCAGATCCACAAACTTCACAAAAATATGGTTTCTCACCAGTGTGTGTATACATATGTGTCACTAAATGTGGCTTCTGTGTAAATGCAGACCCACAAACTTCACATGAATATGGTTTCTCTCCAGTGTGTGTACGCATATGTTTGACCAAATCTGGTTTACGTGAGAATGCAGATCCACAAACTTCACAAGAATATGGTTTCTCTCCAGTGTGTGTATACATATGTGCAACTAAATGTGACTTCCGTGAAAATGCAGATCCACAAACTTGACAAGAATATGGTTTCTCTTTAGTATGTGTATACATATGTGTCACTAAATGTGGCTTCTGTGAAAATGCAGACCCACAAACTTCACAAGAATATGGTTTTTCCCCAGCGTGTTTACGCATATGTGCAACTAAATGTGACTTCCGTGAAAATGCAGATACACAAACTTCACAAGAATATGGTTTCTCTCCAGTGTGTGTATACATATGTGCAACTAAATGTGACTTCCGTGAAAATGCAGATCCACAAACTTGACAAGAATATGGTTTCTCTCGAGTATGTGTATACATATGTGTCACTAAATGTGGCTTTTGTGAAAATGCAGACCCACAAACCTCACAAGAATATGGTTTTTCCCCTGCGTGTTTATGCATATGTGTGACTAAATGTGACTTCCATGAAAATGCAGATCCACAAACTTCACAAGCATATGGTTTCTTGCCAATGTGTGTACGCATATGAATGACCAAAGTTGACTTACATGAAAATGTAGACCCACAAGCTTCACAAGAATGTGATTGTGTTTCCATCTGGCCTATTTTGTCTGACTTCACAACAGTTTAGCAGATGTCACAGGAATATAACATATCTTTCTTGTTCATTCTTATATAATGCAAAATGTGTTTTTTAGAAACATAACCCACTTATTTCAAAGTAGATTATTTCTTGCCAGCTGAAGTTCATTGTCATGCTTTTGACATTGTAGATCCATGACTTTCACATTAACCAAGTAGTATATATTTGTCTTTGTTTTCATGGAATGTGAAATGTCTTTTCCTTCATTGGAATTCTCAATTATTACCACTGGGGTTTTGTACTGTCCAAGCATCTGTGAATAAAAAAAGTTGTAAATGATATATTAATACGAGCAGTCTATTTTATGAGAGATAAATGTAATTATTATTTCAATAATGCAGGAGCAACTACCACCAGTGAAGATCAAACATTTTGCTGTAAAACAGAATTGCAAAATGAAAGACCAAAGGATTTTTTGACTATTAGTATTGAAATTAAATTATGTTGTTTGGTTAAAATTTTGTTTTTCTTGAATCAAAGGTGGACCATAAATTAGTATAGGAAATCTGAGTATCTTTTTGTTTTGAAATCTTTTTGGTGAAGAATGAAATTTTACATTTGAAAGATTTTAGTTTTAATACTTTTTATAAAGTTTTAAATCATTTAAAATTCTGTATTAATTTTCATCAGTTAGGTATTATTTTTATCAAATAAAAACTGTATTTACTCATCATAAATTGAAATGCTCATACAATTCAGTGAGCACAGGATTTTAAAAAGAATTTTAAATTCCTTTCTGTGCGTATAAACGTGCCTATTTTTGTAAATACGCTCATACATGGCATGACATTATCAGAAAATGAGAGCAATTCCTATTTAAAATTTATTAGGAATTTTCTAACATTTCATCCACATAAGTAAGACTATAAAGCCGAAATATGTAAAACTTACCAAATGTGAAAAGGATTTCTTATCCCAGGAACCAATTTTCTGTTTCAAATTTTCCTTAATTCCATTTCAGGAATTTCATTTTCTTTTCTCCATTATAATACTTAGTGGAAAAGTGTAACAATATATGTTATTATAATAAGAGAAGAAAAAGAAAATGAAAAATTTTACTAGCTGGAATATCCACCCATTGGATATGTTGCTTGATATGCCTATTTTTGTAAATACGGTCATCCATACTTAGCATTATCAGAAAATAGGAGCAACAGGTATTTAAAATTTCAACAATTTCTTACCACAAATCCATGCAGACCCACAATGACCAATATATATATATATATATATATATATATATATATATATATATATATTCGCCACACTTCCCAAAACACATTTAATGTAAATTTCACAAAATTCTTTTTTACATTGCTTCATGCTTGTATTAGATATATGCACAAGTACTTGAGGAATTGAAAAACCAAAGTCTCCACAGAGATTCCTGAACAAACTTTTCATCTACATTAAAATTTGGTCACTTTATTGAAATTATTAAATTAAACTTTTACTGAATATCCACCCATTTGATAAGTTACTCCAGCTTGATAGGCTTTTGTACCTCATACTTCAGCCCTTAATCTAACTTGATGACTTTCTGAGATAACACTTGAAAAGAATGCTAAAATCCTAAATAAGAAGTGACAGTGGCAAAACCTACAGAAAATTAGCACCACAGAGTCATCTACAAGCAAAAAGCTACATTATCATTTACTCAATCTATTGAAATTATTAAATAACATTTTTGAAAAAGGTCTCATTCATCAAATTTGGCTTTCCACAATGATAAACTGTCCATGACCATATGATAGGAAAACTAAAGGATAAAACAAGAATAAAAAATTTTGATCTAACACTATGTTTTTTTGTTTTTTTTTAATCAAGCCAACTTCATAAAACGTTGTTCCTAAATACTGTAGGGAGACAGTAAGTGAATGGACGTATTAAAACCAACTTTATCCTTTCATGTCTGTCAAACAGAGTGAGAAAAATCAAACATAGTAACAAATTTAAATAGCAGCTGAAATCTGATTGCTAGAAAAAAAATGTCCATTTCAAAATCCTGATTTACATTTCAAATAAGCCATTCCACTTTTCCATATTCATGAAAAATTAACCCCCTCTACAATTTCTATGTATTTTTACTTGAGGTTTGGAAAAAAGAAATTAAGTTCTGGGAAATGGCAACAAATATAGATATGAGGCAAAGATTTCCAAATGTGTTTTAGAGTCAAAAGGGTAAAAACCAGAGAAGAATTGCTGGAAATGGACCCTGATAAATTAAACACAGAGGAAGGAATGAAGTTATTGCATGAAATGTTGGACTCTCTAATCAAGATGGATAATAATCAAGAAGCTTTGATGGTAGACATGATTTGCTTTATTAAAACTTATAACTAATATAATAACTAATTTGTATGGTAAAAGTTTTCATAAAATTAGTTGGTGGGGAGTAAAAATAATAAATACTAATAGTAATAAATACTAAAAAAAAAAAAAAAAAAATGTTTTTGCCATGACTTTAAAAAAGGAAAACATATTAATTTCCATAATTAGTGAATAGTTTGTGAAAGTTTCATTAAAATCTGACAATTATTTTTATTTTTGCAAGATTTTCAAAATTAATGTCTGTCGTTAAAAAAATGTGCTAAAATTTTGTATGTTATTTAGTACTTTCGCTGACAGAGAGAAACAGAGGCTTTTTTTAATCAAAGTTTGGACTTTCTAAAAAGGAAAAAATTTTTTCAAATTGTTAAAAACATACTTTGTTCTTTACTCTTAATTATTCAACTTTCAATTAAAGCTAAAATGAAATCTTCAAGAAAGATTTTTCACTTTTAAAATTTAATTTTAAACCTTAGGTATCAAAAATTTATGCCAAAAAAGTGAAGAGACCCAAGTTAAATTCTATCATTGCCTAATTTTTTATTTATATTTAAAAGCAGTGGGTAGCATGGTTTTTCATTTTACTTTGAAAAAAATCTCCATAGGCAATACCTAAATTGTATGGAGATTTATTAATTTTTCCAATGTCATAATTTCATTGCCAATCGATGACAATTTGGCAACGTGTGGGCGAGCCACTGGTCAAACAATATTAAAAAAAGAGTAGAGATGCTCAATTTTTCATTAAAAAAAATGGCATATCCTGATGAAAAAAGGCCCCAAACTTCTCCATATGTGTTTCACAAAAGTAAAGGCCTTAACAGCGGAGAACAATGCTGAACTCAAATAATGCAACTAAACTGTATTCTGGTTGGTCTTCCATACTTTATAATTACTGCCCGATTATAAGCACAAAAATTACATTTTTTAATTACCATGGCTCTTCTGATTAATCCGATACAATTTTCAAAGTGTTAGACAATGACGATCTCATCTGGACACTTTAAAAGGTTGATGTTGCTTTTAACTAATGTTATAATATTTTTAAAAACTTAATGTAAAAATCTATTATAATTAAAGAAATAACAAATAATTGTATTAAAAATTAAAAAATACAATTTTCATTGAAAAAATTTTTTGCTTTCAGAAAATATTGTCCATATTCATAAAAACAACTAAAAACAAATAAAAGCATTTGAAATTAAATAATATATTTGTTTTATTGAGTTTTGTATTCAGAGCTGATTTTCAGGTACGTTGGCTCCAATAAAAAACAAAAAAAAACATGATTTGCATTCTTCAAAGCCTTGTGCTTTTAACTATAATGTAATCACTAAAGGTCTGCGCGCTCGAATTTCTAGAGTTTTTCATAAAATTATGGGGTTGTTAATAAATATAAAAAAAAATATTTCTGCCATGACTTTAATAAAAAAAAAAAAAAAAAACATATTTATAATAATTTCGATAATCTGTGAATAGTTTCTGAAAGTTTCATTAACATCTGACAATTATTTTTATTTTTGCAAAATTTTCCAAATTAATGTGTGTAATACTAAAACGTGCTAAAAATTATCTGTTATTTACTAGCCCATGTTGGTAAAAAGAGAAACAAGCATTTTTTAATCAAAATTTACAATGTTCCAAAATTAAAAGAAGCAAAAATTTAAAAAAAATAAATTTTAAAAAACATAAGCATTTAGACGATAAAATTTTTTTTTCATAAAGTTTGGCGTCTTTTTCATCAGACTATATGCTCTATTTTTTAGCGATTTCGTGGAGGTCTATTTAAAAGATGTTTTCATAAAATAATAATGTCTTAGTTTTCTTGTATTTTTGTATTTTAAATTCAGAGCCAAAATTGGAGTTCTGGCGAGTCACAATTTGACACGAAATTTAAGTTTTCTATTCCCCAAAGTCTTCTTTAATTAAAAAATAGGGCAACTGTTCTAATTTTAAATGTTTATGGGTGGTATGATTGGTATCAGACGTAAAAAAAAATATTTTTACCATGACTTTCTAAAAGACAAACATTTCTAAAATAAATACATTCATTTCAAAATAAGTTCTGAAAGTTTCACTAAACTGCTACAATTATTTGATTTTTGCAATAATTTCAAACTTAATGTTTTTTAAGTTAAAAAAAAAAAAAAAAGCTAATACAAAGAGGTGACCTTTTTGATCGAAAAAAAAAAAAAACACAAGATTTTCAACCAACAAATTCAAACGTGCTAAAAAAAAATGAATAAAAAATTTCAAAAAATACTGAAAAAATATTTTGGTCTTTCCTCTTTTAGTCTTAAAGTTTTTCACGATAAAACGTTGTTTTTATTAAGTTTGTGGCCTTTTTTCATTGGGATATGTCACTATTTTAGCGAAGTAGCGGACATCCCAAAACTGTGAACAATAACATCATGGATTTTATTTTTACTGAATAGACAACTAACTTTATTTCAATCAATATAAATTCGGTTTTAAATACATCAATCATGTATTTTGCTTCCTGGCTATAGTAAATAAATTTTATTCCTTACCGTTGTTTGAATAAAAAAGTTAAAAAGAAATCTTCAAGAAAGATAATTCATTTTAAACAACGGGTATCGCGAACTAAACATACACAATGTATCCAAATAGGGGGTTAACTGCTCCCCACAAATTTCTAAAAAGTTTTCTAATGAAATAACGGTTATTAAAAAGAGTAAACGTTTTACTTACGTAGTTCTGTCTTTGTTCGTCTGACACGCAAATAGTTAATTTTCCATTTTCTGAAGAGCAAAGTTCAAGGGAGATAATTCATCAGCCAAAAAAATCAAAATGCTTTTCTTAAATTATAACTTAACTGGTTTAACAGTAACTCTATGTAGCACAAGCCCGAAATGGCGAAGTGGGGAGTGGTTGGTCTTCTGTCTTAATTTTAAACTTAGCTCGACACAAACGCTGACCCAATCATATTTACACTATTCCTTACACCAAAACAACACATTCTTTACTTACCTTTCTCGCCACATCAACCATAACACGTTCAATGTCTCCATGAAAATACTAACTAGTCCCCATATGTACAATATATCGTCTGTGGCGGGGAGTGGAATAAAACAACAATTTAAATTTTTTTATTAAAACAAGCCCCAATGAGTATTTTACAGTATGAACTTATAACTATTTACAAGAAACTAAACAAAATCATGTTAGTAATAAAAAAAACCCACAATCACTAAATGTGGCAGAAACATCAGTTAACTGGACGGAATTAATGCGGGACTAATACAGAACAAACGTTCATCCCAAGCACTCACACAGACACGAACTCATTGCGACACAATAACAAATACGAAAACACACACACAACAAAACGAAAGACGCCCCACATCCACCAGAGAACTGATGTCACTGATCACTGAACGAGGGAGGGGATGGGGAATTAAACTTAAAGAAAAATGGCGACAGAAATAAAAGGGGCCAACGAGCATACATACCCTTGCTAAATTTAACTAAAAAGGAAACTAAAGACTGAAAACTATACCTAAGCTAACATAATTTGGGATGGGTTGCCCGTGTTCAACCCAAGTAATATCCTGATGCCTACCGGCATCAAAGTGCCACTCCAGGTCAGCCCCTTACACATGACACAAACGCACAAAAGATTCACCCACCATTTGCCGAATTCTGATGAGAACATACAAAACTCACTAAAACAAAGATATTATTTAATTTCAAATGCTTTTATTTGCTTTTAGATGTTTTTATGAATATGGACAATATTTTCTGAAAGCAAAAATTTTTTTCGATGAAAATTGAATTTTTAATACAATTATTTGTTATTTCTTAATTATAATAGATCTTTACATTTAAGTTGTTAAAATATAAAATTAGTTAAAAGCCGTGTTATAAAATAAAATAAGACATATCTCGGCTGATTTACAGGCAAATACTCAAGAGCGAGAGCCGGATCTGAACGGGACAAAGTCCCGTCACAAAATGACCATTATCTTCGTTTACAAATGTTCCCGACACACGTGTTCCGGTCGATAAATAAAATAATATTTAAAGTGTTCTATTTTTCGTCCAATAAAAATGCTTCCCTCCTAATTATACTAGCTTCGTTTTTCGAGCCGGTTAAGCCATAAAAAAACGCTATAAAAGGGGTCACACGGAAGTTCAACAGGCAGTCACAGGTGGCCAGGGAACAGACCTGTCACGGTCAGCAGCGGTCAGCAGGAGAGCATCAACCACCGTCAACATGTGTGAAGTACTATGAGAGATCGACCTAGATCCGAAGCCGGCTTATGAACTTTACCACAAGGGAGCTGTCCCAAACCCTCACGTTCCTGTTGAAATAAACCACGTAAATCTATTCTGCTGTTGTCGTATTTCTTTCTTGCAACCATACGCTTATCTATAATACTGGTATCAGAAGCGTACAGCAAGAGAAATATGGCCGACTACACGACCTTCACTTGAGCCGAACTATTTACTCTCATCAAGGAACAGAAAACACTACTATTCAACTTGAAAACGGGACCAACACAGCCTTCCGAAGCTACGAAATTCAAGCCGACATAAACGACATGCTGACTGCCCTAAAATCAACTACTTCAACACCTCCCACCGCTCAAACAAACGGCGATTACAGCTTAATGATGCGCCAACAAACCATACGCGACATATTGAAGCTAGAGAGAACTTTTCACCCTGGACACAACGTCAACTGATTCATCACGGCCCTAAACAAAGCATTATACAATCCACGTCACGCCAGAAATCAGTACCTATCCCAGCCTGGAATGCGAATTCGTCAAGTCTGCTAAAGATTTACTGGACCAAAGTATCTTTCAGCAGATGGTTGACTCAAAAAAGTACATCTCCACCTTCGAACAACTGAAGGAATACTTATTAGCAGCCCACGGAAGCCAGATGACTAACTTCCAACACCTCAGTCGAGCCTGGGATCTGGAACGGCGAGACGGCGAAAAATTAACAGACTTCGCGGGTCGACTCGAAAACACCCTTAGAGAGGCAGCCATCCTCATAAAAAACAAATGCAAAAAAGACAAAAATGCAGACTTAACAGTCGACGGAATATTTTCCATCATCGGCGCTATGCTAATGAGCGAAAAGGTGAAAATTTGGAACTCTCGTCAAGACAATGGACAACCACTATTCAGCCATTGGCATAACCCCCGAAGCTCAAATATACCTTGATCGCGGCGTAAAATCCAACGACACGACTTCGCACAACACTGTGTATTTCACACAGAAACCACAGCGGTCAAACCAAAGAAACGCGCCACTCCGACCCAGCAGCCAACCAAACCCACAGCAGACAGGCCTCACCAACCCTCCCGAACATGGCCACCATCCGACACGCAGAAACCATCAGCACACACCACGAATCAGCGTGTGCAAGAACTACCTCAGAGTTCGCCCCTGCCACCATGGACGCAACTGCCTATATCGCCACTCACCTCGCACTCGGGCACAGGTCCATATCGCCACAACGAATGATAATATACAATCCATAAATGATGTGGAACAGGATTTTCGCTTCGGGCAGGACGAGATGTGATGCCTCGTTCGCCATGCCCCTACGTCAGCCATCACACCTTCAACTTTCAAGGACTAGCTCACCATTCACCGCTCGTCCAGTCCACCTTCAACTTCAGGGACATCACCTTCTCTGGCGTCGCAATGCTAGACTCTGGATGCTCCACCTGCATCGTACCAATATCTCAGTTACACAGGGAAGCTAAGAAACACATGACCCGCTCCGACGTCGTAGTAAAAGGAATCAACGGCAGCACCACCGCCCTCGGCGAACTGACTAGCGACATCACCATTGGCAGTCGAGACTCGCCCACATTCAAAAAGGTTAACGTGCTGGTAACTACCCAAACCACAACCGATCCTGATCGGCCAAAATATCCTATGTCACAACACGCTCGATTCCTATCTAATCGACAACCAAAATGTGACTATAGAATTCAGACGCACACTTTCCTCAGGATACACAACACACACAGCCGCAATCATATCACCGTCATCGTCAACCAACGATCCAGCATATGGCGCCCAAGCTGACATCATCCAAAACCAGCCTACTATGGAATTACAGTCCAACATCCAGACACTGGATCAAAAGCTAACCTGGTTAAAGCATAACACGGGGCTATCGCTACCAAACCACCCGAACCGAGACGAACTAGAGGCCACTGCAAACTTACTCATTCGCTACGCTGACATTATCGGCACAGAAAGCAGCAGCAAAGGCACATTCATCCGACCCATCCACATACCAACCAACGGCCAGTCTCGCAGCCAGAAACAACACCCGATAGCCCAGGCTTTGGAAGCAGACGTAGATACCGAAATTAAGCGTATGGCTGATGAAGAAATCATTGAAAACTGCAGCGACCCCAAAGGCTTCAATAGCCCTGTATTTGCTGTACGCAAGAAAAACGGATCGATTCGTGTCGTTGCTAACTTTAAAAGAACTCTCAACAAGGTCTTAGTTGATCTTGACCCTTACCCAATGCCAAGGATCGACCACTTGTTCAACAAAATCGGCAAAGGCAACAGATATTTTACTACCCTCGATCTACGCAGCGGCTACTGGCAAATTGAGGTCGACAAGCGAGACCGATACAAAACAGCATTTACATGGAAGGACCAATGCTATCAATACACGCGCCTGGCCTTCGTCCTTACATCTGCCGGACAAACCTTCTCCCATTGCATAGCAGAAGCCCTAGCCATGGTCACATCCCCTGACAACATTTCTTTCTATATCGACGACAACCTGGTCCACGCTAGGACATTTAGGGTGTACATACTCTCCCTCGAACAATTTTCTACTGCCCTCCGAAAATTCGGACTCAAGCTGAATCCCGATAAATGTTCCTTCCTCGCATCAGAGGCAAAATTCCTCGGACGCATAGTAAACAGTGAAGGATTCAAGGCTGATCCAGAATACGTTCGTGCCATAAAGGAAATTAAACCTCCAACATCAAAAAGGAATTACAAAGCCTTATCGGCTGTTTAGTGTGGATCAGACAATTCCTAGAGACACGTCTTCACGAACAAATCAGGTCAGATATGTTTTCAAAACATACACGAACTCAACAAAGTTAATAAACCGTTTATCTGGACGCAAAATGCCGACAGAGCCTTCAAAAAAACCAAGGACCCTCTCTCTTCGCCACCCGTCATCTCGTTTCCAGATTTCTCCAAACATTTCACACTCACCACCGACGCCAGTGACGTCGCATGTGGAGCAATCCTAATGCAAGAAGCCGACAATGGGGAAAAAGATATCATAGCAGTCGTTTCCCATACATTCAACTCCACGGAACAGAACTGGTCCACGACGGAACGAGAGGCATATGCAATAAAGTGGGCAATATTGAAATTTGATTATTTCCTTCGCAATCGCCCCTTCGTCATCTTCACCGACCACAGATCGCTGACATATCTGGACCAACGAGAGTTCAATAATGCGAAAATACGACGATGGCAAGAAGAAATTTCATGTTATAAATTCGTCTTGGAATATGTTGAAGGCGAATCAAATGTATGGGCTGACATGCTCAGCAGAAGTTGCGGACATAAGAAAACGAAAGCCCCGTACGACCCTACACCGGCAGGCAGGACATTCGAGGTAAGCGGTTCAGACCTCCGCGTATACATCCCATCTTGGTGCCTCGGCGAGTTTAACGGTTTACAGCTCATTCCCAAAACTCACACACCATAAAACGCCCGCACCACAAGCGCGTCACCAACGCATTCTTCGCATATCACTCCACCAGCACCATCCCTACTGAGAGAATCTGCAACCACCTCGGCATCGCAAATGAACAAGAGAAGGACGACGCCCTGGCAAAGATTATCAGCGCCCTCCAGTCACCCACTCCAAGCGAACCTCATATCGATCCTGACGACCACTGAGCTACGCTTTTCAAAAAACATTTGCACCAATTTTTTCTAGAACCAGGCACCTCCGTTTTGATGATAAGAGTAAACACTCTTCGAGATTGGTTGTACCATACAAACTACGACCCAGATACCTCTACCAGGCACACGAGGGCAACAACCACTAAGGTATTACCCGTATGCGAGAACTCCTTTCCAGCTACTGGTGGGAATTCAAAAACCGCGACATCAAGGCCTATGTCGATTCTTGCGACACGTGTACTAAGTGCAAGGGCAACTACGGTAGACGTACCCACTGGCCCATTTGCCACTGCAAACGAGAAAAGAGACCATTCGATCTCGTCTTTATAGACTTTGTCACAATACCCAACTCAAAGGGAAAAGGCTACATCCTAACCATCTTGGATAGCTTTAGCTGACACTTTACAGGAAATATGAATGGACAGACGTTCTAGAATCTGTCATTTCGTCCATGAATGCCACGACCAACAGCGCCACCGGTGTCTCCCCGCACTATGCCATTACCGGCCGTCACCCCAACATCGGCCTACCTACACTACACAGAAAAGAAATCACAAGCGACGATCCTGGAGCATATGGAATGCAAATTAATGCCCTGCTAAAGCAGGTTCACCACCACGTCACCCTGGCCAACAATGAAGCTGATCACAAACTTGAGACTAACTTAAATCGCCTCACATACAAGGACCCAATACAAGTAGGCGACAAGGTTTTACTTCATCGGCCACATTCAACTGTTGCCCAATCCTCTCATCTGCCCTGGATAGGAAATTACACCATTATAAAAACGAACAATATGATGTGCCAGGTGCAAAACGATGATGGTAATACAATCTGGATTCACCGTGCACATATCCGACGATTGGCTCCACACCCAACGCATCTTTCTAATACAATCCCTCTGCCTCCACCATGTAACAGTCACCAGGATCATTCTCCTCCACATCCCTCGGGGACACATAATTCCATACCAAAACAAATGCCAATAACAACTTCCCACACGCTTCAGAGACTTTATCATGAATTAATCACCCAAATATGCACGAATAACGCTCACTGTAAATCAGACTGAGATCTGGGGGAGACTTGTTATAAAATAAAATAAGATATATCTCGGTTGATTTACAGGCAAATACTCAAGAGCGAGAGCCGGATGTGAACAGGACAAAGCCCCGTCACAAAATGACCATTATCTTCGTTTACAAATGTTCCCGACACACGTGTTCCGGTCGATAAATAAAATAATATTTAAAGTGTTCTATTTTTCGTCCAATAAAAATGCTTCCCCCCTAATTATACTCAATTCGTTTTTCGAGCCGGTTAAGCCATAAAAAACGCTATAAAAGGGGTTACACGGAAGTTCAACAGGCAGTCACAGGTGGCCAGGAAACAGACCTGTCACGGTCAGCAGGAGAGCATCAACCACAGTCAACATGTGTGAACTACTATGAGAGATCGACCTAGATTTGAAGCCGGCTTATGAACTATACCACAAGGTAGCTGTCCCAAACCCTCACGTTCCTGTTGAAATAAACCCCGTAAATCTATTTCTGCTGTTGTATTTCTTTCTTGCAACCATACGCTTGTCTATAACAGCCGCATCTACTTTCATAAGTGTCCTTATGAGATAGATCTTTTTGTATCATTTAGACTAATCAGAAGATCCGAAGTAATTAAGAAATGTAATTTTGTGTTTATAATCAGGTGGTAATTATAAAGTACGGAAGACCAACCAGAATACAATTTAGTTGCGTTATTTGAGTTCAGCATTGTTCTCCGCTGTTAAGGCCTTTACTTTTGCGAAACACGTATGGAGAAGTTAATTTGATTTTTCAATTTCAACTGAGAATGGTACCTATAAGTATTAGTATCATCTTATGAAATTTAACTACTGCTAAACTTTAATTTATATGATCTTATTTTTATATTAATCTCAGTTATGACATTTTTCCATAAATGAAATATCAAAATTAATAATAAAATGAATGGAAATACAAATAACACAGTAAAATGTAATAAATATACATAAAATTATAGTATTTTATGTACACTTCTGATAAAATTTCATAAGAAAGCTACCATTAAATTAATTAGATACCTTTCTCATGAAATATGAAATTTAATCTCACTCTTAACAATCTTATTTTAATTTCTTTATAATATATTTTCAATAAAGCATCGCAAATGTAAAAGTGAAAGCTAAGTACAAAAAAAAGAGCGCTGAAAATTTTCCTGAAAAATAACATGGTAAATAATTTGTTCCCTTAAATGTAAATTATTTCACTTTTCTCCTTCCGTAGAACAAATTATCCTCACGAAATCTGTCAATATGTCATTCATCACCTGTCAAGTGACACCAAAATTTATGAACTGCTTTGTTTTATTTTCAGATTACATCTTTTTGGCGCAGAAGCTAAGTTAAGCTTGGTTCAAAATATTTATAAAAACATTATAATTTCTGATCTTCTTAAAATAAATTTTGAAAAAATGATAATTGTTATTTAAAGAATTTCAAAGTGAGATTTCCAGTTTTTTTTTATAAAATGGAAAAAATAATGAATTTTGCTGACTCAAAAAAAAAAAACCAAAACAAGATTTTAACAAAAATTTTGGACGTGCTAGGAACGATTAAAAGATGTGAAGAAATACCCCTAAAATACTTTTCTCTTTCCTCTTAATAATAACAAACATTTAGACGATAAAATTTTGTTTTCGTCAAGTTTGGCGTCTTTTTCATCATGCTCTGTTCTTTTTTTTACCAATCTCATAATATCTTTGTTTTATTGAGTTTTGTATGTTACAATTCAGAGCTGATTTTCAGGTAGAGGGGATTCAATTAAAACAAAAAAAAAAAAAACATGATTTGTATTCCTCAAATCCTTGTGCTTTTAACTATTGTAATCACTAAACCTGATCATAAAATTAGTTATGGGGGTAATAAATATAAAAAAAAAATATTTCTGCCATGACTTTAAAAAAAAAAAAATATTTATAATAATTCCGATCATCTGTGAATAGTTTCTGAAAGGTTCATTAAAATCCGACAATTATTTTAATTTTTCCCAGATTTTCCAAATTAATGTCATACCCCCCCCCTCCGCCAAAAAAAAAAAAAAAAAAAAAAAAACATGCTAAAGATTGTATATGTTATTTTACTACTTCCGGTGATACAAAGAGAAAAGTTTTTTTTTAATCAAAATTTAAAATGTTCTAAAAAGAAGGAAATTTTTTTTAAAATAATTGAAAAAAAACTTTGGTTTTTCCTCTTCAAGACGATAAAATTTTGTTTTCATAAAGTTTGGTGTCTTTTTCATCATGCTATGCTGTTTTTAGAGATTTCATGGAGACTGGACATCATGGATTTTATTTTTACTGAATAGACAACATTATTCCAATCAATATAAATTCGGTTTTTAATACACCAAAGTACTTTGCTTCCTGGCTATAGTAAATTTATTCCTTTATCTTTGAATAAAGGTTAAAAAGAAATCTTCATGAAAGATTTTTGTTTTTTAAATTTCATTTTAAACACTGGGTATCGCGAACTATGAACATACACAATGTATCGAAATAGGGGGTAAACAACTCTCTATGAATTTCCATAAAGTTTTCTAATAAAATAACCTATTTAGTATACAATTCATTAACTAATGAATAAGTGCTGATGATTTCATTTAAATTCTATCATTCCCTAATTTTTTATTTATTTTTAAAAGCGGTTGTTTACGTGGTTTTTCCTTTTATTTGAGAAAAAAAGAACTCCATTTTAAGCAGAAACGTAAATTGTATGGAGGTTTATTAAATTTTCCAATGTTATAATTTCATTGCCAATCGATGACAATTTGGCAACGAGTGGGTGAGCCACTGGTCAAAGAATATTAAAAAGTGTCAACGTTTTACTTATGTAGTTCAGTCTTTTGGGATGAATTCTGTCCAGCATGAAGTTTTAAAGCTCCATGTTTGGAACAATAACTTGTGAATTAAAGTATCGGTTTGTGAATTTAGTGATATAGTAATTGTGAGTTCAATCCCTCGACTGGACAGCCCAAACTTGGATTCAATAGAAACAGAGTGATCAATACCTGAGCAGTACTAAATAAGAACGAGACATCCACAGACATGGACAGTGGAATAAGAACAATTTATCCCTATAGTTTTAAATAAACAGATAAAGGATGCTGGAGGGATAATAAAGATGATGCAGTGATGATAAATGGTTTTTAATGTTATAGTTCCTGGGGTGCACAAGTGGTGATAAGGGTCCATCCATGGAAAATTCAGTAATTCCAAAAAAAGATTTTTTAAATTGTTGCATAAAAACTGTAGGGCTACAGATTACATTTTTTTTTACCATCAAAAACAATTTTAATCATGCCAAATCACTTCAATTGATAGAACTTTGTCTTTTTAATTGAATTAATAATATAATTACAATAACAGTATTTTAAACTTAATCACTATTTACAAAATGTACTTTGTTTAGAATTATGACAAAGTTTTCACATTGGCAAAACAAAACTTTTCTTTTTGAAACTAAATCAATAAATTAAAAAAAACACAGCTTAAGTAAGAAACTTTATTTTGTGATAATGATGACAAGAACAAGAATTTTTTATAAATTGACCAAACAAAAATATTTTTTTAAAATTACAAATAAAAATTCAATGCAAAAACAATTCAATGAAGAAACTATAGTTTTTGAGAATGTTTTTTAAAAGATTTTGAATTAATAAATTTAATAGAAAAATATATTTACACCTCATTACTTTTCAATTAAGAAATTATATTTTTTTGACAATAATTGAGGAACAATTTTTTTCAATTGATTCAATAAATTTCAAACAAAATTTAAGTTCAATTAAAAAAAACTTAATAAAAGATATATATTTCAGAATTATGACAGTTTTTTTAAGCTGGTGGAACAAAAGTTTTTTTTTTAAATTAAATACAAAATTCAATATAAAAGCAGTTCAATGAAGAAATTATAATTTGTGAGAATTATGGCAACAATATTTTATTAATGTTTACACAGGACATCATCATCAAACAAGTGATAACAATAGTAAATTAAATGCCAGAAGGAATCTAAAATACAATAAAATATTAGATTACAGAGAATATTTTCCAGAGTACTCAAAAATGATATAAAAGAAATGTGCTCATGTTATATTCCTGAAATATTTTTTAGATATATCCACCATAGAAAAACATTAGATAAACTTCAATCTGCCATACAAGGGGTCAATAATGTAAATGAGCAGTTAAAACAATTTCTGTGATATTTTAAAAGTAATATTTGTTACAAATCAGATCAATTAAAGTTCAAATCTAAATATTATACAAATAAAATTTCAGAAAAGTATATTTTATTTTTTAGAAATTATTTTTTAATATTATATTCTGATGAAAGATGGCTGAAAATAGGGCTAAAATAAACTTTTTCAGCAATTTCAAAATGTAAAGTACTCCCAGTCAATTTAAATTAGTTTTGAAATAGAGCAAAATATTTTACTTATTGGAAATATAAAAGTTAATCTATTAGCATGAAATCAAACCTAAAATAAAAGTTTGAAGAATGAATTTTCATCTTTAAAAATATATTTTAACCCATTGGTATCTTGAATCTGTGGAGGTAAGAATGAAGGGAATGTAGAAGTGGAAAGAGAAAGAATCAAATGAAGCTGATGAGAACAGATACTACACTTTGATCTTAGTGAAAAGGCCTAGAAATATGCTGACTACAATACTTGCACTATTTTCCAGGTGCAGAATATCAGACAATGAAACCCAAGTATGTTAATCAACAAAATTCCAGTGACCATAAACAAAATAACATCATCTGCGGAATTATTTTATAATTATTAAGAAAAGTATTTGCAAGATGGGGATTTGGCAAGAAAGAAAGAAGAGAAGTTAGAAATCTTTAACATCTTCTGCCAAGATCTCATAAATAATGGATTATTCCATTTTGATAGCATAGAATAATAAGACATACTGCTCTTGAGGTAAGGTCTCTGGGATTCCAATCTCTTCCAGAAAGATGTGTAAGAACTCAAACTATGACACAGGGTTCTCTCCTGGGCCATGTAGTGAGTGGTTCTTTGACACCACCAGCACCACTTTGTCTTGCTGACTGTTCTACTTCACCTTACATTGTTTAAGTTGTTTAGCAAAATAAGAATATCGAGGCAGGACAGATGCTCTTTGCTTAGAACATGGCAAGTGAGGCTAGGATGACAAAAGTTGGTGCAATTTTTTGGTCTATGCTTTATAAAGAGATGTGCCTGTTTTGTTATATTTAGTACAAATGTCACAGTACATGAAGATTTCATCTGAAAAGCATAGACATTTATATTTTGTGAGCCACTACACAAACTTAGATTTTTTTTTTTTTGAAGAGGGTGAAAAGGATTACAACACTTCCACAGTTGATTCCTCAGGCTAAATCAAAGAGCAGACAGATGTATGTATAGGTTGTGTCGAGGTACTCTGAAAGCCAATTTGTTCTAATGTCTGTAAAACAAAAGCATTTAACTTTCTTTTTTTTTAAACAAAATGTGTTTTCACTGACACACTATCTTGACAGAAAATGTAGATCCACAAACTTCACAAGAATATGGTCACTCTCCAGTGTGTGTATGCATATGTCTGACCAAAACTATCTTTGTTGAAAATGCAGTTCCACAAACTTCACCTATAGTTACTCTCCAGTGTGTGTACGCATATGTGTAACTAAATGCGACTTCCATGAAAAATGCAGATCCACAAACTTTACAAGAATATGGTCTCCCCCCAGTGTGTGTACACATGTTTGACCAAATTTCAAAGGATATGATTTCTCTCCAGTGTGTGTCACTAAATGTGGCTTCTGTGAAAATGCAGATTCACAAACTTGACAAGAATATGGTTTCTCTCCAGTGTGTGTATGCATATATTTGACCATACTTAACTTGGACAAAGTGAGACTAAATGTGACTTCCGTAAAAATGCAGATCCACAAACTTGACAAGAAATTGGTTTCTCTCTAGTGTGTGTATGCATATGTTTGACGAAATCTGGCTTACATGAAAATGCAGATCCACAAACTTCACAAGAATATGGTTTCTCCCCAGTATGTGTACGCACGTTTGACCAAATCATGCTTACATAACGATGCAAATCCACAAAATTCACAATGATATTTTTTTTAATCCAGTATGGAACAGAGAGAGGTATACACACACATACACAAATGAATGCACACATGCAAATATAACTTTTATTGGTTTTGTTTAACAGTATTTGTTTTGATTAAAAGGTTGAAACAATGTTTAGATGTCCCAGTGTATAATTTTGGGAACTCATGATTGAGATAAGATAAATAGTTGGAGAATCGGTTGACCTGTCAAGGGATAGTTTTTGGCACTCATGATAATTGCGTGCCAGACCAAGGATCGATATATGATGAAACAGATTTATCTGTACAAACCAGCGTAGTTACGCTGAAGAGGGAGATGGTCGAGTAAGACCATCTGGTTCATTACAAAGGACAATGAAAAAATGATCTAAATAAAATTTATCGATAACAAATTGAAACAGAGCTTAATCAGGCTATGAGATATTTGGTTTTGTTTAACAGTATTTGTTTTGATTAAAAGGTTGAATCAATGTTTAGATACACTAAAGTATAATTTTGGGGAACTCATGATTGAGATAAGATAAATAGTTGGAGAATCAGTTTACCTGTCAAGGGATAGTTTTAAGTACTCATGATAATTGTGTGCCAGACCAAGGGTCGATTTATGATCAAACAGATTTATCTATATAAACCAGTGTAGATATGCTGAAGGGGGAGACAGTGGAGTGAGACGGAAGAGGCCTGACAGAGGAGAGAGATTAGAAAGACCGCGATCGGTTGGCACATCATCGGTGATGCGTACCTTTATGTGCATGGGCACCCGCCGACGACCATTATAGGCTGCAGTGCTACAGGAGAGACAGAAGAGCCAGACGAGAAAGGACGACGAAGAAGCAGATGGGAGAGTCATGAGAGATCATAATTGCGTGCCAGACCAAGGATCAATATATGATGAAACAGATTTATCTGTACAAACCAGCGTAGTTACGCTGAAGAGAGAGATGGTCGAGTAAGACGGAAGAGGCCAGATGGAGGAGAGAGACGGGAAAACCACGATCGGTTGGCACATCGTCGTTGCTGCATGCCGTCATGTGCATGGGCACCTGCTGATGACCATTACAGGCTGCGGTGCTACAGGAGAGACAGAAGAGCAAGATGAGAAAGGCCGACAAGAAGCAGACAGGAAAGAGAGTCACGAGAGATTTGCGGGAGAATTAGAGAAGGAAGACTGCCCTCTGTTCTGAGAAGTCTGTATGAGACTGGACTACTAGTCATAAACATACACCAGGCGATTCAATACGCATTTATCACACACAAACCCTCTCCCTGCTGGGAATTCGCTGGATGCATTGTGTCTTTTTCTTTTTTCATTTATCTTAACTGTTTTTATTCTCCCTGTAACCACTGTTCTGATGTTATCTTCTTATATAAGACGTCAATATTTCCCCCATTGTAGTCTGGCTTCTACAGATATTATTTCTTGTTTTATTTTACCACATTTTAAACTTCCTACCCCCAAATCTCACAGCCATGTCTATATCCCCAGTCAACCGTGAATGTATGGACAACACCCCGCTTACTGGATCTAAAAACTAACACAGCGTGGGCAGCAAGCAGTACTTGACCAGTTGACTAGACGAAATAATCTATGGGTACACAGGGAGCATACTGCCAGTTACACCTAAGTTCAGTTCTGACAGAGTGGACACCTCAACCCAAAGAGGAAGATGTTGGCGACTGAGGGGCTGAGGATGAACTGGTAGAAGTGTGTGTATACATATGTCTGACTAAATGTGACTTCCGTGAAAATGCAGATTCACAAACTTCACAAGAATATGGTTTCTCTCCAGTATGCATACGCATATGTTTGTCCAAATAATGTTTACGTGATGATGCAAATCCACAAACATCACAAGGATATTTTTTCACTCCAGTGTGTGTATGCATATGTCTGACTAAATTTGACTTCCGTGAAAATGCAGATCCACAAACTTCACAAGAATATGGCTTCTCTCCAGTGTGTGTACGCATATGTTTGACCAAATCTGGCTTACGTGAAAATGCAGATCCACAAACTTCACAAGAATATGGTTTCTCTCCAGTGTGTGTATGCATGTGTGCAACTAAATTCGACTTGGATGAAAATGCAGATCCACACACTTCACAAGAATATGGTTTCTCTCCAGTGTGTGTACGCACATGTTTCACTAAAAGTGACTTCCGTGAAAATGCAGATCCACAAACTTCACAAGAATATGGTTTCTCTCCAGTGTGTGTATACATATGTGTCACTAAATGTGGCTTCTGTGAAAATGCAGAACCACAAATTTCACATGAATATTGTTTCTCTCCAGTGTGTGTACGCATATGTTTGACCATACTTGACTTGTATAAAAATGCAGAGCCACAAACTTCACAAGAATATGGTTTCTCCCCAGCATGTGTATGCATATGTGTTACTAAATGTGACTTCCGTGAAAATGCAGATTCACAAACTTCACAAGAATATGGTTTCTTTCCAGTGTGTGTACGCATATGATTGACCAAAGTAGGCTTACGTGAAAATGTACAACCACAAGCTTCACAAGAATGTGATTGTTTTGTAATATGTGTTTCCATCTGGCCTATTTTGTCTGACTTCACAACAGTTTAGCAGATGTCACATGAATATAACATGTCTTTCCTGTTCATTCATATATAATGCATTATGTGTTTTTTAGAAACATAACCCACACATTTCAAAGTAGATTATTTCTTGCCAGCTGAAGTTCATTGTCATGCTTTTGACATTGTAGATCCATGACTTTCACATTAACCATGTTGTATATATTTCTATTTGTTTTTATGGAATGTGAAATATCGTTTCCTTCATTGGAATTCTCAATTATTACCACTGGAGTTTTGTACTGTCCAAGCATCTGTGAATAAAAAAAGTTGTAAATGATATATTAATACGAGCAGTCTATTTTATGAGAGATAAATGTAATTATTATTTCAATAATGCAGGAGCAACTACCACCAGTGAAGCTCAAACATTTTGCTGTAAAACAGAATTGCAAAATGAAAGACCAAAGGATTTTTTGACTATTAGTATTGAAATTAAATTATGTTGTTTGGTTAAAATTTTGTTTTTCTTGTATCAAAGGTGGACCATAAATTAGTATAGGAAATCTGAGTATCTTTTTGTTGTGAAATCTTTTTGGTGAAGAATGAAATTTTACATTTGAAAGATTTTAGTTTTAATACTTTTTGCAATATTTTAAATCTTTCAAAATTCTGTATTAATTTTCATCAGTTAGGTATTATTGTTATCAAATAAAAACTGTATTTACTCATCATAAATTGAAATGCTCATACAATTCAGTGAGCACAGGATTTTAAAAAGAATTTAGAATTCATTTCTGTGTGTATAAACATGCCTATTTTTGTAAATACGCTCATACATGTCATGACATTATCAGAAAATGAGAACAATTCCTATTTAAAATTTATTAGGAATTTTCTGACATTTCATCCATTAGTGTCTTCATAAGTAAGACTATAAAGCCAAAATACCTAAAACTTACCAAATGTGAAAAGGATTTCTTATCCCAGGAACCAATTTTCTGTTTCAAATTTTCCTTAATTCCATTTCAGGAATTTCATTTTCTTTTCTCCATTATAATACTTAGTGGAAAAGTGTAACAATATATGTTATTATAATAAGAGAAGAAAAAGAAAATGAAAAATTTTACTAGCTGGAATATCCACCCATTGGATATGTTGCTTGTTATGCCTATTTTTGTAAATACGGTCATCCATACATAGCATTATCAGAAAATAGGAACAACAAGTATTTAAAATTTCAACGATTTCTTACCACAAATCCCTGCAGACCCACAATGACCACTATATATATATATATATATATATATATATATATATATATATATATAAATTTGTCACACTTCCCAAAACACATTTAATGTAAATTTCACAAAATTCTTTTTTACATTGCTTCATGCTTGTATTAGATATATGCACAAGTACTTGAGGAATTGAAAAACCAAAGTCCCCTCAGAGATTCATGAACAAACTTTTCATCTACATTAAAATTTGGTCACTTTATTGAAATTATTGAATTAAACTTTTACTGAATATCCACCTATTTGATAAGTTACTCCAGCTTGATAGGCTTTTGTACCTCATACTTCAGCCCTTAATCTAACTTGATGAGTTTCTGAGATAACACTTGAAAAGAATGCTACAATCCTAAATAAGAAGTGACAGTGGCAAAACCTACAGAAAATTAGCACCACAGAGTCATCTACAAGCAAAAAGCTACATTATCGTTTACTCAATCTATTGAAATTATTAAATAACATTTTTGAAAAAGGTCTCATTCATCAAATTTGGCTTTCCACAACGACAAACCGTCCATCCTCAAATGATAGGAAAACTAAAGGATAAAACAAGAATACAAAATTTTGACCCACCACCAATCTTCTTTTTTTTTTTATCAAGCCAACTTCATAAAACATTGTTCCTAAATACTGTAGGGAGACAGTAAGTGAATGGACGTATTAAAACCAACTTTATCCTTTCATGTCTGTCAAACAGAGTCACAAAAGTCAAACATAGTAACAAATTAAAATAGCAGCTGAAATCTGATTGCTAGAAAAAATTTCCATTTCAAAATCCTGATTTACATTTCAAATAAGCCATTCCACTTTTCCATATTCATGAAAAATTAACCCCTCTACAATTTCTACGTATTTTTACTTTAGGTTCTTATGTTTGGAAAAAAGAAATTAAGTTCTGGGAAATGGCAACAAATATAGATATGAGGCAAAGATTTCCAATTGTGTTTTTGAGTTGAATGGGTAAAAACCAAAGAAGCAGTACTGGAAATGGACCCTGATAAATTAAACACAGAGGAAGGAATGAAGTTATTGCATGAAAAGTTGGAATTTCTCTTAAAGATGGATAATAATCAAGCAGATCTGTTTTTTGAGTTGAAAGGGTAAAACCTGACAAGCAGTACTGGAAATGAACCCTGATAAATTAAACATTAAGCAGATCTGATGGCATATGGAAATCTTGAAAAATATATTACACCACAAAATACCATCATCGCTGATTTCATTGTAGAATTTGACCATTCATCCAGTAACTCAGCGAACATGATTTTAATTTGCCTGATGTTGTATTGGCTTACATAGACCTCAAAAGTATCAATCTGGGGTGAAGACAATGAAAAACTAATAATGGCTACCATCAGAGACATAACACTCAATGTTCAAATAAAAAAGGAGATGGTTGTTAAGCAAGAGTCTTTAATGAGTACTTCCTCTCCAGCAATCTCTCAAATAAATTCTGAACCAAGAGATGTGCCTTTAAGTTAATATTTAGATGAAAATAGTGATGCATGGGCAAAGGACATAATGTCTACAGAAATCAACAGAATTATTATCGTGGTAGAGGATGGAGAGGAAATAAATTCAGTAAAAGAAGGCAAAGCCATACCAATTATCAAAAGAATTAATCCAAGAAAGAAAATCATTTTGGACCTGATGGTAAAAACTATGGATGTACTATTTGTGAATCTACCATGCACTGTGCTGAAAATTGCCATCATGCCTTTGACAAAGGAAATAAGGAGGTGGTATTTGAAGCCAAGATTGTATTTATGAATCATAATAACTCTGAAAATTGCCATCATGAATTTTTAAATTGATAGTGTATTCATCATTGGCCAAAAGGTACAGCTTTTCTGCACTAACTCTGGGTATTATTACATACTCCTTGCCACTCCAGGTTTCAAAAAAGAATGAAAAAATTGTTTTAATCAGCATTTGGGATATTAAAAATAAGACTTTTGGAGAAAAAACTGGCAGAAAAACTTCATCCTCCAAGTTATGAGAAAATGAGTACTCTCCTGAAAGATGCAGGAGTTCTTGATGTTGAACTCATGAAACAGCTTCAGGAAATTACTTCCAATTGGGACATATGCTTAAAATACAAGAGAGAATAACC
This sequence comes from Acanthosepion lycidas, assembly GCA_963932145.1. Classification (NCBI taxonomy): domain Eukaryota; kingdom Metazoa; phylum Mollusca; class Cephalopoda; order Sepiida; family Sepiidae; genus Acanthosepion; species Acanthosepion lycidas. The sequence continues at coordinate 122,147,532 of OZ010575.1, read as the reverse complement.
CAAGGCCATTGTTGGTTTCTCTTTAGCAAAACATTTCAATGAAATATCTATGGATATAAAAAGAATTAAAAGGAACAAAATTCTTCATTTAATAGATCATTTCACCAGAGACAGTCTAGCTTCTGTAATAAAGTCAAAAGTAAGTTTAGAAATTATTAACATTGGATTTTGGTTTTGCAATGCATATCTTGGACCTCCTTCTAGTTTTCTGACTTATCATGGGTGAGAATTTCACAATGAAGCTTTCAGAAAGATGGCCTAGAATTTAAATATTATTGTATGAACCACACCAGCACAAAGTCTACAGAGCAATGGATTAAATGAGTGCCACAATGCTATACTTAATGAAATGCTACTCAAAACTATGGAAGACACTGATGCAGCTTAGAACATGCTACCATTGCTTGGTCACTGAGTTCCAAAAATACCTTGCATCTCAATGGTTATAGTCCAAATCAACTGGTATTTGGACAAAATCCTAATATGCCTTCTGTTCTAATAAATAAACCCACAGCTTTAATGAGTGTTACATTAAGTGAATCCATAATAAAAATAATATTTCATAAGAGATGTACATCAATTTTGATGTACATCTCTTATGAAATATTACTTTTATTATTTTCTTTATTACTTTTAGCATTATAAAGATTTATACATAAATTACTATAAAATTTTGTAAATAAGAGAAGTACTTAATAATTATATGTACTTCTTTCATTTATGAGATATTATATTTTAATTTATTATTTTAATCCTTATTTTTAATATTAATTATTATAATATGACAGTCATGAAAATATTAAATTTTTATATTAATTATGTATTCATTTTCACTTTTATTTTGCTTAATCAGAGCCCAATAAGAAAAAAAAAGTAAAATAAAACAAATGCTATGCAAATTGTTAAAACAGATCTTGAAAACATGAGAGATGCAGTACAAATTTTTATCTCAGTCATGAAATTTTGTTATCTAACGCCCAGATATGAAATTTTAAATTTATTTTATTGTTATAGCATTTTAAATTTTATTATTTTTCCAGAAAGAATATTCTAACATAATGCTATAAAAACTAAAGTACCTAAAAGAAAAAGATAATAAAATATCAGATTGCTGAACATATTTAATTTTTTAAAATTACTGTGTAGTTAAGGAATTTAGTTAACTTAAAATTCAAAAAAATGATCTCCCTTCTGTCCTACCATCTTAGAACTTAGCCTCACATCAGCTGTTAATACACCAATTTAACAATCATTTAACATAGGATCCTCCACGAGATTGCTAAAAAAAAAAAAGAGCATAGCATGAATAAAAAAGGGCCTTAAACTTGATGAAAATAATATTTTTATTCTCTATGTTATTCTTAAGAGGTAAGTTAGGTACCTCCACTTTTTCAGCATGAATTTTCAATACTTAAGGTTTTAAAATTAATTTTTAAAAATGAAAAAGCTTTCTTAAAGATTTCATTTTTGCTTTAATTGAAACTAAAGGATTGAATTTATTATTTCCAGTCAGTAAAATTGGCGTATTTCAGATAGAGATTATACAGATGAGAATGTTAAATTTAATTTCGATTTGTTGATTGTCGAGCATAAGTAGCACCAAAATAATAATAATAAGTGTATTCTACATATTGAATAAATATTCTCAGGACCTCAACAGTGTCTACAAACTGTTACTAAGATCTTTTAGTCTGAAAATAATCAATTATATCAAGTTGGATTTTAATTGATAAGAAAATTTATCCACACAATCACTATGAAACATTTAGCATTGATATCTCAATTGATTTGCTAAAAACTTAGCAGACTGTGATGAAAAATGTGGCCCAAATGTAATAAAAACAAAGTTTTAATGTCAACCTCTTCGTTATTATTAAGAGGAAAGATGAAAGGATCTTTTGATTATAAAAATATATTTGTAAAATAAGAGGCTATAGAGCATGTATAATTACATAGGTACTTCCATGAAATCACTAAAAAAAAGCAGGAATAAAAAAGGGCCTTGAACTTGATGAACATATTTTTTATTGTCTAAATAGTTATGTTATTATTAGGAAGTGAGATCAAAGTATTTTGGGGGGTATTTTTTACATTTTTTAATCATTCCTCACACATCCAAAATTTTTGTTAAAAATCTTGTTTTGTTTTTTTTTTGAAGCAGCAAAATTGACAGATCATTCCAACAATTTTTTTTCCCTATTATAAACAAAATGAAAATCTCCGTTTCAAATTCTCAATTATAAATTATTCAAAACTTGTTTTAAGAAAATTAGAAATTATAAAGTTTATTTAAAATATTTTTAAACCAACATTACTTATTTTCTGCTCCAAAAAAATGTAATTTACAAAGAAGACAAAACAGGTCTTAACAATGGTGCTAAGTGATGAGTGATGATTTCATCATGTGTTGACAGCTTACATAAGAGAATGTTACTGCATGGAAGGACAGAAGTGACATAATTATTTAGTTTTAAGTGATCCAATGTATTTACCTCTTTATTTTTAAGGAGAACTTTCAGCACTAATTTTTTTTTTTTTTTTTCTACTTAGCGTTCACGTTTCCGTTTACGATGCCTTATGGAAAACTAGCAGCATTGCCCGTGTTTGACTCAAAAATCGTACGACTCATACAGCAATCGCTATCAGTTGACTTAAAATATTTTTGCCCTTCCTTGCCTTTAAAGGAGTGCCCTTTGCCGTGATGTTGCTACATGCCTTACTTCTTGCCTATCTCACACTGCGAATTTTTTCTAAGCTCTATACTAAACATTAAATCTGTTATGAAAAAAGAACTAAACAAAATGAACACAAAACAATCAGCTTTAAAATGGGACTCATAACTGGAAAAACCGAATGAAAAAAGAATGTTAACAACAAATATTTTTCACACCAAACCCAGTTCTGCGGAATCAGAATCAACGTTGAGTTTAAGCAAGCGAATGAGTCAATTGGAGTAAAGTGTCATGCAGATTTAAATTTTTGCCACTTTTGACGAATGCAGCTATCAATTACTTTTTGCATGCTAGTTAACATTCCTGTCAGTCAGCTGTTGGCACTCATGCTGGCCAATAGAATCTTCCTGCCTATTCGTGGAAGCCAGCTATAGGCTCTCACTCTGGCCAGTGGAAAATGGCTGCAAACTACATGAATCGATTATTTCCACTATCGATGGGAGTTGGGAAATGCAAAAAATAAGATTGTTGAGAGTGAGATTAAATTTCATAAGAAAAGAATCTAACTTATAGGTAACTTTCTTATGAAATTTTATCAGAAGTGTACATAAAATACTATGATTTTATGTACATTTAATACTTATTACTATGTTATTTGTATTTCCATTCATTTTATTATTAATTTTGATATTTCATTTATGGAAAAATGTCATAAATGAGATAATATAAAAATCATATAAATTTCATGATAGGTACCTAATACTTGTAGCTACCATTCTCAGTCAAAATTAAAAAATCAAATTAATTCAGGTAATTCCATGAGAATCAATAAAAAGAGCATAGCATGACAAGAACGGGCTTAAATTTGATGAAAGAAATTTTATCTGCTTAAGTATATATCATTATTAAGAAGAAATGCCAAAGTATTTTCTGATTATTTTTTAAAATTTTTAACTCATTCTTAACATTTGCAAAATTTTAGTTAAAAATCTTGTTTTTTTTTGTCAGCGAAATTACTAAAAAAAAACTTGATATCAGCGATATTTTTACAATTTTGGAAAATAAATTAAAATCTTAGTTTAAAGATTATTTAATATATTTTGAAAAAAACTTTTGCTTACTTTCTTCTAAGAAAAATGTTGTTTAAAATAAAAAGGAAGCGATCTTAACATCGTTGACTGTTGACAAGTGATGAATGATTGCTGTCAGTGTCATGACATATCAACAGCTAACGTGAGATTCAAGTTATCATACGGAAGGACATAATTGACGTAACGTTTTTTTTTTTTTTTAATATGAACCAGCTTATGTAGTACCTCATAATTATTAAAGTAAAAAAAATCTTTCAGCATTCCAATTTCTTTTTTTTGTTTTTTCTATTACTGTAGCTGACACCATAAGTTTGTTGATACTATCTGTAGAAATTATAAATACTATAAATAAATTAAAATACAAGTGCTGTACAGCTTTTTGAGGGCAACTATAGCCCCCCCCCTAAAGTCAATACAGATCTGGTAAAACGTTTCTATCCCAAGTAAAAATCATCACAAACATATCAAAAGTTATTTTGTTACACTTACAGCCAATGAAAAAACTGAAAAAAAAAAAAAAAAAAAAAAAAAAAATTGAAAAATGACTTTTGTCATCATCTGAACAAAATATCAAGGAAACTTTTGATCTGCACCCCATGAAACTAGGTATTTCCTGAAAGCAAAGAATGCCCTTTCATTTCTGAGTGAAATTGATTGGTGGAAATGATTATAAAAAATTTTTCTGGGGATAAAATATGAAAAAAATAGTTAAAATTGCTATTCCTGAACACTGGAAACCAGGATTTTTTTTATATGTTTTTTTTTTATTTTTATATTTAATTTTTTTTAAAATCAGCGATAAGGAGAACAGGGTTAAAATTAAGCCAAAATTGACTTTGACATTGCTGGGTCAAAGGCCAGCCAACTGACAATACCAAGCTGTCATCACTTTCTAAAAAAATCCCATTTAAAATTTTTTTTTTTTTTTTAAATCTATGTTTGAACAATAGATTGATGTATTTTTGTTTTTTAACACCTTTTGAGCAGGGTGATGACAACAACACTTAAGGATAGAACCGAAAACAGTGTGTGTGAAATAAGAAATTCATAAAACTGAAATGAAGACGACTCACTGAAATGATGAAATCTGTAAAACAACTTCAAAAAATTGAAATTGCAATGAAATATGTAAATGAAATAAATGGTACTTTTAAAAATGTAGTAATGTTGATGGTGAAAATGGCTCGGGATGATGTTCAAATGTTTTTAATGAGTAAAAAACACTAATTTAAAATACGCAGCATGTGTTTCACACGAAGAATTTGCAATAATAAAATCGACGTTCAGCAGAGAACGCTTACACTCAAGCAAGCCACGTGACGTTTAACTGCTTGTGACCTTCTCTACTTTTTAGTTTTTAATTACAGCCATTTAAACGGTTTTTATGAAGACAAAATTACATTTCTTAATTACTGCGGATCTTCTGATCAGTCACACTCAAAATGATGCAATTTACGACACGCTAAAAAACAATCTACCTCATAGGGACACTTAGGAAACGTGATGCGTCTTTTTTAACTTATTTTAACAACTTAAATGTAAAAATCTATTATACTTAAAGAAATAACAAATAATTGTATTAAAAATTCATTTTTCATCAAAAATTTTTTTCCTTTCAGAAAATATTGTCCGTATTCATAAAAACAAATAAAAGCGTTTGAAATTAGAATATATTTGATTTATTGAGTTTTGTACAGGCACCTCACCTTTTCGAGGGAAAACAGCATAGCTATGCTGTTTTCCCTTGACTCAATTCAGGTGATTTTCAGGTACTGCGGGTCCAATTAAAAACAAAAAAAAAATTGATTTGCATTCCTCAAAGCCTTGTGAGTTTTAACTGTTGTAGTAACCTAGACTCCATCGAATTTCTAGCGTTTTCATAAAATTTGTTATGGGTGTGGTTAATAAATATAAAAAAAAATATTTCTGCCATGACTTTAATAAAAACATATTTATAATAATTTCGATCATCTGTGAATAGTTCCTGAAAGTTTCATAAACATCCGACAATTATTTATATTTTTGCAAGATTTTCCAAATTAATGTGTCATACAAAAAAAAAAAAAAAAAATACGTGCTAAAAATTATCTATTTACTTGTTCCACTGATAAAGAGAAACAAAGGTTTTTTTTCATCAAAAAGTTAGAATGTTCTAAGCAAAAACAAAAAAACAAAACAAAAAACAAGGAAAACATTTTTTATTATCGTTAAAAAATACTTTGTTCTTTCCTCTTAAAATAAACTTTCAATTAAAGCTAAAATGAAATCTTCAAGAAAGATTTTTCATTTTTAAAATTTAATTTTAAACCTTAGTTATCGAAAATTTATGCCGAAAAAGTGAAGAGTTAATTTAAATTCTATCATTGCCTAATTTTTTATTTATATTTAAAAGCGGTGAGTAGCAAGGTTTTTCATTTTACTTTGGAAAAAAACTCCATAGGCAATACTTAAATTGTATAGAGATTTATTATTTTTTCCAATCTCATAATTTCATTGCCAATCGATGACAATTTGGAAACGAGTGGGCGAACCACTGGTCAAAGAATATTAAAAAGAGTAAACGTTTTACTTACGTAGTCTTTGAGCGTCTGACACGCAAATAGTTAACTTTCCATTTTCTGAAGAGCAAAGTTCAAGGGAGATAATTCGTTTGACTAAAAATCAAAATTCTTTTCTTTATTTATCAGTTGTTTTCCTTGTTTTAACGACAAATTGACAATGGATTGTTGATCATTTTGCTATAAAATATATTGTTGGAAATTCTACTATAAATGTGTATTTTTGGTAATTTTTTTATATAAAAATGTATTTCTTTTTTAATTTTTGTTTGTGGAGATTACTATTTGTCCATAGCTGGGACCCTAACAGGGGCTGCCACCCCCGGTCAGGGTGGACCTGGGAACAACAGCAATTAAGAGGTGGTATCATGTTTCTTAAAACCTCCAATCTCCTAATCAAACTCCTCACTGCCAGATGTAGTTTATCCTCATCCCCAGGAATATATTTGTTTAGCATCTCATGGAGAATATGTGTTGTTTTGATGTTTGTGTTCGGGGGTATTTTTTTTTTTTTTTTTTTTTGCATAAATGCAGTATTATGGGATTAATATAGTTAGTATACTTGTGTCAGTAAATGTGACCAGTTATATTAGACCAATGATGACCATACACAGCCATTCTCTTTCTGGCCTTGTGCCACACTTGTATTTTTTGTTACAATAAATATTCATTGATTCCACATTAGAGTGGAACCAACATGCCTTGCTTTCTTCTGTCTTGTTTGCCTTAAAGATTCTTCTAGTAAGTGTCAAAATTTCCAAGTCCTCTTTCCTCATTGTGTGCCCTATAAATTTCAGTTTTCCCTTTCTGATGCTACGTACAAGTGTTCTTTTTCTTTTCATTTTCTCTAAAATATTGTTGTTGCTCACATTTTGAATTTTAATTCATTTTCAGTTTGCCATTAAACAAGAAGAACAACTTGCGAAAGAAATTAAAAAAGTCATTTTGATATTTTAGGCTCACGAAATATCTCTCGTGAACTTCACTCTCCATAAGATGGAAAGTTAACGATTTGCAGGTCAGACGAACGAAGAGAGAACTACATAAGTACAACGTTGCCCCCTTTTCATATTGCTTGACCAGAGGGCCGCTGATGCAATGTACAGTGATTGTCCTTATTCTTGATATTTCTCCTGTTGTTGTTGAAAGGAGAAGATTATGTCAATTGTAGAATGTTTCAAACTGAAACCACACTTTGATACAAGTATATAAACTTTGAAATAAGCATGTAAGTAATTAAGAGTACGATCTACTCCTATAGATTAAATAAATGTTTTCAGTCCAGTAAGTTACCAGATTGGCTTACACTTGATGAAGTCCAGAGGGTATAACACCTGTATTCTCAGACATTTGAGATCAGCCTAGCAAATGTGTTGGCAGCTTGTCCAATCCACCTGTTGACGTCAGTGTCTAGAGAAAGGGCGTCTGAAACAGTGCATCTGAGGTCTGTGAATTTATGAACCACCTCCATATTGTAGTTGTTGATTGTAATGTTGGTAGGCTGCTTCAGACCATCATGTTAGTTTTCTTCAGACAGTTGATCTGACAACTCCTGGCAGGCTTTTGAAAAACTGTCATTTTCTGAAGGTGATCTTCAGAGTGTGCTGCCAGTGCTGCATCATCTGTAAACAGCATGTCTCTAATAAGCAACTCATGTACTTTGGATTCAGCCTGTTCTTGTGTGCAGTTAGACATCATGAGTTTCAGCTGAACCCTCAGGCACAGGATTTTGGCATGATTGAAAAAGATGCTAACTAAGGTAGGTGCAAGCACACACAACCCTGCTTTACACTGGTTCAGATACTGAAAAGCTCTGAATAAGAGTTGCCATATTCTACAACACTCTACATATCTGCATGAAATGACTTGACGATCTTGAGCCATCTTGGAGGGTAAAATTCTGATGAGTATCTTGAACAACTGTCTCTGCTTGCAAGATCAAGATCCTTTTGTGAGGTCGATAAATGCAATGTACAGTGGTTGTCTTTATCCTCGGCATTTCTTCTCTAGTTGTTGAAAAGAGAAGATTATATCAATTGTAGAGTGTTTCGAACTGAAACTACACTATGATACAAGTATATAAACTTTGAAATAAGCATATATGTAAATAAGAGAACAATCTGCTCCTATAGATTAAATAAAGGGTTCAGTTCAATAAGTTACCAGATTGGCATACACCTAATGAAGGCCAGAGGGCATAACACCTGAAATGTTGTCATAATAACAACAAAGATGAAGACAATAGTAATTGATCATGCCTCATTGCAGATACTTACACACTGCTTTTTAAAAAATACCAAAATCAGGGAATTATCTGATTTAAATGAAATCTTAAGCAATTATTCATTATACAGAATAAGTTATTTTATTAGTAAACTTTATAGAGATTTATACAGAGCAGATACCCCACCACCCATTTCAATACATTGTGTATACTTTTTAAGCCATATTTAATCCAATTTCAATTGAATCCCTATGTTTCAACATGACCACGAAGAAGACTTAAGTAGTTGCAAGCACACACAACCCTGCTTCACATCAGTTTGAATACTGAAAAGCTCTGAATTGCCATATTCTACAACACCCTACATAACCCCATGATATGAATTGACAATTTTGCGCCATCTTGGAGGGCAACTGATTCTGATATTGAACAAGTCGTCCCTTCTTACAAGATCAAATCCTTTTGTGAGGTCGTTAAATGCAATGTACTGTGGTTGTCTCTATTCTTGATATTTCTCCTGCTGTTGTTGAAAGGAGAAGATTATGTCAATGGTAGAATGTTTTGAACTGAAACCACACTTTGATACAAGTATATAAACTTTGAAATAAGCATGTAAGTAAATAAGAGTACAATCTACTCCTATAGATTAAATAAAGGTTTTCAGTCCAGTAAGTTACCAGATTGGCATACACCTGATGAAGGCCAGAGGGCATAACACCTGAAACGTTGTTGTTGTAATAACAACAAAGATGAGGACAATAGTAAATGATCACTCCTCATTGCAGTAACTTACACAGAATCTATATATGTAAAGTCAGATATTATTTTCATTCAAACAATAAGTGAATATGCAAAACACAACATTTCAAAATTATAAGCTTTTATTAAATTGTAAAGTTTTTTTAATAAATCTATTGTGTTGACTTATGTTTCTTATAAAATCAAATCAGATCAGGTGAATTTTCCTTTAAAAATTTAAGTAATCTCCCTTGAATTGACCTCAACATATGGGACCAATTAATCAGTTATGTTCCTAAACAAAGTATTTTTATTTCAAAATTATTATTCAACCTGATTTCACAGATTAAAGAGATGAAACTTTCTATCATTCTTTAAAGTGGGTTCAGCAGCAGTCAGAATGAGAAGCAGGGATGAATTCTGTCCAGCATGAAGTTTAAGGCTACAAGTTTGGAACAATAACTTGGTGAATTAAAGTGTTGGTTTGTGAATTTAGTGATATAGTAATTGTGAGTTCAATCCCTCGACTGGATAGCCCAAACTTGGATTCAATAAAAACAGAGTGATCAATACCTGAGTAGTACTAAATAAGATTTGGTTTGATTTGTTTATAGCATATCAATCTCAATGGTTTATTTGATGTTGACAACTTTTTTTTGCTGGTAATATTTTGTTTCGGCAAAAATCTATTTCTGGTAACATTTTTTCCTCAAAAAAGTACAGCTGGTATTATTTTCAAAATTCTATTGCTGGTAATATTTTATTTTGCAAAAATATATATATGCTAATAGCTTTCTCCTTCAAAAATTTATTTCTGGTAATAATTTTTTTAACAAAGTATCCCTGGTATTAAAACTTATTTTTACATATTGTGGCTAACTATTTGCACATACCTGGAACCCTAACAGGTGCTACCACCCCGGGTCAGGGCAGACCTGGTAACACTGGTAATTAAGAGGTGGTCCCATGATCCTCAAAACCTCCTCATCAGAGGCCTTGTTGTTGTATGTAGTTTACAGTCTTACCCTGGACGCAAATGTAATTTAGTCATAACCAGGATGCTATTAATCAGGATGGTATTAAATAAGAACAAGACGAGACATCCACAGACATGGACAGTGGAATAAGAACAATTTATCCCTATAGTTTTAAATAAACAGATAAAGGATGCTGGAGGGATAACAATAAAGATGATGCAGTGATGATAAATGGTTTTTAATGTTATAGTTCATGGGGTGCACAAGTGGTGATAGGGGTGCATCCATGGAAAATTCAGTTATTCCTAACTAAATTTTTTTAATAAATTGTTGCATAGAAAGTGTAGGGCTTCAGATTACATTTCTTTTTACCTTCAAAAACAATTTTAATCATGCCAAATAACTTCAATTGATAGAACTTTGTTTTTATAATTGAATTAATAATTTAATTAGAAAAACAAAAAAATTTTAAACTTAATCACAATTCAGAAATTGTTCTTTTTTTTAGAATTATGACAAAGTTTTCACATTGACAAAACAAAACTTTTCTTTTTCAAATTGAATCAATAAATTAAAAAAAACACAGCTCCAGTAAGAAACTTTATTTTTTGATGATGATGACAAGAACAAGAATTTGTTATAAATTGACCAAACAAAAATATTTTAAAAAATTACAAAAAATAATTCAAAGCAAAAACAATTCAAGGAAGAAACTACAGTTTTTTAGAATTTTTTTTACAGATTTTGAATTAATAAATTTAATAGGAAAAATATATTTACACTTCATTACTTTTCACTTAAGAAATTATATTTTTTTGACAATAATTGGGGAACAATTTTTTTCAATTGATTCAATAAATTTCAAACAAAATTTAAGTTCAATTAAAAAAAACTTAGTTCAATTAAAAAAATATAGATTTCAGAAGTATGACAGTTTTTTTTAAGCTGGTGGAACAAAAGTTTTTTTTTAAATTAAATACAAAATTCAATATAAAAGCAGTTCAATGAAGAAATTATAATTTGTGAGAATTATGGCAACAACATTTTATTAATATTTACACAGGACATCATCATCAAACAAGAGTGATAACAATAGTAAATTTAATGCCAGAAGGAATCTAAAATACAATAAAATATTAGATTACAGAGAATATTTTCCAGAGTACTCAAAAAGTATATAAGAAAAATGTGCTCATGTTATATTCCTGAAATACTTTTAGATATATCCACCATAGAAAAACATTAAACTTCAATCTGCCATACAAGCTGTCAATAATGTAAATGAGCAGCTAAAAACATGTTACAAAAGTTTCTCTATTTTAAACTTAAAGTAATATTTGTTTCAAATCAGAACAATTAAAGTTCAAATCTAAATGTTATATAAATAAAATTTCAGAAAAGTATATTTTATTTTTTAGAAAGTAGTTTTTAATATTATATTGTGATGAAAGATGGCTGAAAATAGGGCTAAAATAAAATTTTTCAGCAATTTCAAAATGAAAAGTACTCCCAGTCAATTTAAATTAGTTTTGAAATAGAGCAAAATATTTTACTTATTGGAAATATAAAAGTTAATCTATTAGCATGAAATCAAACGTAAAATAAAAGCTTGAAGAAAGAATTTTCATCTTTAAAAATATATTTTAACCCATTGGTATCTTGAATCTGTGGAGGTAAGAATGAAGAGAATGTAGAAGTGGAAAGAGAGAGAATCAGATGAAGCTGATGGGAACAGATACTACACTTTGATCTTAGTGAAAAAGCCTAGAAATCTGCTCACGACAATACTTGCACCATTTTCCAGGTGCAGAGTATCGGACAATGAAACCCAAGTATGTTAATCAACAAAAATCCAGTGACCATAAACAAAATAACATCATCTGTGGAATTATTTTATAATTATTAAGAAAAGTGTTTGCAAGATGGGAATTTGGCAAGAAAGAAAGAAGAGAACATAGAAGTCTTTAACATCTTTTGTGAAGAATTCATAAATAATGGACTATTCCATTTTGATAGCATAGAATAATAAAAGACCTACTGCTCTTGAGGTAAGGTCTCTGGGATTCCAATCTCTGCCAGAAAGATGGGTAAGAACTCAAGCTATGACAGAGGGTTCTCTCCTGGGCCATCTAGTGAGTGGTTCTTTGACACCACCAGCACTACTTTGTCTTGCTGACTGTTTCAATTCACCTTACATTGTATAAGTTGTTTAGCAGAATAGGAATATTGAGGCAGGACAGATGCTCTTTGCTTAGAACATGGCAAGTGAGGCTAGGATGACAAAAGTCGGTGCAAATGTTTGGTCTATGTTTTATGCAGAGATGTGCCTGTTTTGTTATATTTAGTACAAATGTCACAAGACATGAAGATTTCATCTGAAAAGCATAGACATTTGTATTTTATGAGCCATTACACAACAAAACTTTGATTTATTTTTTTTAAAAAGGATGAAAAGGATTACTACACTTCCACAGTTGATTCCTGAGGCTAAGTCAAGAGGAGACAGATGTATGTACAGGTGGTGTTGAGTTACTCTGAGAGCCAATTTGTTCTAATGTCTGTAAAACAAAAGCATTTAACTTTTGAGATAAAATGTGTTTTCACTGACACACTATCATGAGAGAAAATGTAGATCCACAAACTTCACAAGAACCTGGTCACTTTCCAGTGTGTGTATGCATATATCTGACCAAAACTATCTTCGGTGAAATGCAGTTCCACAAATTTCACCTGATTATAGTTACTCTCCAGTGTGTGTACACATATGTGTGACTAAATGCAACTTCCGTGAAAATGCAGATCCACAAACTTCACAAGGATATGGTACTCGCCAGTGTGCGTATACATGTCACTAAATGTGGCTTCTGTGAAAATGTAGATCCACAAATTTCACAAGGATATGGTTTCTCCCCAGTATGTGTATGCATATGTTTGACCAAATCATGCTTACGTGTCGATGCAAATCCACAAAATTCACAAGGATATGGTTTCCCTACAGTATGTGTATACATATGCCTCACTAAATGTGGCTTCTGTGAGAACGCAGATCAACAAACTTCACAAGGCTACTTTTTCACTCCAGTGTGTGTATGCATATGTTTGACTAAATTTGACTTCCTTGAAAATGCAGATCCACAAATTTCACAAGAATATGGTTTCTCTCCAGTGTGTGTATACATGTAGCTCACTACATGTGGGTTCTGTGAAAATGCAGATCCACAAACTTCAAAAGGATATTTTTACACTCAAATGTGTCTATGCATATGTCTGACTAAATTTGACTTCCGTGAAAATGCATATCCACAAACATCACAAGAATATGGTTTCTCTCCAGTGTGTGTACGCATATGTTTGACCAAATCTGGCTTACGTGAAAATGCAGATCCACAAACTTCACAAGAATATGGTTTCTCTCCAGTGTGTGTATGCATATGTGTCACTAAATGTGTCTTTTGTGAAAATGCAGATCCACAAACTTCACAAGAATATGGTTTCTCCCCAGTGTGTGTATACATATGTGCGACTAAATGTGACTTCCGTGAAAATGCAAATCTACAAACTTTACAAGAATATGGTTTCTCCCCAGTGTGTGTATGCATATGTCTGACTAAATTTGACTTCCCTGAAAATGCAGATCCACAAATTTCACAAGAATATGGTTTCTCTCCGGTGTGTGTACGCATATGTTTGACCAAATCTGGCTTATGTGAAAATGCAGATCCACAAACTTCACAAGAATATGGTTTCTCTCCAGTGTGTGTATACATATGTGTCACTAAATGTGGCTTCTGTGAAAATGCAGATCCACAAACTTCACAAGAATATGGTTTCTCCCCAGTGTGTGTATGCATATGTGCAACTAAATGTGATTTCCGTGAAAATGCAGATCCACAAACTTCACAAGAATATGGTTTCTCCCCAGTGTGTGTATGCATATGTCTGACTAAATGTGGCTTCTGTGAAAATGCAGATCCACAAACTTCACAAGAATATGGTTTCTCTCCAGTATGTGTACGCATATGTGTGACCAAATCTTGCTTACGTGAAGTTGCAAATCCACAAACTTCACAAGTATATGGTTTCTCCCCAGTATGTGTACGCATATGTGTGACCAAATAACATTTACGTGAAGATGCAAATCCGCAAACTTCACAAGAGTATGTTTTCTTTCCGGTGTATGTATGCATATGATTGACCAAAGATGTCATCTGTGAAAATGTACATCCAAAAGCTTCCCAAGAATGTGAATGTTTTGTAATATGTCTTTCCATCTGGCCTATTTAGTATGACTTCACAACAGTTTAGCAGATGTCACAGGAATATAACATATCTTTCGTGCTCATTCTTATATAATGCAAAATGTTTTTAGAAACATAACCTACACATTTCAAAGTAGATTATTTCTTGCCAGCTGAAGTTCATTGTCATGCTTTTGACATTGTAGATCCATGACTTTCACATTAACCAAGTAGTATATATTTGTCTTTGTTTTCATGGAATGTGAAATGTCTTTTCCTTCATTGGAATTCTCAATTATTACCACTGGGGTTTTGTACTGACAAAGCACCTGTGAATAAAAAAAAATTTTGTAAATGATATACGAATAGGGGCAGTCTATTTTATGAGAGATAAATGTAATTATTATTTCAATAATGCAGGAGCAACTACCACCAGTGAAGATCAAACATTTTCCTGTAAAACAAAATTGCAAAATGAAAGACCAAAGGATTTTTTGACTATTAGTATTAAAATAAATTATGTTTTCTGGTTAAAATTTTGTTTTTCTTGCATCAAAGGTGGACCATAAATTAGTATAGGAGATGTGAGTATCTTTTTGTGGTGAAATCTTTTTGGTGAAGAATGAAATTTTACATTTAAAAGATTTTACTTTTAATACTTTTTGCAAAGTTTTAAATCTTTTAAAATTCTGTATTAATTTTCATCAGTTAGGTATTATTGTTATTAAATAAAAACTATATTTACTAATCATAAATCAAAATGCTTGGTACAATTCAGTGAGCACAAAATTTTAAAAAGAATTTAGAATTCATTTCTGTGTGTATAAACGTGCCTATCTTTGTAAATACGCTCATACATGGCATGACATTATCAGAAAATGAGAGCAATAACTATTTAAAATTTATTAGGAATTTTCTAACATTTCATCCACTAGTGTCTTCATAACTAAGACTATAAAGCCGAAATACGTAAAACTTACCAAATGTGAAAAAGATTTCTTACCCTGGGAACCAATTTTCTGTTTCAAATTTTCCTTAACTCCATTTCAGGAATTTCATTTTCTTTTCTCCATTATAATACTTAGTGGAAAAGTGTAACAATATATGTTATTATAAGAGAAGAAAAAGAAAATGAAAAATTTTACTAGCTGGAATATCCACCCATTGGATATGTTGCTTGATACAATTCAGTGGGCACAGTATTTTAAAAGGCATTTTCCACTCATTTCTCAAGTGCAAAGGATTTCTTACCTCAGGAATCAATTTTCTATTTTTAAACTTTCCTTAATTCCATTTTTCCTTCTCCATTAAATGTATGGATTTCTGTTTTTGCTTCATTATAATACTTAGTGGAAAAGTGTAACAATATGCTATTATAATAAGAAAATAAAAGGCAAATGAAAGATTTTACTATTAGCTGGAATATCCACCGATTAAATTTGTCACTTGATACTTCAGTCCTTATTGAGTGGGCACAGTATTTTAAAAAGAAGTTTGCTTTCATTTCTCTGTGTATAAACATGCCTATTTTTGTAAATATGGTCATCCATACATAGCATCATCAGAAAATAGGAGCAATATGTATTTAAAATTTCAATGATTTCTTACCACAAATCCCTGCTGTTACGCCCGGGGTTTCGTTGGGACTACGATAGCTGGGACGCAACGAGAAAATAAAAAAAAATAAGTAAGAGATGCCAAGGTTCGATATAAAAATAAAGAAAAGAACGTTGGGAGGGGAATTCTCCAATTCCGGACATCGGTAAACGCAGAGAGAAAATGAACTACGCAGACACAGAACAACAGAAACAACACGAGAATATATAATACAAAGATTTTATTTATAGAATACACATAGTGTGAATGTAAGAAAAAGAAAAAAAGAAAAACTAAATAATACAAGGGATGGGGAGATAAGTTACCAATTAAACAGATACTAATGTGGCGAAATACATATGAATACGAAGATAGCAGATTATAAGATATGGAAAAACATGCAGAAACTTACATGAGGTTGGAATCGACGTCGATTGACTATTATCGGGGTACAGTTTGTTCAAAAGGATATTCATACACCTCTCTGAAAACAAAGGGTGGGATTGACAATGTTCTAATATGAATTTTTGACTGGCGACATCCAATCCGGGTTGATGGCGAGAAGGACACACAGAAAAATCACGGGAGTATAGCCGACTTGGCTTGACAATGTTGATCTAGATTCTCGCGTCGGTCCTTTGGTTTTTGGTGGCATATAATTCTTCTGACATCAAACAACGAAGTCTGGGTCTGGTGACAACTGCTTCTTCTGATGGCAAATAATTAAGACAGGTTTTGGTGACGTCCACCTCTTCCGATAGCCAGCAACTATATGTCGTTGTTGTTACCTCAACACGTGCGAAACGAAAACTGCTATATGTTGAGTCACGTGTCGGCCCCCAAAAAAGGTATGCGTCATTCACGGACCCTGTTAATGTCATCTGCACTTATCCGTCAAACAGCGTTCGTGTTGGCCAGCGACTATGGACCTGGCTAACATTATTCGCACCTATCTGTCAAACAGTGTTTGTTTGGCCTACACATCAGGTACCAGGTAGGAAATGGGGGTAGAAGGGAAGGTTCTTTTCCGAGAACTGGCCCTGACTCATCTGGTTATAAAAACAATATATATCTCACAATCTGCATATTCAAGAAATAAAGTGATTAAGATTCACATGTTTCATCACAAATAAACAAGGTACTGAAAATAATAAAATCTGAGGTAAGGGTACAAATATGGTGTTAACGTAACACTGCAGACCCACAATGACCACTATATGTAGATATATATATGTATATATTATATTTGCCACACTTCCGAAAAAACATTTAATGCAAATTTCAAGAAATTCGTTTTCATATTGCTTCATGCTTGTATTAGATATATGCACAAATACAAAAGTCAAACATAGTAACAAATTTAAATAGCAGCTGAAATCTGATTGCTAGAAAAAAATTTCTATTTCAAAATCCTGATTTACATTTCAAATAAGCCATTCCACTTTTCTATTTTCAAGAAAAATTAACCCCTATACAATTTCTACGTATTTTTACTTTAGGTTTTTATGTTTGGAAAAAAGAAATTAAGTTCTAGGAAATGGCAACAAATATAGATATGAGGCAAAGATTTCCAATTGTGTTTTTGAGTCAAAAGGGTAAAAACCAGAGAAGAATTGCTGGAAATGGACACTCATAAATTAAACACAGAGGAAGGAATGAAGTTATTTCATGAAAAGTTGGAATCTCTCTTAAAGATGGATAATAATCAAGCGGCTCTGTTTTTTGAGTCAAAAAGGTAAAACCTGACAAGCAGTACTGGAAATGGACCCTGATAAATTAAACATTAAGCAGCTCTGATGGCATATGGAAATCTTGAAAAATATATTACACAGCAAAATACCATCATCGCTGATTTCATTGTAGAATTTGTCCATATGGTTCAGCAAACATGATTTTAATTTGCCTGATGCTTTATTGGCTTACATAGACCTCAAAAGTACCAATCTGGGGGAAGACAATGAAAAACTAATAATGGCTACCATAACAGTCAATGTTCAAATAACAAAGGAGATAGTTGTTAGACCAGAGACTTTAATGAGTACTTCCTCTCCAGCAATCTCTCAAATAAAGTCTGAACCAAGAGATGTGCACTTAAGTCAATATTTGGATGAAAATAGTGATGCATAGACAAAAGACATAATGTCAACAGAAATCAGCAGAATTATTATCGTGGTAGATTCAGTAAAAGAAGGCAAAGCCATACCAATTATCAAAAGAATTAATCTAACAAACAAAATCATCTTGGACCTGATGGTAAACACTATAGATATACTATTTGTGAATCTACCATGCACTGGTATGAAAATTGCCATCATGCATTTGACAAAGGAAATAAGGAAGATGAATTTGAAGCCAAGATTGTACTTATGAATCATAACTCTGAAAATTGCCACCATGAATTTTTAAATTGATAGTGTATCCATGATTGGCTAAAAGGTACAGCTTTTCTGCACTAACTCTGGGCATTATTACATAACCTTTGCCACTCCAGGTTTCAAAAAGTATGAAAAAAATGTTTTAATTAGCATTTGTGATATTAAAAATAAAACTTTTGGAGAAAAAACTGGCAGAAAAACTTGACAAGCAATTTCATCATCCAAGTTATGAGAAAATGAGTACTCTCCTGAAAGATGCAGGAGTTCTTGATGTTGAACTCATGAAATAGCTTCAGGAAATTACTTCCAATTGTGACATATGCTTAAAATACAAGAGAGAATAACCCAAGGCCATTGTTGGTTTCTCTTTAGCAAAACATTTCAATGAAATGATATCTATGGATATAAAAAGAATTAAAAGGAACAAAATTCTTCATTTAATAGATCATTTCATCAGAGACAGTGTAGCTTCTGTAATAAAGTCAAAAGTAAGTTTAGAAATTATTAACATTGGATTTTGGTTTTGCAATGCATATCTTGGACCTCCTTCTAGTTTTCTGACTTATCATGGGTGAGAATTTCACAATGAACTTTCAGAAAGATGGCCTAGAATTTAAATATTATTGTATGAACCACACCAGCACAAAGTCTACAGAGTAATGGATTAAATGAGTGCCACAATGCTATACTTAATGAAATGCTACTCAAAACTATGGAAGACACTGGTCCAGCTTAGAACATGCTACCATTGCTTGGTCACTGAGTTCCAAAAATACCTTGCATCTCAATGGTTATAGTCCAAATCAACTGGTATTTGGACAAAATCCTAATATGCCTTCCGTTCTGATAAATAAACCCACAGCTTTAATGAGTGTTACATTAAGTGAATCCATAATCAAAATAATATTTCATAAGAGATGTACATCAATTTTGATGTACATCTCTTATGAAATATTACTTTTATTATTTTCTTTATTACTTTTTGCATTATAAAGATTTATACATAAATTACTGTAAAATTTTGTAAATAAGATAGGTACTTAATAATTATATGTACTTCTTTCATTTATGAGATATTATATTTTAATTTATTAATTATTTTAATCCTTATTTTTAATATTAATTATTATAATATGACAGTAATGAAAATATTAAATTTTTATATTAATTATGTATTCATTTTCACTTTTATTTTATTTAATCATAGCCCACTAAGAATAAAAATGTAAAATAAAACAAATGCTACGCAAATTGTTAAAATGGATCTTGAAAACATGAGACACAGTACACATTTTTATCTCAGTCATGAAATTTTGTTATCTAAGACCCAGATATGAAATTTTAAATTTATTTTATTGTTATAGCATTTTAAATTTTATTATTTTTCGAGAAAGAATATTCTAACATAATGGTATAAAAACTAAAGTACCTAAAAGAAAAAGATAATAAAATATCAGATTGCTGAACATATTTAATTTTTTAAAATTACTGTGTAGTTAAAGAATTTAGTTAACTTAAAATTCAAAAAAATGATCTCCCTTCTGTCCTACCATCTTAGAACTTAGCCTCACATAAGCTGTTAATACATCAATTTAACAATCATTTAACATAGGATCCTCCATGAAATTGCTAAAAGAAAAAGTGCATAGCATGAATAAAAAGGGCTTTAAACTTGATGAAAATAATATTTTTATTCTCTATGTTATTCTTAAGAGGTAAGTTAGGTAACTCCACTTTTTCAGCATGAATTTTCAATACCTAAGGTTTTAGAATGAATTTTTAAAAATTTTTTTGTTTTTCTTTTTTTTCTATTTATCTTTCACGTTTACGTTGCTTTATGAAAAACATATTATAAAAACCTTAAAATAAGACTGTTCAGAGTGAGATTAAATTTTATAAGAAAGGAATCTAATTTATAGGTACCTTTCTTATGAAATTTTATCAGAAGTGTACATAAAATACTATAATTTTATGTACATTTAATACTTATTACTGTGTTATTTGTATTTCCATTCATGGAAAAATGTCATAACTGAGATAATATAAAAATAAAATCATATAAATTTCATAAGATATGTACCTAATACTTGCAGGTACCATTCTCAGTCAAAATTAAAAAATGAAATTAACTTAGGTAATTCCATGAGAATCAATAAAAAGAGCATAGCGTGACAACAACAGCCTTAAATTTAATGAAAAATTTTTTTATCTGCTTAAGTATATATCATTATTAAGAAGAAATACCAAAGTATTTTTTGATTATTTTTAAAATTTTTTACTCATTCTTAACATTTCCAAAATTTTAGTTAAAAATCTTGTTTTTTTTGTCAGCGAAATAAATAAAAAAAAAAAAAAAAAAAAAAAAAAAAAAAAAAATCGATATCAGCCATTTTTTAAAATTTTGTAAACTAAGTTAAAATCCTAGTTTAAAATTCTTCCATAAAAACATAAGGACATAATTGATTGACGTAATTTTTTTTTAGATGAACCAGCTTATGTAGTTAGTACCTCGTAATTATTAAAGTAAAAACAAAAATCTTTCATCATTCCAATTTCTTTTTTTTTTTTTTTTATTACTGTAGCTTACACTATAAGTTTGTTGATACTATCTCTAGAAATTATAAATACTATAATTAAAATACAAGTGCTGTACAGCTTTTTGAGGGCAACTATAGCCCCCTAAAGTCAATACAGATCTGCTATGATAAAACATTTCTATCCCAAGTAAAAATCATCACAAATATATCAAAAGTTAGTTTGTTACACTACAGCCAATTTGAACTGAAAAAAAAAAAAAAAATTGAAAAATGACTTTTGTCATCATCTGAACAAAATATCAAGGAAACTTTTGATCTGCACCCCATGAAACTAGGTATTTCCTGAAAGCAAAGAATGCTCTTTAATTTCTGAGTGAAATTGATTGGTGGAAATGATTATAAAAAAATTTTTCTGGGGATAAAATATGAAAAAATAGTTAAAATTGCAAACCATGATTTTTTTAATATGTTTTTTTTTATTTTTTTTTAAATTAGCGATAAGGAAAACAGGTTTGTAAATTCAAAATTGACTTTGACATTGCTGGGTCAAAGGCCAGCAACTGACAATACCAAGCTGTCATACAGTCATAACCTTCTAAAAAATCTCATTTTTTAATTTTTTTTAATCTATGTTTCAACAATGGCTTGATGTATTTTTGTTTTTTGACACAGGGCGATGACAGCAACACTTAGGGATAGAACCGAAAACAGTTTATTTGAAATAAGAAATTCACATAAAATTGAAATAAAGACGACTCATTGAAAACTGTAAAGTAAAACAACTTCAAAAAATTGAAATTGCAATGAAATGTGTAAATGAATATATAAACGGTACTTTTAAAAATGTAGTAATGTTAATGGTGAAAATGGCTTAGGATGATGTTCAAATTTTTTTAGTGAGTAAAAAATGCTTAAAAAAAAATGCTTAAAAATGCTTAGCATGTGTTTCGCACGAATGTTTGTCAATAGCGGAGAACGCCACATGACGTTTAACTGCTTGTGGCCTTCCGTAATTTTTCATTACAGCCATCTTAATGATTTTTATGAAGACAAAATTAAATTTCTTAATCTTCTGATTAGTCAAAAAAAAAAACTAAAAAAAGATCTATAAGGACACAGGAAACGTGATGCGGCTTTTTTAACTAATTTTATAATATTTTAAGGTACCTCCACTTTTTTAGCATAAATTTTCGATACCTAAATTTAAAATGAATTTTTTAAAATGAAAAAACATTCTTGAAGATTTCATTTTAGCTTTAATTGAAAGTTTAATAATTAAATTTATTATTTCCATTAAACAATTCTGGTAAACTATATACATTGTAATCATTAAATCAAAATTAAATTTGACATTACAATGTACTCAAATTTAATTTTGATTTATTTAAATTTTCTTAAAAACGCCCATTTTCTTAATTTTAAGAAATTTGTAAACAAACAAAGATTTATCGATTTTAAAAATATTTAAAGAAATTTCTGATGCGTTATTTTAGTAAAATTAGAAAATTTAAAGTTAAATTAAATCTGATTTAAAAGAAATATTACTTATTATAGCATTTTAAAAAGTAATATACAACCAACCAATTATTAACGATTTCATCAGACATTTGATTTCAGTGTTGACTGTTGATTGACAAGCAATGACAGCTACTACGGATGACCATAAATGAAAATTATTAGGAATCTGAGTGAACGCTTTTTTTTAAATTTAGGTTTACTGTTGTTTATTTATTAGAATAAAGGGACAAAACTCTTAGATCACGTGACCTTTTCATAATAATGGCAATTTCAGTCTACCATACATGGAAATAAGGAACGTAAGTAAAAAAAATACAAAATAAAAAATTATTTTAGAATAAAGTAGCACAACTATGTTAATTAATCTTTGCAATTTTAGATTCGTGAATTTCGTTTCCACTTAATTACTATATCACGTCCAGGAAATAGCCCAATACAGAATTTTACACGATTTTAAACTATTATAAATTATTGTAATTAAAATTTTAAAAAAATGAAAAACTTCTTGTAAAAATTCATTATTCATCAGAAATTTTTTTTCAAATGTCCTTAATATTAGTTATTTACAAAAGCAATTAAAAGCTTTTCTAATTAACTAATGCTATATTGGATTCATTATTTTTCAGTTCAGAGCAGATTTTCAGTTAGCTCAAATCTGGAAAAACAAAAAGTAGGTGATTTACAATCTTCAAAGACTCTACTTTTAACCAAAAAAAAAAAAAAAAAATTCCGAAAATAGAAAGGTTTTGTGCGAAATTTCATGAAATTAAGTGTGTGTGTGTGTGTGTAACATATTAAAAAAAAAAAAAAAACATTTTTATCAAAATCTTCTAAAAGAAATTCAAAAATAATTTCATTCATTTGTAAATAAGTCCTGAAAATTTAATTAAAATCGGACAATTACTTTAATTTTACAAGAATTTCAAAATCAGTGCGTTTTCAATGGGAAAAAAGCGCAAAAAAAAACCATGTTATTTTCATGTCACCGTGATGACGTAAACAAAAGAAGACTTTCACCAAAATTTCGAACGTTTTAGAAGGGATTAAAATTTTTTTAAAATAATTAAAAATTACTTTGGTCTTTCATCTTAATAATAACAAATATTTTGACGATAAAAAAAAACATTATTTTAGTTAAGTTTGTGGCCTTTTTCATTACGCTGTGCTGTTTTCCCGTGAAAAGGTGAGATGCCTATACAAAACTCAATAAATCAAATTATTTAATTTCAAATGCTTTTATTTGCTTTTATGAATATGGACAATATTGTCTGAAAGCAAAAAAAATTTTGATGAAAAATGAATTTTTAATACAATTATTTGTTATTTCTTTAATTATGATAGATTTTTAATTTTACAAGTTATTAATTCAGAGGTGATTTTCAGGTACTGCGGGTCCAATTAAAAACAAAAAAAAATTGATTTGCATTCCTCAAAGCCTTGTGCTTTTAACTATTGTAGTAATCATTAACCTAGACTCGATCGAATTTCTAGCGTTTTCAATTTTCATAAAATTTGTTATGGGGGTGGGGTTAACTATAGAAAATATTTCTGACATGACTTTAATAAAAAAAAAAAAAAAAAAGACTTATTTATAATAATTTCGATCATCTGTGAATAGTTCCTGAAAGTTTCATTAACATCCGACAATTATTTATATTTTTGCAAGATTTTCCAAAAACGGGTGTCACTGTCATGTACCAAAAAACGTGCTAAAAATTGTCTGTTATTTACTAGTTCCGCTGATACAAAGAGAAACAAGGGTTTTTTTTAATCGAAATTTAGAATGTTCTCTAAAAAGAAAGATTTTTTTTTTAAATAATTAAAAAAAACTTTGGTCTTTCCTCTTTATAATAACATTAACATATTTTTGACGATAAAATTTTGTTTTTTAGTCAAGTTTGGCGTCTTTTTCATGTCATGCTATGCTATTTTTTTCAGCCATTTCATAGAGGGACCTAAAACTTTCCCACGCATGTTTCACACAAAAATTCGGAAAAATTTTACAATTCAGAGATGATTTTCAGTTAGAGGTGCTCAGATAAACAAAAAAAAAAAAAAAAAACAATTTGCTTTCCTCGAAGGAAAACAGTTTTAAAAAAATATTCTTTGTTCTTTCCTCTTAAAATAAACTTTCAATTAAAGCTAAAATTAAATCTTCAAGAAAGATTTTTCATTTTTAAAATTTAATTTTAAAACTTAGGTATCGAAAATTTATGCCGAAAAAGTGAAGAGTTAATTTAAATTCTATCATTGCCTAATTTTTTTATTTATTTTTAAAAGCGGTGAGTAGTAAGGATTTTCATTTTACTTTGGAAAAAAACTCCATAGGCAATACTTAAATTGTATGGAGATTTATTAATTTTTCCAATATCATAATTTCATTGCCAATCGATGACAATTTGGCAACGAGTGGGCGACCCACTGGTCAAACAATAAAAAGAGTAAACGTTTTACTTACGTAGTTCTGTCTTTGAGCGTCTGACACGCAAATAGTTAATTTTCCATTTTCTGAAGAGCAAAGTTCAAGGGAGATAATTCGTTTGACTAAAAATCAAAATTCTTTTCTTTATTTATAAGTTGTTTAATTTGTTTTAACGACAAATCGACAATGGATTAAAATGAAAAACATGAGCAACGACGAAATTTTAGAGAAAATGAAAACAAAATCGACACTTATACGTAGCATCAGAAAGGAAAACTTGAAATTTCTGGGTCACCTAATGAGGAAAGAATGCTTGGAAATTTTGACTTTTAATATTGAAAGCAAAAAGGTCAGAAGAAATCAGGGCAGGTTTTTTCCAATCCAATGGGGAATAAATATATGTCTATTTTATCAACGAAATATAAGTGTGGCACAAGGCCAAAAAGAAGATAGGGTGTCTGGTCATCACTGGTCTAATTTGAACTTAACTAGTCACATTCACTGACCCAAGTATACATTTATAAAAAAAAAATAAAAAATACACCCATACCACAATCACCAAGAGATTTTAAACCAATGTATTCCGGCTGCATTTTGCCGTGGGGATGCTTCCATACTAATATTTTCATTGTATAATCATGAGTTATTTTTTTTATTATTTTGTAAATAAAAAGCATTTATACTGTATATTTTCCCACCCCACAAGCTTTCAAATATGGGGCATTAGTATAGTTTGGTTGGTTGATTTTGTTTAACTGCATATCAACCTCTATGTGTTTTTTAATCATGAAAACTAAATATTTTGAACACAATTGTATGCCTACAGATAATGTTGATCATTTTGCTATAAAATATTTTGTTGGAAATTCTACTATAAATGTGTATTTTTGGTAAGTTTTTTATATAAAAATGTATTGCTCATGTTTTACGATAAAAAGGTATTTTTTTTTGTTTGTTTGGGGGCATTACTATTTGTCCATAGCTGGGACCCTAACAGGGGCTGCCACCCCCGGTCAGGGTGGACCTGGGAACAACAGCAATTAAGAGGTGGTATCATGTTTCTTAAAACCTCCAATCTCCTAATCAAAGTCCTCACTGCCAGATGTCGTTTATCCTCATCCCCAGGAATATGTTTGTTTAGCATCTAATGGTGAATATGTGTTGTTTTGATGATTGTGTTCGGGGGTATTTGTTTTTGTATAAATGCAGTATTATGGGATTAATATAATTAGTATACTTGTGTCAGTAAATGTGACCAGTTATATTAGACCAATGATGACCATACACACCGATTCTCTTTTTGGCCTTGTGCCACACTTGTATTTTTTGTTACAATAAATATTCATTGATTTCCCATTGGAGTGGAACAAACATGCCCTGCTTTCTTCTGTCTTGTTTGCCTTCAAGATTCTTCTAGTAAGTGTCAAAATTTCCAAGACCTCTTTCCTCATTTCGTGCCCTATAAATTTCAGTTTTCCCTTTCTGATGCTACGTACAAGTGTTCTTTGTGTTTTCATTTTCTCTAAGATTTTGTCTTTGCTCACATTTTTTATTTTAATCCATTGTCAGTTTGTCATTAAACAAGAAAAACAACTTATGAAAGAAATTAAGAAAAGCATTTTGATTTTTTAGGCTCACGAAATATCTCCCTTGAACATCGCTCTCTAGAAGATGGAAAGTTAACTATTTGCAGGTCAGACGAACGAAGAGAGAATTACATAAGTAAAATGTTGCCCACTTTTCATATTGCTTGACCAGTGGGCCGCTGACTCATCGACAATCAATTGGAAATGAAAGTATAAAATTGGAAAGTTTAATAAATTTCCATACAATTGAGGTACTGATTTTTAAAAGTACCAAAAATCAGGGAATTATCCAATTTAAATGAAATCTTAAGAAATTATTCATTATACGAAATAAGTTATTTTATTAGTAAACTTTATAGAGATTTGTACAGAGTAGATACCCCCAAACCATTTCAATACATTGTGTATACTTTTTTAAGGCATATTTAATCCAATTTCAATTAAATCCCCATGTTTCGACATGACCGTGAAGAAGATGCCAACTTAGGTAGTTGCAAGCACACACAACCCTTCCTCACATCAGTTTGGATACTGAAAAGCTCTGAATTGCCATATTCTACAACACCCTACATAACCCCATGATATGAATTGACAATTTTGAGTCATCTTGGAGGGCAACTGATTCTGATCTTGAACAAGCCGTCCTTTCTTGCAAGATCAAATTCTTTTGTGGGGTCGATAAATGCAATGTACTGTGGTTGTCTCTATTCTTGATATTTCTCCTGTTGTTGTTGAAAGGAGAAGATTATGTCAATTGTAGAATGTTTCAAACTGAAACCACACTTTGATACAAGTATATAAACTTTGAAATAAGCATGTAAGTAAATAAGAGTACAATCTTCTCCTATAGATTAAATAAAGGTTTTCAGTCCAGTAAGTTACCAGATTGGCATACACCTGATGAAGGCCAGAGGGCATAACAGCTGAAACATTATTGTTGTAATAACAACAAAGATGAGGACAATAGTAAATACTCACTCCTCATTGCAGTAACTTACACAGAATCTATATATATGTAAAGTCAGATATTATTTTTATTCAAACAATAAGTGAATATGAAAAACACAACATTTCAAAATTATAAGCTTTTATTAAATTATAAAGTTTTTTTTAATAAATCTATTGTGTTGACTTATGTTTCTTATAAAATCAAATCAGATCAGGTGAATTTTCCTTTAAAAATTTAAGTAATCTCCCTTGAATTGACCTCGACATATGGGACTAATTAATCAGTTATGTTCCTAAAACAAGTATTTTTATTTCCAAATTATTATTCAACCTGATTTCACAGATTAAAGAGATGAAACTTTCTATCATTCTTTAAAGTGGGTTCAGCAGCAGTCAGAATGAGAAGCAGGGATGAATTCTGTCGACTGGATAGCCCAAACTTGGATTCAATAGAAACAGAGTGATCAATACCTGAGCAGTACTAAATAAGAACAAGACGAGACATCCACAGACATGGACAGTGGAATAAGAACAATTTATCCCTATAGTTTTAAATAAACAGATAAAGGATGCTGGAGGGATAACAATAAAGATGATGCAGTGATGATAAATGGTTTTTAATGTTATAGTTCCTGGGGTGCACAAGTGGTGATAAGGGTGCATCCATGGAAAATTCACTCATTCCTAACTAAATTTTTTTAATAAATTGTTGCATAGAAAGTCTAGGGCTTCAGATTACATTTCTTTTTACCTTCAAAAACAATTTTAATCATGCCAAATCACTTCAATTGATAGAACTTTGTTTTTATAATTGAATTAATAATTTAATTACAATAACAGTATTTTAAACTTAATCACAATTTAGAAATTGTTCTTTTTTTTAGAATTATGACAAAGTTTTCACATTGGCAAGACAAAACTTCTCTTTTTCAATCTGAATCAATAAATTAAAAAAAAAACACAGCTCAAGTAAGAAACTTTATTTTGTGACAATGATGACAAAAACAAGAATTTGTTATAAATTGACCAAACAAAAATATTTAAAAAATTACAAAAAATAATTCAAAGCAAAAACAATTCAAGGAAGAAACTATAGTTTTTTAGAATTTTTTTACAGATTTTGAATTAATAAATTTAATAGGAAAAATATATTTACACTTAATTACATTTCAATTGAGAAATTATATTTTTTGGACAATAATTGAGGAACAATTTTTTTCAATTGATTCAATAAATTTCAAACAAAATCATTGTTTACACTTAGTTCAATTAAAAAAATATATATTTCACAATTATGAGTTTTTAAGCTGATGGAAAAAAAGATTTTTTTTAAATTCAATATAATATTCAATATAAAAACAGTTCAATGAAGAAATTATAATTTGTGAGAATTATGGTAACAATATTTTATTAATGTTTACACAGGACATCATCATCAAACAAGAGTGATAACAATAGTAAATTTAATGCCAGAAGGAATCTAAAATACAATAAAATATTAGATTACAGAGAATATTTTCCAGAGTACTCAAAAATTATATAAAAGAAATGTGCTCATGTTATATTCCTGAAATATTTTTTAGATATATCTACATAGAAAAACATTAGATAAACTTCAATCTGCCATACAAGCTGTCAATAATGTAAATGAGCAGTTAAAACAATTTCTGTGATATTTTAAAAGTAATATTTGTTTCAAATCAGATAAATTAAAGTTCAAATCTAAATATTATACAAATAAAATTTCAGAAAAGTATATTTTATTTTTTAGAAAGTAGTTTTTAAGATTATATTGTGATGAAAGATGGCTGAAAATAGGGCTAAAATAAAAATTTTCAGCAATTTCAAAATGAAAAGTACTCCCAGTCAATTTAAATTAGTTTTGAAATAGACCAAATACTTTACTTTTTGGAAATATAAAAGTTAATCTATTAGCATGAAATTTAACCTTAAATAAAAGCTTGAAGAAAGAATTTTCATCTTTAAAAATATATTTTAACCCATTGGCATCTTGAATTTGTGGAGGTAAGAATGAAAGGAATGTAGAAGTGGAAAGAGAAAGAATCAGATTAAGCTGATGAGAACAGATGCTACACTTTGATTTTAGTGAAAAAGCCTAGAAGATGAAGGAAAGATAGAAGTGGAGAGTGAGAATCAGATTAAGCTGATGAGAACAGATCCTACACTTTGATCTTAGTGAAAAGGCCTAGAAATATGCTGACTACAATACTTGCACCCTTTTACAGGTGCAGAGTCTCGGACAATGAAACCCAAGTATGTTAATCAACAAAAATCCAATGACCATAAACAAAATAACATCATCTGCGGAATTATTTTATAATTATTAAGAAAAGTGTCTATAAAATGGGGATTTGTCAAGAAAGAAAGAAGAGAACATAGAAGTCTTTAACATCTTTTGCGAAGAATTCATAAATAATGGACTATTCCATTTTGATAGCGTAGAATAATAAAAGACCTACTGCTCTTGAAGTAAGGTCTCTGGGATTCCAATCTCTTCCAGAATGATGTGTAAGAACTCAAACTATGACACAGGGTTCTCTCCTGGGCCATCTAGTATGTTGTTTTTGACACCACCAGCACTACATTGTCTTGCTAACTGATCTACTTCACCTACCATTATTAAAGTTGTTTAGCAGAATAACAATATCGAGGCAGGACAGATGCTCTTTGCTTAAAACATGACAAATGAGGGTGGGGTGACAAAAGTTGGTGCAATTATTTGGTCTATCCTTTATGAAGAGATGTGCCTGTTTTGTTATATTTAGTAAAATGTCACAGTACATGAAGATTTCATATGAAAAGCATAGACATTTATATTTTATGAGCCACTACACTTTGATTTCTGTTTTTGAAGAGCACGAAAAGGATTACAACACTTCCACAGTTAATTCCTCAGGCTAAATCAAAGACCAGAAAGATGTATGTATAGGTTGTGTTGAGTTACTCTGAAACGCAATTTGTTCTGTCTGTAAAACAAAAGCATTTAATTTTTTTAGACAAAATGTGTTTTCAGTGACACACTATCTTGACAGAAAATGCAAATACACAGACCTCACAAGGATATGGTTTCACTCCAGTGTGTGTACTCATATGTGTGACTAAATCTGACTTGCATGAAAATGCAGATCCACTAACTTCACAAGAATATAGTTTCTCTCCAGTGTGTGTATGCATATGTGTCACTAAAAGCAACTTCCATGAGAATGCAGATCCACAAACTTCACAAGGATATGGTTTCTCTCCAGTGGGTGTATGCATATGTTTGACCAAATCTGCCTTACGTGAAAATGCAAATTCTCAAACATCACAAGGATATGGTTTATCTCCAGTGTGTGTACGAATATGTTTGACCAAATCTGGCTTACATGAAAATGCAAATCCACAAATTTCACAAGGATGTGGTTTCTCTCCAGTGTGTGTACGCATGTGTCACTAAATGCAGCTTCTGTGAAAATACTGATCCACAAACTTTACAAGAATATGGTGTCTCTCCAGTGTGTGTATGCATATGTGTCACTAGATGTGACTTCTGTGAAAATGCAGATGGACAAACTTCACAGGAATATGGTTTCTCCCCAGTGTGCGTATACATATGTTTGACCATATTTGACTTGTGTAAAAATGCAGACCCACAAACTTCACAAGAATATGGTTTTTCCCCAGTATGTGTACGCATATGCCTGACCAAATCATCCTGACGTGACGATGCAAATCCACAAACTACACAAGGATATGGTTTCTCTCCAGTGTGTGTACGCATATGTTTGACCAAATCTGGTTTACGTGAAAACGCAAATCCACAAACTTCACAAGGATATGGTTTCTCTCCAGTGTGCTTATACATATGTGTGACTAAATACGACTTACATGAAAATGCAGATCCACAAACTTCACAAGAATACGGTTTTTCTCCAGTGTGTGTACGCATATGCTTGACCAACTCTTGCTTACGTGAAAATGCAACACCACAGACTTCACAAGGATATGGTTTCTCTCCAGTGTGTGTACGCATATGTGTGACCAAATCTGGCTTACTATAAAATGCAAATCCACAAACTTCACAAGGATGTGGTTTCACTCCAGTGTGTATATGCATATGTCTGACTAAATTCGACTTGTATGAAAATGCAGATCCACAAATTTCACAAGGATATGGTTTCACTCCAGTGTGTGTATGCATATGTCTGATTAAACCTGACTTGCATGAAAATGCAGATCCACAAACTTCACAAGAATATGGTTTCTCTCCAGTGTGTGTACGCATATGTTTGACCAATTCTGGCTTACGTGAAAATGCAAATCCACAAACTTCACAAGGATATGGTTTCTCTCCAGTGTGTGTATGCATATGTTTGACCAAATCTTGCTTACGTGAAAATGCAAATCCACAAACTTCACAAGGATGTGGTTTTTCTCCAGTGTGTATATGCATATGTCTGACTAAATTCGACTTGTATGAAAATGCAGATCCACAAACTTCACAAGAATATGTTTTCTTTCCAGTGTGTGTACGCATATGTTTGACCAAATTTGGCTTTTGTGAAAACGTACATCCACCTGCTTCACAAGGATGTGAATGTTTTGTAATATGTGTTTCCATCTGGCCTATTTTGTCTGACTTCACAACAGTTTAGCAGATGTCACATGAATACAAAATATCTTTCCTGATCATTCATATATAATGCAAAATGTGTTTTTTAGAAACATAACCCACTCATTTCAAAGTTAATTATTTCTTGCCAGCTGAAGTTCATTGTCATGCTTTTGACATTGTAGATCCATGACTTTCACATTAACCAAGTAGTATATATTTGTCTTTGTTTTCATGGAATGTGAAATATCTTTTCCTTCATTGGAATTCTCAATTATTACCACTGGGGTTTTGTACTGTCCAAGCACCTGTGAATAAAAAAAGTTGTAAATGATATATTAATACGAGCAGTCTATTTTATGAGAGATAAATGTAATTATTATTTCAATAATGCAGAAGCAACTACCACCAGTGAAGATGAAACATTTTGCTGTAAAACGAAATTGCAAAATGAAAGACCAAAGGATTTTTTGACTATTAGTATTAAAATAAATTATGTTTTCTGGTTAAAATTTTGTTTTTCTTGTATCAAAGGTGGACCATAAATTATTATAGGAAATCTGTGTATCTTTTTGTGGTGAAATCTTTTTGGTGAAGAATGAAATTTTACATTTAAAAGATTTTACTTTTAATACTTTCTGCAAAGTTTTAAATCTTTCAAAATTCTGTATTAATTTTCATCAGTTAGGTATTATTGTTATTAAATAAAAACTATATTTACTCATCATAAATCAAAATGCTTGGTACAATTCAGTGAGCACAGAATTTTATAAAGAATTTTGAATTCATTTCTGTGTGTATAAACGTGCCTATCTTTGTAAATACGCTCATACATGGCATGACATTATCAGAAAATAAGAGCACTAACTATTTAAAATTTATTAGGAATTTTCTGACATTTCATCCGCTAGTGTCTTAATAAGTAAGACTATAAAGCCGAAATACGTAAAACTTACCAAATGTGAAAAAGATTTCTTACCCTGGGAACCAATTTTCTGTTTCAAATTTTCCTTAATTCCATTTCAGGAATTTCATTTTCTTTTCTCCATAATAATACTTAGTGGAAAAGTGTAACAATATATGTTATTATAATAAGAGAAGAAAAAGAAAATGAAAAATTTTACTAGCTGGAATATCCACCCATTGGATATGTTGCTTGATACAATTCAGTGGGCAAAATATTTTAAATAGAATTTTCCACTTATTTCTCAAATGCAAAGGATTTCTTACACCAGGAATCAATTTTCTATTTTTAAACTTTCCTTAATTCCATTTTACATTCCACCATTAAATGTAGGGATTTCTGTTTTTGCTTCATTATAATACTTAGTGGAAAAGTGTAACAATATGCTATTATAATAAGAAAATAAAAGGCAAATGAAAAATTTTACTAGCTGGAATATCCACCAATTAGATTTGTCACTTGATACTTCAGTCCTTATTTGGCTTTAAATAAAATTTTTAATCTGGCACCTATTTACTCATCATAAATCAAAAAGATTTGTACAATTGAGTGTTTTAAAAAGAATTTTGCATTCATTTCTCTGTGTATAAACATGCCTATTTTTGTAAATATGGTCATCCATACATAAACTTATCAGAAAATAGCAGCAATAAGTATTTAAAATTTCAATGATTTTTTACCCCAAATCCCTGCAGACTCACAATGTCCACTATATGTATATATACATATATTTGCCACACTTCCCAAAACACATTTAAAAAAAGTTAATTTATCAAATTTGGCTTTCCAAAATGACTGTCCATCACCATATGATAGGAAAACTAAAGGATAAAACAAGAATACAAAATTTTGACCTAACACCATTTTTTTTCTTTTTTTTTTAATCAAGCCAACTTTGTAAAACTTGGTTCCTAAATAGGGAGACAGTAAGTGAATGGATGTATTAAAACTTACTTTATCCTTTCATGTCTGTCAGACAGAGTGACAAAAGTCAAACATAGTAAGAAATTTAAATAGCAGCTGAAATCTGATTGCTAGAAAAAACATTTCCATTTCAAAATCCTGATTTCCATTTCAAGTTGGCCATTCCACTTTTCCATTTTCATGGAAAATTAACCCCTTTACAATTTCTATGTATTTTTACTTTAGGTACCTCCACTAAATTTCGGTAACTAAGGTTTAAAATTAATTTTTATAAATGAAAGATTCCAATTGAAATCTAAAGAATTAAATTTACTATTTCCATTAAGTAAAATACTCTGGTGTCTTTCAAACAGATATTATATTGATTGGAATTGACTTTGTTTGTAAAATAGCTGATTAGTTTATTTTTTTAGTTCTCTTTCATTGCCATGCAATTTTCTGTATTAAAATATCTTCCAAAAATAAAATATATTTTTCTGGAGCTTTATTTGAAAAATATTAGCTAATTTAAATTATAATTAATCTGATTTGAAAAAATATTATTTAATTTAAGTTTACAATAACTCAGAAAAGTATTTCTAAAAATAAAACAGTAAATATATTTTTAACCAACATCACCAAGTTCTACATAATTGACGAGGTGATGACAGTTGATTGCATAATGATTGTTGTTCTACGGAGACTTTATCTGCAAGACATAATTTAAGAAAATGATGAGAGCACCATTCTCTGGAATCTAATTTTAGGAATGTTGACTTTAAATTTACTATAGTCATTGCTCTTATCTTCTGATAATGTCATGTATGATCTACCATACTTTCAAAAATGGGCACATTACATAATATTTTATATACATAAAAAAATTATTTTAAAAATCTTGGTGTAAAATGATTTGTACTAAGCTTTTCTATTTTTGATTAGTAACTATTGTTTTTACTTAATAATAATATTAACTAATCTTGTGAAAGTAATGTAGAATTTTAAAAATTGATATATTATAAATTATTCCAATTAAATTTTTTTAAAATGAAAACAATTCTTGTAAAAATTCATTATTCATTTACAAATGTTTTTTGCTTAAGACAATAGTGTTTTTAATAAATCTTATTTATAAAAGCAATTAAAAGCTTTTCTAATTAAATAATGCCATACTTTTATTGCATTTTTTATTTCAAAGTCTGGAGCAAATTTTCAGGAAATTATTACTTAGAATGTGAAACTATTTGTTACTGGTAATCATGAAAAGGTTTTCTTTGAATAGAAGGAAAGATATACTGACAGACCACTGATAAATAAGATGGGTTAATGAATAAAAACTGTGGGAAAAATTGAAGATTTTAATTCTAATGGAAACAGTCTTGACATATAAAAATAGTATTTATTTTTTTTAAATTTATTTGAGTGTTATTTTCTTTCTTTGTGCGTTCACTCTGCTTAGACCAGCCAATGTGAACATACCTGACAATGATTCAATCTTGGCTGCCTTATGATCAAAGTGGATCACAACGTGGGGTAAGGCAGAAATTTGATAAGTCACAGTCCTGGACAACCACGAAGGGTGTAGGGCAACATGAAAAAAATTGATGATTTACATTCTCAAAGGAGTCCTGCTCTTAACTAATATAAAAAATTTTGGTATGCAAATTTAATTTCTTGAAATTAAGTAAGTGGGGTTGTGGGTGGCAAAATATGTAAAAAGTTGTTCATCCACTCTCCCCTCATTTCAAGATTCATGAAATTTTTAGGTATTTTTGTAGAAACAAAAAAAAGGAAAAAAATGACAAAAGAGACATTGAATGTTTGTACATCGTGGGTTTGTTTTGTCAGTTAGTGTGCTACTTGTAGGATGCCATTAAACACATCTTGATTGGTTTTTGTGTTGAATAAATAAACTGTAATGAATAAATGCATTATGAGTCTGATTAACTAAGTCTAGGATAGTTAGTAATGACCAGCCTTACTCCACTTCCCCTTTGGCCTTGTGCCACAATTATTGTATAAAAGGGGTAATAAGTAATCATTTTTCTGTTGTTTGGTGAAGTGCTGTCATTCTGTTGACGAAGATCCTGTTTTAACATCTGCTAGCTGAGCGTAGTTCATAAAAATGACAAATGGCTTTAAATATTAAGTTTTAGACCTGCCAGTGCTTATCGTAGAAAAGTACCATGTTTGGAAAAAAGAAATTAAGTACCGAGAAATGGCAACAAAAATAGATATGAGGAAAAGATTTCCAATTGTGTTTTTGAGTTGAAAGGGTAAAAACCAGAGAAGACTTGCTGGAAATGGACCCTGATAAATTAAACACAGAGGAAGGGATGAAGTTATTGCATGAAAAGTTGGACTCTCTCTTCAAGATGGATAATAATCAAGTGGCTCTGTTTTTTGAGTCGAAAGGGTAAAACCAGACAAGCAGTACTGGAAATGAACGCTGATAAATTAAACATTAAGCAGCTCTGATGGCATATGGAAATCTTGAAAAATATATTACACCACAAAATACCATCATTGTTGATTTCATTGTAGAATTTGACCATATCGTTCAGTAACTCAGCAAACATGATTTTAATTTGCCTGATGTTGTATTGGCTGACATAGACCTCAAAAGTATCAATCTGGGGTGAAGACAATGAAAAACTAATAACGGCTACCATCAGAGACATAACACTCAATGTTCAAATAAAAAAGGAGATGGTTGTTAAGCAAGAGTCTTTAATGAGTACTTCCTCTCCAGCAATCTCTCAAATAAAGTCTAAACCAAGAGATGTGCACTTAAGTTAATATTTGAATGAAAATAGTGATGCATGGACAAAGGACATAACGTCTACAGAAATCAGCAGAATTATTATCGTGGTAGAGGATGGAGAGGTAATAGATTTAGTAAAAAAAAGGCAAGGCCATACCAATTATCAAAAGAATAAATCTAACAAACAAAATTATCTTCTGTTCTGACAAATAAATCCACAGCTTTAATGGGTGTTACATTAAGTGAATCCATAATAAAAATAATATTTCATTTCTGAATGAAACTGGTTTGTGGAAATGATTATAAAAAATTTTTCTGGGGATAAAATATAACAAAATAGGTAAAATTGCTATTCCTGAAAACTGGAAACCAGGATTTTTTTTTTGTATGTTTTTTTTTTTTTTTTTTTAAATCCGTGATAAGGAAAACAGGGTTGAAATTAATCCAAAATTGACTGACATTGCTGGGTCAAAGGCTAGCCAACCGATAATACCAAGCTGTCATCACCTAAAAATTTTTTTTTTTTTAATCTGTGTTTTAACAATAGCTTGATGTATTTTTGCTTTTTTAACACCTTTTGAGCAGGGTGATGACAACAACACTTAAGGATAGAACAGAAAACAGTTTATTTGAAATAAGAAATTCACATAAAACTGAAATAAAGACGACTCAGTGAAAACTGTAAAGTGAAAACTAAAACAACTTCAAAAAATTCAAATTGCAATGAAATATGTAAATGAAATAAATGGTACTTTAAAAATGTAGTAATGTTGATGGTGAAAATGGCTCAGGATGATGTTCAAATGTTTTTAATGAGTAAAAAATGCTAATTCAAAATGCTCATCATGTGATTCACACGAAAAATTTGTAATCGCCGTTCAGCGGAGAACGCTTACACTCAAGCCATGTGACGTTTAACTGATTGTGACCTTCCATACTTTTTAATTACAGCCATTTCAACGATTTTTATGAACACAAAATTACATTTTTAATTCTTCTTCTGATTAGTCAAAAACAATACAATTTATAAAGTGCTAAAAAACGATCTATCTCATAGGGACACTTAGGAAACGTGATGCTGCTTTTTTAACTTAATATTTTAACAACTTAAATGTAAAAATCTATTATAATTAAAGAATTAACAAATAATTATATTAAAAATTCATTTTTCATCAAATTTTTTTTTTCCTTTCAGAAAATATTGTCCATATTCATAAAAGCAAATAAAAGCATTTGAAATTAAATAACATATTTGATTTATTGAGTTTTGTATATAGGCACCTCACCTTTTCACGGGAAAACAGCATAGCATAATGAAAAAGGCCACAAACTTAATGAAAATAATGTTTTATCATCAAAATGTTTATGTTATTATTAAAGAGGAAAGACCAAAGTATTTTTTAATTATTTTTTGAAATTTTTTAATCCTTTCTAACACATTCGAAATTTTGGTTAAAATCTTTTGTTTACGTCATTGCAGTGACATGAAAATAACAGGGTTTTTTTTTGCGCTTTTTTCTGTTGAAAACACATTATTTTTACAAGAATTTCCAAATCAGAGTAATTGTCCGATTTTAATGAAATTTTCACGACTTATTTACAAATGAATTAAATTATTTCTGAATACATTTCTTTTAGAAGATTTTGATAAAAATATTTTTTTTAAAATGTTTATACACCAGAATTGTTTACTTAATGGAAACAATAAATTTAATTATTAAACTTTCAATTAAAAGCTAAAATGAAATCTTCAAGAAAGTTTTTTCATTTTAAAAAATTCATTTTAAACTTAGATATCAAAAATTTACGTTTAAAAAGTGGAGATTCCTACGTCACAATTCAGAGCTGATTTTCAGGCACTGCGGGTCAAATGAAAAACAAAAAAATAATTGATTTACAATACATTCCTCAAAGACTTGTGTTTTTATTGTAATCATTAAACATGACTCAATCGAATTTCTAGCGTTTTCATAAAATTTGTTATGGGGGGGATTAATAAATATAAAAAAAAATATTTCTGCCATGACTTTAATAAAAAACTTATTTATAATAATTTCAGTCATCTGTGAATAGTTCCTGAAAGTTTCATTAACATCCGAGATTTATATTTTTCATTTTGCAAGATTTTCCAACATAATGGGTGACACTGTCATACCAAAAAAAATGTGCTAAATGTCGTCTGTTATTTATTTATAGTAGTTCCGCTGATACAAAGAGAAACAAGGTTTTTTTTAATCAAAATTTAGAATGTTCTAAAAAGAAAGAAAATTTTTTTAAATTAATAAAAAAAAAAACTATGGTCTTTCCTCTTTAATAATAAAATTAACATTTTGTTTTTTAGTCAAGTTTGGCGTCTTTTTCATCATGCTATGCTATTTTTTTAGCCATTTCATAGAGGGACCTAAAACTTTCCCACGCATGTTTCGCACAAAAATTAGGAAAAATTTTACAATTCAGAGCTGATTTTCAGTTAGAGGTGCTCAGATAAAAAAAAAAACAAAAAAAAAAAACAACAAAACAAACAAACATGATTAGCTTTCCTCGAAGCTTTGTGATTTTTCTCTAAACTAATTTGTATTTTACGTAGTTCTGTCTTTGAGCGTCTGACACGCAAATAGTTAATTTTCCATTTTCTGAAGGGCAAAGTTCAAGGGAGATAATTTGTTTGACTAAAAATCGAAATTCTTTTCTTTATTTATAAGTTGTTTAATTTGTTTTAACGACAAATCGACAATGGATTAAAATGAAAAACATGAGCAACGACGAAATTTTAGAGAAAATGAAAACAAAATCGACACTTATACGTAGCATCAGAAAGGAAAACTTGAAATTTCTGGGTCACCTAATGAGGAAAGAGTGCTTGGAAATTTTGACTTTTATTGAAAGCAAAAAGGTCAGAAGAAATCAGGGCAGGTTTTTTCCAATCCAATGGGGAATAAATATATGTCTATTTTATCAACGAAATATAAGTGTGGCACAAGGCCAAAAAGAAGATAGACCAGTGATGACCAGACACCCTAACTTGAACTTAACTAGTCACATTCACTGACCCAAGTATACATTTATAAAAAAAAAATAAAAAATACACCCATACCACAATCACCAAGAGATTTTAAACCAATGTATTCCGGCTGCATTTTGCCGTGGGGATGCTTCCATACTAATATTTTCATTGTATAATTATGAGTTATTTTTTTTTTATTATTTTGTAAATAAAAATCATTTATACTGTATATTTTCCCACCCCACAAGCTTTCAAATATGGGGCATTAGTTTAGTTTGGTTGGTTGATTTTGTTTAACTGCATATCAACCTCTATGTGTTTTTTAATCATGAAAACTAAATATTTTGAACACAATTGTATGCCTACAGATAAAATGGATTGTTGATCATTTTGCTATAAAATATATTGTTGGAAATTCTACTATAAATGTGTATTTTTGGTAAGTTTTTTATATAAAAATGTATTGCTCGTGTTTTACGATAAAAAGGTATTTTTTTTTTTTTTTGTTTGGGGGCATTACTATTTGTCCATAGCTGGGACCCTAATAGGGGCTGCCACCCCCGGTCAGGGTGGACCTGGGAACAACAGCAATTAAGAGGTGGTATCATGTTTCTTAAAACCTTCAGTCTCCTAATCAAAGTCCTCACTGCCAGATGTAGTTTATCCTCATCCCCAGGAATATATTTGTTTAGCATCTCATGGAGAATATGTGTTGTTTTGATGATTGTGTTCGGGGGTATTTTTTTTGTATAAATGCAGTATTATGGGATTGATATAGTTAGTATACTTGTGTCAGTAAATGTGACCAGTTAAGTTAGACCAGTGATGACTATACACACCAATTCTCTTTTTGGCCTTGTGCCACACTTGTATTTTTTTGTTACAATAAATATTCATTGATTTCCCATTGGAGTGGAACCAACATGCCCTGCTTTCTTCTGTCTTGTTTGCCTTCAAGATTCTTCTAGTAAGTGTCAAAATTTCCAAGCCCTCTTTCCTCATTTTGTGCCCTATAAATTTCAGTTTTCCCTTTCTGATGCTACGTACAAGTGTTCTTTTTGTTTTCATTTTCTCTAAGATTTTGTCTTTGCTCACATTTTTTATTTTAATCCATTGTCAGTTTGTCATTAAACAAGAAAAACAACTTATGAAAGAAATTAAGAAAAGCATTTTGATTTTTTAGGCTCACGAAATATCTCCCTTGAACATCGCTCTCCAACAGATGGAAAGTTAACTATTTGCAAATCAGACGAACGAAGAGAGAATTACATAAGTAAAATGTTGCCCACTTTTCATATTGCTTGACCAGTGGGCCGCTGACTCATCGACAATCAATTGGAAATGAAAGTATAAAATTGGCAACTTCAATAAATTTCCATACAATTGAGGTACTGATTTTTAAAAAGTACCAAAAATCAGGGAATTATCCAATTTAAATGAAATCTTAAGAAATTATTCATAATACGAAATAAGTTATTTTATTAGTAAACTTTATAGAGATTTGTACAAAGATACCCCCCACCCATTTCAATACATTGTGTATACTTTTTTAAGCCATATTTAATCCAATTTCAATTGAATCCCTGTTTCAACATGACCACGAAGAAGACTTAAGTAGTTGCAAGCACACACAACCCTGCTTCACATCAGTTTGGATACTGAAAAGCTCTGAATTGCCATATTCTACAACACCCTACATAACCCCATGATATGAATTGACAATTTTGAGCCATCTTGGAGGGCAACTGATTCTGATCTTGAACAAGCCGTCCTTTCTTACAAGATCAAATCCTTTTGTGAGGTCGTTAAATGCAATGTACTGTGGTTGTCTCTATTCTTGATATTTCTCCTGCTGTTGTTGAAAGGAGAAGATTATGTCAATGGTAGAAGGTTTCAAACTGAAACCACACTTTGATACAAATATATAAACTTTGAAATAATCATGTAAATAAATAAGAGAACAATCTTCTCCTATAGATTAAATAAAGGTTTTCAGTCCAGTAAGTTACCAGATTGGCATACACCTGATGAAGGCCAGAGGGCATAACACCTGAAACGTTGTTGTTGTAATAACAACAAAGATGAGGACAATAGTAAATGATCACTCCTCATTGCAGTAACTTACACAGAATCTATATATGTAAAGTCAGATATTATTTTCATTCAAACAATAAGTGAATATGAAAAACACAACATTTCAAAATTATAAGCTTTTATTAAATTATAAAGTTTTTTTTAATAAATCTATTGTGTTGACTTATGTTTCTTATAAAATCAAATCAGATCAGGTGAATTTTCCTTTAAAAATTTAAGTAATCTCCCTTGAATTTACCTCGACATATGGGACTAATTAATCAGTTATGTTCCTAAACAAAGTATTTTTATTTCAAAATTATTATTCAACCTGATTTCACAGATTAAAGAGATGAAACTTTCTATCATTCTTTAAAGTGGGTTCAGCAGCAGTCAGAATGAGAAGCAGGGATGAATTCTGTCGACTGGATAGCCCAAACTTGGATTCAATAGAAACAGAGTGATCAATACCTGAGCAGTACTAAATAAGAACAAGACGAGACATCCACAGACATGGACAGTGGAATAAGAACAAGTTATCCCTATAGTTTTAAATAAACAGATAAAGGATGCTGGAGGGATAACAATAAAGATGATGCAGTGATGATAAATGGTTTTTAATGTTATAGTTCATGGGGTGCACAAGTGGTGATAAGGGTGCATCCATGGAAAATTCACTCATTCCTAACTAAACCTTTTAATAAATTGTTGCATAGAAAGTGTAGGGCTTCAGATTACATTTCTTTTTACCTTCAAAAACAATTTTAATCATGCCGAATCACTTCAATTGATAGAACTTTGTTTTTTTAATGGAATTAATAATTTAATTACAATAACAGTATTTTAAACTTAATCACAATTTAGAAACTTTTTTTTTTTTTTTTAGAATTATGACAAAGTTTTCACATAGATTGTCAAACTGAATGAATAAATTAAAAGAAAAAAAACACAACTCAAGTAAGAAGCTTTATTTTGTGATAATGATGACAAAAACAAGAATTCGTTATAAATTGACCAAACAAAAATATTTAAAAAATTACAAATAAAAATTCAATGCAAAAACAATTCAATGAAGAAACTATAGTTTTTGAGAATTTTTTCAAAGATTTTGAATTAATAAATTCAATAGAAAAATGTATTTACACTTAATTACATTTCAATTGAGAAATGTTTTTTGACAGTAATTGAGGAACAATTTTTTTCAATTGATTCAATAAATTTCAAACAAAACTTAGTTCAATTAAAAAAATATATATATATGAAGTATGACAGTTTTTTTTAAGCAGGTGGAACGACAGTTTTTTTTAAGCTGGTGGAACAAAAGTTTTTTTAAAATTAAATACAAAATTCAATATAAAAACAGTTCAATGAAGAAATTATAATGTGTGAGAATTATGGCAACAATATTTTATTAATATTTACACAGGACATCATCATCAAACAAGAGTGATAACAATAGTAAATTTAATGCCAGAAGGAATCTAAAATACAATAAAATATTAGATTACAGAGAATATTTTCCAGAGTACTCAAAAATTATATAAAAGAAATCTGCTCATGTTATATTCCTGAAATATTTTTAGATATATCCACCATAGAAAAACATTAGATAAACTTCAATCTGCCATACAAGCTGCCAATAATGTAAATGAGCAGCTAAAAACATATTAAAAATATTTCTGCGATATCTTAAACTTTAAAGTAATATTTGTTTCAAATCAGATCAATTAAAGTTCAAATCTAAATATTATACAAATTAAATTTCAGAAAAGTATATTTTATTTTTAGAAAGTAGTTTTTAAGTTTATATTGTGATGAAAGATGGCTGAAAATAGGGCTAAAATAAAATTTTTCAGCAATTTCAAAATGAAAAGTACTCCCAGTCAATTTAAGTTAGTTTTGAAATAGAGCAAAATATTTTACTTATTGGACGAAATCAAACCTAAAATAAAAGCTTGAAGAAAGAATTTTCATCTTTAAAAATATATTTTAAGCCCTTGGTATCTTGAATCTGTGGAGGTAAGAATGAAGGGAATGTAAAAGAGGAAAAAGAGAGTATCAGATTAAGCTGATGAGAACAGATACTACACTTTGATCTTAGTGAAAAGGCCTAGAAATCTGCTTACTACAAAACTTGCACCATTTTCCAGTATCGGACAATGAAACCCAAGTATGTTAATCAACAAAAATCAAGTGACCTTAAACAAAATAACATCATCTGTGGAATTATTTTATAATTATTAAGAAAAGTGTTTGCAAGATGGGAATTTGGCAAGAAAGAAAGAAGAGAACATAGAAGTCTTTAACATCTTTTGTGAAGAATTCATAAATAATGGACTATTCCATTTTGATAGCATAGAATAATAAAAGACCTACTGCTCTTGAGGTAAGGTC
The DNA here is from genome assembly GCA_963932145.1 of Acanthosepion lycidas. Lineage (NCBI taxonomy): Eukaryota > Metazoa > Mollusca > Cephalopoda > Sepiida > Sepiidae > Acanthosepion > Acanthosepion lycidas. Next base: position 122,103,338 of record OZ010575.1, on the reverse strand, counting down.
TCTGGGATTCCAATTTCTGCCAGAAAGATGTGTAAGAACTCAAACTATGACAGGGGGTTCTCTCCTGGGTCATCTAGTGAGTGGTTTTTTGACACCACCAGCACTACTTTGTCTTGCTGACTGTTCTAGTTCACCTTACATTAAGTTGTTTAGCAAAATAGGAATATTAAGGCAGGTGTGATGAGGTGTTGTAGAAAGCAAGACCCCCCCATCTTCTCTGCAACCCATTGGTCAAGGACAGCGGAAGTCAGTCGTTGAAGGAGGGGAAAAGAAGTGGTAAAAGTTATCATGTCCTCTCCGTACAAACCCTAGGCGAACGAAGAGAGGGAAACAAGTCCCCACTCTCTCTTCGCGAATAGTTTGCAGCCAGTTGGGTTAGTGTGTATGGAGGTCAGCCGAGAAGAGGGGATAACATTGGCGCCAAAAAGTGACCCACGTGGGGCAGAGCCGATGTTCGCCGAGGCAGGGTCGAAGACATCACAATACCTCACAGACCTAAAGCCCCGTAATAAGACTCACCAGCAGGAGAGGAATCCCCCCACAAGGAAAAGAGCATAAGATTACTGCTATTTTTGTAATTATATGCTCTGCGAAGGTTAATGGATCAATGGGCCTTAGAAAAAAAGTAAAGGAAGGAAAAATAGAACGAACGAAACACTAGTGACTCAATTTATTTAGAAAAAAAAAAAAAAAAAAACAGAAGATCTTTGAATACACATGTCTTAATAGAAAAAAAAAAAGAAAAAAAAAAAAGAAATAAAAAAAAAAAAAAAGAAATGAGGAAGTATGTGAAGACGTTGGCCTTGGCTGGGCTTTGCATATATAAACTTTATCACAGAAAGAGAAAGTCTTTTTAATTATAGTTATGTTTGTTTTGCTCTTTTCGTTAACTTACTCATTTTGTATATTGTGTTGATAAATGTTTGTTGTTATGTAAATCTATGTATGAATATATATATGCATTGCTTCGATTATTTGATTTCTGTCAATAGTGTTACACTGTCCCCCCACCCCAAGCCAACGAGGATCGAGAAAATCCCAACATCCAATTCTGGATAATTACCAACCTATAAATTCACCACCGGACAAACAAAAACAGGAGATGGAGAAGAGTTTGCATAGACATTTGTATTTTATGAGCCATTGACTTTGATTTTTTTTCTGAAGAGGATTAAAAAGATGACAACACTTCCACAATTGATTCCTGAGGCTAAGTCAAGGGGAGACAGATGCATGTACAGGTAGTGTTGAGTTACTCTGAAAGCCAATTTGTCCTAATGTCTGTAAAACAAAAGCATTTAACTTTTTTTTTTTTTTTAAACAAAATGTGTTTTCACTGACACACTATCTTGACAGAAAATGTAGATCCACAAACTTCACAAGAATATGGTCACTCTCCAGTAAGTGTATGCATATGTCTGACCAAAACTATCTTCGGTGAAAATGTAGTTCCACAAACTTGACATAAATATAGTTACTCTCCAGTATGCATACGCATATGTGTGACTAAATGCAACTTGCATGAAAAATGCAGATCCACAAACTTCACAAGAATATGGTTTCTCCCCAGTGTGTGTACACGTTTGAACAAATCTTGGTTATGTGAAAATGCAAATCCACAAATTTCACAAGGATATGGTTACTCTTCAGTGTGTGTATACGTGTCAGTAAATGTGGCTTCTATGAAAATGCACACACACAAATTCACACGAATATGGTTTCTCTCCAGTGTGTGTACGCATATGTTTGACCAAATCTGGCTCACGTGAAAATGCAAATCCACAAAACTTCACAAGGATAGGGTTTCTCTCCAGTGTGTTTACGCATATGTTTGACCAAATCATGCTCACGTGAAAATGCAGAGCCACAAACATCACAAGAATATAGTTTCTCTCCAATGTGTGTATGCATATATTTGACCATACTTGGCTTCTGTGAAAATGCAGATCAACAAAGTACACAAGAATATGGTTGCTCCCTAATATGTGTAAGCATATGTTTGACCAAATCATGCTTACGTGAGGATGCATATCCACAAACTTTACAAGGATATGGTTTCTCTCCAGAGAGTATGACTAAATTCGACTTACATGAAAATGAAGATCCACAAACTTCAAAAGAATACGGTTTCTCTCCAGTGTGTGTACACATATGTTTGACCAAATCTGGCTTACCTGAAAATGCAAATCCTTAAACTTCACAAGGATGCGGTTTTTCTCCAGTGTTTGTAAGCATGTGTCACTAAATGTGACTTCCGTGAAAATGCAGATTCACAAACTTTACAAGGATATCATTTCTCTACAGTGTGTTTACGCTTATGTTTGACCAAATCATGCTTACGTGATGATGCAAATCCACAAACTTCACAAGAATATGGTTTCTGTCCAGTGTGCGTATACATATGTGTCACTAACTGTGACTTCAGTGAAAATGCACACCCACAAACTTCACAAGAATATGGTTTCTCTCCAGTGTGTGTACGCATATGTGTGACTAAATTCGACTTCCATGAAAATGCAGATCCACAAACTTCACAAGAATATGGTTTCTCTCCAGTGTGTGTACGCATATGTATCTCTAAATGTGACTTCCATGAAAATGCAGATCCACAAATTTCACAAGAATATGGTTTGACTCCAGTGTGTGTACGCATATGTTTGACCAATTCTGGCTTACTTGAAAATGCAAATCCACAAACTTCACATGAATATGGTTTCTCTCCAGTGTGTGTACGCATATGTTTCACCAAATCTTTCTTACTTGAAAATCCAGATCCACAAACTTCACAAGAATATGGTTTTTCTCCAGTGTGTGTATGCATATGTCTGACCAAAACTGGCTTACTTGAAAATGCAAATCCACAAACTTCACAAGAATATGGTTTCTCTCCAGTGTGTGTACGCATATGTATCACTAAATTTGACGTCTGTGAATATGCAGATCCACAAACTTCACAAGAATATGGTTTCTCCGCTGTGTGTGTACGCATATGTCTGACCAAACCTGGCTTACTTGAAAATGCAAATCCACAAACTTCACAAGAATATGGTTTCTCTCCAGTGTGTGTACGCATATGTATCACTAAATGTGATTTCCGTGAAAGTCCAGATCCACAAACTTCACAAGAGTACGGTTTCTCTCCAGTGTGTGTATGCATATGTTTGAGCAAATCTGACTTACTTGAAAATGCAAATCCACAAACTTCACAAGAATATGGTTTCTCTCCAGTGTGTGTACGCATATGTATCACTAAATGCGACTTCCGTGAAAATGCAGATCCACAAACTTCACAAGAATGTGGTTTCTCTCCCCTGTGTGTTCCCATATGATTGACCAAAGCTTCACAAGAATGTGATTGTTTTGTAATATTTGTTTCCATCTGGCCTATTTTGTCTGACTTCACAACAGTTTAGTAGATGTCACCTGAATATAACATCTTTCCTGTTTATTCCTATATAATGCAAAATGTGTTTTTTAGAAACATAACCTACACATTTCAAAGTAGATTATTTGTTGCCAGCTGAAGTTCATTGTCATGCTTGTGATATTGTAGGTCCATGCCTTTCCCATTAACCAAGTAGTATATATTTATCTTTGTTTTCATGGAATGTGAAATATCTTTTTCTTCATTAAAATTCTCAATTATTATCACTGATGTTTTGTACTGCCAAAGCACCTGTGAATAAAGAAAAAGTTTGTTTTGTTTTTTAACACCTACTAACCTGAGTGATGACAACAACAATGAACAGATGACACTTTTTTTTTGACACGTCTTTCATATGACAAAAACAAGCATTTTAAACAACTATTTTTTTAGTTATGAAATATTTTTCTGAGAATTTTTCTCAAAGACAATTTTTGTTTCTGTCCCTAAATTTTAATTAAAATAAATAAATAAATAAATAAATCTTTGCAATATGTCTATCACTGAAAAAGTGTTTGATTATGTAGAAAAAAAAACAAAATTAGAAGAAAAGTTTTGACAATGGGATATTAATGAAAATTTGACAAGTCCATCACTCATTCAGGGGGAATAACTGTAACATGATTTATTTTTTTTATAAAAATAGTTTTGTCGGGGATGATTTTAATACATTTTTTGAAATTATAAAAAATTATTTTAAAATATGCTGCAAGTCACAGATTGTAATAAGCTTTCTAATGAGGGACAACTGTTCTACTTTACTTTTGAAACATTTATCAATATTATCAATTTTTTATTTAGACGTAAAGAAAAAAGTAAACAATTCTTGTAAAAATTTATTTTTCTACCGAAAAGTCCTTAATATATATCATTTATAAAATGCATTAAAAGCTGTTTTCATTAAAAAAAAAGTCTTAGTTTTCTTGCATTTTTCTATTTTAAATTCAGAGCTAAAATTTGGGTTCTTGTGAGTCAAAATTTTACACAAAATTTATGATTTATATTCCTCAAAGTTTCCTTTATTTAGATAAAGAATAAAATTAGTTACAATGATCCTAGTTATAAGATTAAGTAAGGTGGGTATCAGACATAAAAAAAAAATTTTTACAATGACATGCTAAAAGACAAACATTTCTAAAATAAATTCAGTCATTTCGGAATAAGTTCTGAAAGTTTCACTAAATTGCAACAATTATTTGATTTTTGCAATAATTTCCAAATTTTTGTGTTTTTTAAGTGGAAAAAAAAGCTAATGCAGAACATTAGGTGATTTTTGACCTAAAAAAAAAAAAAAAAAAAAAAAAAAAAAAAAAGATTTTCAACCACAAATTCAAATGTACTAAAAAGAAATAAAAAATTTCAAAAAAATAATTACAAAATAGTTTGGTCTCTACTATTATTAATAACAAAGTTTTTTGTGATAAAACGTTGTTTTTTAAATTTTAGGGCCTTTTTTCATCAGGATATGCCACTTTTTTAGCGAAAAATTGAGCATCCTTACTAGGTTTGTCCACCATATCGCTAAAAAAAAGTGGTATACCCTGGTGAAAAAAAGGTACCCAAATTGGTAATTTTAACGTGTAAATGTTTATGTTAGTATCAAAGAGGAAAGACCAAAGTATTTTCTGAATAGCTTTTCAGATTTTTTAATCCTTCCTATGCTTTAAAAAAATTTGTTTTTTCTTGATTCAAAAACATTTTGTAAATTTGGCCTTATTGGCCTTTATGTCTGACTTTGTAAACAAAATCAAAATTAGTTACTTTAAAAATCCTGTAAAATTCAGTTACACCTTTTTCTTGTTATTTGAGGAAAATTAGAAAATTTAAAGTATACTTAATGTAATTTGAAAGAAACATTACTTACTTTTTTATCAGAAAATTTTTTAAGAGAGGCATTTCCAACCGTGGTGCTTGCTTTTGTGCATGTTTGAGAGGTGTTAACTGATGTACGTCAATATATCAACAGCTTACGTCAGGGGAATTTATCGGACGGTAGGGCAGAAGTGATATATTTCATTATAGTTTTAAGTGAACCTGATTATGTATAAAATACACTTCCAAAATTTTTTTTTTTTACCTTACGTTTGTGGTTTGCGGGAGAAGGATATTAACCATTTTTATTTTTGGAAAATCAGAAAGCCTAATTCATAATCAAACTATATATCAGGTATTAAAATTGAGTTTGAAAGGAAACAACTTTCCTAGGGGGTCAAAATGCAACAAAGTTCATTGGTAATTTCAATTATATGGCTGCTGGGGGATTAAAAAAAAAATTGACACCTGTCCACGGAAATCTTTAGTAAAAGGCGAAAGTTTTATCTACAATTCCTAACCAACAGAAACCAGGAGTGTCATTTTTTCTCAAAAAAAAAATAGCAGCGATAAGGAAAAATTTAAGCCAAATTGACTTTGATATATTTGGGTCAAAGGCCAGCCAGCTAGTAATATAAATGTTTTGTAAAAACACACCACTCTCAGATAAGAACAAAGAGTGAAAAAAAAAAAATATATATATAGGGGGTCAACACTGGGATCAACAATAATAATGGTTTGATATGTTGTGTTTTGTTTTTTTAAGACCTGGGGTGATGACAGCAACACTTAGCAAATAACAATCTTTTTTTCACCACATGTCTTTCATATGACAAAAATAAAACAAGCATTTTAAATAGCTGTATCAGTTATGATAAAATATTTTTATGAGAATCAGAGCCATTGCGCTGTTTTCATGCCTAAGATTGAGTATAAAATGATAAAAAAAGGAAATAATATTTGCAGTTTGTCTCACGCCGAAAGAAAAAGGAAAAATTGTTTATATTTGAAAATTGAAAAGAAAAAGTCAGAAAACTTGACAAGCGCTGTTGTGTTGCTAACTGAAAGTTTTATCTGAAAAACAACTTGCTTCTATCAAGGGAAACTGCTCACATGGCATTATTTCAAAGCTGTGCATCCATACTTTTGTTGGAGACGATTTTAAATACAATTTTGGAATATTAAAAAATTATTTCAAAAATATCAATGGTTGTCAGATTTTAATAAGCTTTCAAATTTATGATCTTCAAAAAGTAGAGAACATAAAATATAATTTCCATAAGGTTTCATAAAAAAAACTTAATTTTAAAATATATAAAAACCTTTTGCCATATTATGTATTTAATATTGAAAAAAAAAAAAAAAAAAAAAAAAAAAAAAACTTCATTTTACATCAAAAATTTTTTTTTTCTTTCAGATACAAATTACCTTAGTATATGTTATTAAGAAAATCCATTAAAAGCTTTGTTAATTAAATATTGTCTTAGTCTCACTGGGTTTTGTATTTTTACAATTGAGGTAAAAGTTTGGACAATTTTGCGCATTTTTTTACCAAATAAATCGATGATTTACATTCTTCAGAGTCTTGTGCATTTAATTCAAAAAAAAAAAAAAAAAAAAAAAAAAATTAAGGTTGCAAAAACTTTTTTTGAAGTTTTCATAAAATTAAGTTCGGAGTTTGTTAACAGGTATAAAAAACATATTTATACCATGACTGTCGAAAAGACAAACATTTCTAAAATAATTTCATTCATTTGTGAATAAGTTCTGAAAGTTTCATTAAAATCCAACAAGTACTTGATTTTTGCAAGATTTTCCAAATCAATGTGTTTTTCAACAGAAAACAGTGAAAAACCAACTAATACTAAAATTACCGAATCGCTGACTTAAAAAAAAAAAAAAACGAGATTTTCAACCTAAATTTAAAACATGCTGCAAAGGAATAAAAAATAATAAAACAGTAACTTGGTCTTTCCTCTTAATAATAACAAACGTTTTCACGATAAAACTTTGTTTTTATTAAGTTTGAGGCCTTTTTTCTTCATGCTATGCGATTTTTGAGCGAAGAGACGGACAAACCTAAAGTTAATACTTTTTAACTTTTCTAATTTTCCTAAAATAACTTTTGCTAAAAGTATAATTGAATTTTACAAGATTTTTAAATGGGAAATTTTACTTTTGTTTATAAAACTGTCAATAATGATGGATTTTACCGTTTGACGTCAATTCTGATGACTCAAAAAAAAAAAAAAAAAACGAGATTTTTTAGCTAAAATTTCGGACATGCTAGAAAAAGGATTAAAAAATTGAGAAAATACTCCAAAAATACTTTGGTCTTTCCTCTAAATAATGACATAAACATCTAGACAATGCTAATTGTTTTTAATCAACTTTGGGGTTTCTTTTTTTCATCGGGTGCGGGTTTTTTTTAGCGATAGCGGACAAATTTTTTGGTGATACCTAAAAAAGAGTAAAAACGTTTTACTTACGTAGTTCTGTCTTTGTTCGTCTGACACGCAAATATTTAACTTTTCATTTTCTGAAGAGCAAAGTTCAAGGGGGATAATTCGTGAGCCTAAAAAAATCAAAATGCTTTTCTTAATTTTTAAGTTGTTTTCCTTGTTTTAACGACAAATCGACAATAGATTAAAAATTTAAAATAAAATGAAAAACGTGAGCAACGACGAAATTTTAAAGAAAATGAAAACAAAAACGACACTTATACGTTGCATTAAAAAGGGAAACTTGAAATTTCTGGGTCACCTAATGAGGAAAGAGTCATTGGAAATTTTAACTTTTAGTAACTGATAAAATCCATTAAAAGATGTTTTCATAAAATTAAAATAGTTTTCTTGCATTTTTGTATTTATATTCAGAGGCAGAATTGGGGTTCTGGCGAGTCAAAACTCAAAAGTTTACACGAAATTTAGGATTTTTATTCCTCAAGTCTTCTTTTTAGTCTTTATTTAATTAAAAAAATAAAAATAGGGAAACTGTTCTAATTTTAAAGTTTTAAGTTAACTTATGAAAACTTTAAAATTAGAACAGTTGCACTATTACTAAGTAAGGGTGGTATCAGACGTAAAAAAAATATATTTTTACCGTGACTTTCTAAAAGACAAACATTTCTAAAATAAATTCATTCATTTCAGAATAAGTTCTGACTGAACGTTTCACTAAACTGCGACAATTATTTGATTTTTGCAATAATTTCAAATTTAATGTTTTTTAAGTAAGAAAAAAAAAAAGCTCTACTGCAAAATATGAGGTGATCTTTGATCGAAAAAACAAAAAAAAATGATTTTCAACCACAAATTCAAACGTGTTAAAAAAAAATGAATAAAAAATACTTAGTCTTTCCACTTATTAATAACAAATTTTTTCACGATAAAACGTTGTTTTTATTAAATTAAGTTTGGGAAAAAAATCATTAGGATATGTCACTTTTTTAGCGAAGTAGCGAACATCCCAACAGGCCCAAACTGTGAACATCATGGATTTTATTTTTACTGAATAGACAACTAACTTTATTTTCAATCAATATAAATTCGGTTTTAAATACATGTATTTTGCTTCCTGGCTATAGTAAATAAATTTATTCCTTTACCTTTGAATAAAAAAGTTAAAAAGAAATCTTCAAGAAAGATAATTCATTTTAGACATTGGGTATCGCGATCTCTGAACATACAAGGTATTTCAAATAGGGGGTTAACTGCTCCCCACAAATTTCTAAAAAGTTTTCTAATCAAATAACGGCTATTAAAAAGAGTAAACGTTTTACTTACGTAGTTCTGTCTTTGTTCGTCTGACACGCAAATAGTTGACTTTCCATTTTCTGAAGAGCAAAGTTCAATGGAGATAATTCGTGAGCCAAAAAAAATCAAAATGCTTTCTTAAATTATAAGTTGTTTTTCTTGTTTTAACGACAAATCGACAATGGATTTAAAAAAAATGAAAAACATGAACAGCGACGAAATTTTAGTGAAAATGAAAACAAAAACGACATTTATACGTAGCATCAGAAAGGGAAACTTGAAATTTCTGGATCATCCAATGAGGAAAGAGTGCTTGGAAATTTTGACTTTTCGATTAATATTGAAGGCAAGAAGGTCAGAAGAAATCAATTCATGTTGGTTCCAATCCAATGGGGAATAAATGAATGTCTATTTTATCAAAAAAAAAAAAAATACAAGTGTGGCACAAGGCCAAAAAGAGGATGGGGTGTCTGGTCATCACTGGTCTAACTTTAACTTAACTGGTTTATTTAACTCTGTATTAACAGAATATGTGGCACAAGGCCGAGGTGAGGAAGGGGGAAGTGGTCAGTCTTCTGTATTAACTTAGCTAGCCACAAACGCTGACCCAATCATACTTACAATATTCTTTACACCAAAACAACACATTCTTACTTACCTTTCTCACCACATCAACCATAATACCTCAATGTCTCCATGAAAATACTAAAACTAGTCCCCATATGTACAATATGTCGTCTGTGTGTGTGGGGGGGGGGGGAGTGGAATAAAACAACAATTTAAATTTTTTTATTAAAACAAGCCCCAATGAGTATTTACAGTATGAACTAATAACTATTTACAAGAAACTAAACAAAATCATGTTAGTAATAAAAAAAAACCCACAATCACTAAATGTGGCAGAAACATCAGTTAACTGGACGAAATTAATGCGGGACTAATACAGAACAAACGTTCATCCCAAGCACTCACACAGACACGAACTCATTGCGACACAATAACAAATACGAAAACACACACACAAAACGAAAGACGTCCCACATCCACCAGAGAACTGACGTCACTGATCACTGAACGAGGGAGGGGATGGGGAATTAAACTTAAAAAATAGCGACAGAAATAAAAAGGGACAATGAGCACACATACCCTAGCTAAGTTTAATGAAAAAGGAAACTAAAGACTCAAAAGTAAACCTAAGCTAATCTAATTTGTGATGGGTTGCCCGTGTTCAACCCAGGCAAGTAATATCCTGATGCCTAACCGGCATCAAAGTGCCACTCCAGGTCAGCCCCTTTCACACGATACAAACGCGCAAGATTCACCCACCTTTTGCCGAATTCTGATGAAGAGAGTCGCCACCTTTCCATTCTAATCTTAAGCTTAAGCTGATGCTTAAAGTATAAGATAAGTTGGGAAGAATTGAACTTCTCGCCTTCATAGAATCCCTTCTGGCGTGTCTTCCATATCACGACTCTCATATACCTAGCAAGCATAAGAACACATAATGTTCAGTTCTCGTCAGCAGCGGAGCCATATTGCTACAAAAAGAAGCGGCCTCAAGGACAAGGAACTTTCCAGGCAGCATGCGAACTGTGAGGCCTTCAACATACATGCACAACGGCACTACCACCCTGTAGTGAAAGAAGGTGTGACCAATGGTCTTGACTTCCCCACTACAGCGCCGGCAGTTTGGATATTTCTCCAATCCCGCTGATAAAAGTGTTTTGGCGACCCAGAGGGCCACATGCATCAGCAGCCAGGTGAGTGATGCCTCATTGTTATTGAAACATTTCGACCCGGGCGCCCAAGGGCATATCGAGTGAGCCTCCTGCTTCGTAAGACCGAGATCATCAATCAGTGCATCACGAACGGCCCCAGTAACTAACACCTGATATAATGCCTTACGAGACAATGCCTAGACGTTGGAAAGGCCATCCAACTCCACTAGGACGCGTTTCAGAGCACAACATTCACGGGAGAACGAGCACTCGACTTTGGGTAAACGGTGGGCCTCCTCTCTGCACGAGTGCACACTTCTCAGGGATGGGAATTTCTTACAGGCGTCCTCCTTCCAGAAGGCGCCCACCTCATCCGGTTCGCGACACATTCATTCCAGGAACCCGATGCGAAGCATATAATGGCGAATCTCAATGCTAGGCATACCTAGATCGCCTTCAGATGGATGAAGGCCACAGATCCCCCAAGAGACTCTGGCGGCCTTGCCTCCCCCACAAGAATGAGAACAAGAGCCTCACTAACGCAAGTAAAGTGTCAGACGGAAGTGGAAGCACAGAGAGTCGGTAAAGTAGAATCAGGTAGATGTGTGAAACATATACTTCCGCCCTCCCCTTTAAGGAAAGATTCCTCCGAGACCACAAATTAATTGCGATCTCGGCCTTCTCTTGCACCTCCGACCAATTCATTTCCAACTGTAGATCAGGACCGAACCAGACGCCGAGAATCTTTACCGGCCCATCCTTCCAGAAGAAAGGTCCGGAAAGAGAAACTCCCTTCCACGCAGCCAACCGCAAGACAACAGACTTATCGCGAATGATCTTGGCCCCTGTCACCATCTCACAACCACTGATTTCTTTGCTGACTTTGTTAATCTCGGCCCTGCTCGACACAAGAACCGAAATGTCATCAACATAGGCGGAATATCTGGGCGAGGTGGTAGCACCAGGTAGGGAAATTCTGCGTAGGACGGGATACGTCTTTAACTTGCGAAGGAAAGGTTCCAACGCAAGAACGTAAAGCAAAGGCGAAAGCGGACAACCTTGACGAATGGAGCGAGACAATACGAAAGGCTCCAATTGTATTCCATTCACCTCCACCAGTGCACCGGGAGTCGCATACAGAAGACGGATCCAGGTGCGAAAGTACGGCCCAAATCCAGCCGCCCAAAGGACAGCCTCGAGAAAGCGATGGTCAACCCTATTGAAGGCCTTGGACTGATCTAAATTGATCAGCGCGACTTCACTGTCGACTTGCTCGATGATCAAGCGTACCATATGAAGGTTGTCCTCAATAGTCCTGCCCTTCACAGCACAAGTCTGTTCGGAGCCAATCAGACTAGAGAGGACAGCCTACAATCTGTTCGCTAACCTTAGCCCAACTCTTTAACTCTATGTTTAACATAGTTAAAGGGCGAAAGTTACCTAACCCATCCACACTGTTTTATTCCTTCCGTAACAACTTGATTAAGCCCCTGGTGAAGCGTTTGGGTATAGAACCCTGCTTCGTCCAGTTGCCGAAAATCAGTGCCAGCAAGGGATCAAAAACGGGCGACTTCATACGGAAGACCATCTAATTCCGGAGATTTGTCCAGGCCAACCTGTTTCAGCGCTTCCCAGATTTCCGACTGTGTAATGAAATGAGCTGTCTCAAGACAGGGAAAGTCAGCTAAATAGGCGTCGAACTGAACAGGGCTCCCTGGTGAAGAGTTCCTGAAAGTACTCACGAAAAGCCTCACCTATGCCCTCGTTTGTGGTCACAGTCTGCTTATCCGGCAATGTAACGCATGCGATATGTCGCCGAGATGCACTCTGAACCCCCTGTGCATGCAATTCAGCAGCTATATTCGTTGCCTGAGGAGACATTCTTTTTAACTACCAGAGCTTGATCCTTCTTGATAAGCAAGGAGGCCAACACTGCCTCAGCCAAGGCTACGTCCCCATTATCACGGGATTTAATCACTGATCGACTTTTTGCTCACAAGCCGTTTGCGCCACTAATCTATCTAGATTGAGCCAACGACTATAATCAGCAACAAATGTTCTAATTTTGGATTTAAGTTTATCCCACTGGGCATTTCCCACCCCAGCCCCCGTCAGTTACCTCTGTATTATTAGTAGCAGCTGGTCCAGGAAATCGTGCTCCTCAAATAATGAGCAGTTCAATTTCCAGTAACCAGCCATCTTAACCTTAGGCTTATCTAAGTTTACCCGGACCAGGACTAGCCTATGATCCGAATAAACTATATAATGGAAACTAAGAGCCCTACATCGACTCTCCCGACTAAGTCTCAGTTGAGGTAGCTAAAACGCACCTTAGTAACTGAGCCGCCAGTATTAGTCCAAGTCCACACTACGTCCCGAGGGTGTTCATTTCGGTACTTATCGACAAGATCACACCTGTTGATAAAGTCCCAAAACGGTTTCACATCCGGGTTGTTAGTACCCGAATTTGGCCCTATACAATCTATATCGGGATCAAGGACAGCATTCCAATCCCCTGCTAAATTTACATGATGAGATGATGCCAAGAACGGCTCGATCTGGTGAAACAAAGCAGGCCGCTCAGAATGCTTATTAGGCACATAAACCCCAATGAGACGTAAAGCCTTATCCTTTATGGTAACATTCAGCATGCAAAGTCTGCCCGCCGGATCTGCGAAGACAAGAGCACACGTAGCTTTCAAAGACTTGCTCACTAGCCAAGAGACACCCCTCGAGCGTCTATCAAAACATGCTGAATAGAGGAAAAATCCCTTAGACAGAATGTCCTCATGATCGCAGGAAGAAAAACGGGTCTCTTGCACATAACATACATCTACCCAGAGGCGCTGAAGGTCACGATAGAGCCTCGCTCTGCGAGACGAACCTCAGACCTCGGACATTCAAACTGATTACAGTTTCTTACCTGAATTAAACATGGACGGGGTCAGGATACCGATACCAAATGTTTTTATAAATATTTATTACCCCCCATAACAAATTTTATGAAAACGCTAGAAATTCGATCGCATTGGGTTTAGTGATTACAATAGTTAAAAGCACAGGGCTTTGAGGAATACAAATCATGTTTTTTTTTGTTTTGTTTTTAATTGGACCCCCACTATCTGAAAATCCGCTCTGAATTGTAACATACCAAACTCAACAGAACAAATAATTATTTAATTTCAAATGCTTTTATTTGCTTTTAGTTGTTTTTATGAATATGGACAATATTTTCTGAAAGCAAAATATTTTTTCGATGAAAAATGGATTTTTAATACAATTGTTATTTCTTTAATTATAATGGATTTTTACATTTAAGTTGTTAAAATATTATAAAATTAGTTAAAAGCTGCATCGGGTTTCCCAATTCTCCTTATGAGATAGATCTTTTTTTTAGCACATTGTAAATTGTATCATTTTGACTAATCAGAAGACCCGCAGTAATTAAGAAATGTAATTTTGTGTTTATAATCTGGCTGTAATTATAAAGTATGGAAGACCAACCAGAATACAATGAATTTGCATTGAGTGAAGCATTTTTCTCCGCTATTAAAGCCTTTACTTTTGCGAAACATGTGTTGAAAAGTTAATTTGATTTTTCAATTTCAACTGAGTAGGGTACCTACAAGTATCAGTATCATCTTATGAAATTTATATGATCTTGTTTTTATATTAATCTGTTATGACATTTTCTCATAAATGAAATATCAAAATTAATAATAAAATGAATGGAAATACAAATAACACAGTAAAATATAATAAATAGACATAAAATTATAGTATTTTATGTACACTTCTGATAAAATTTCATAAGAAAGGTACCTATAAATTAGTTAGATACCTTTTTCTTACGAAATTTAATGTCACTCTTAAGTCTTATTTTAATTTCTTTATAATATATTTTCCATAAAGCATCGTAAACGTAAAGGTGAAAGCTAAGTACAAAAAAATTAGAGCGCTGAAAGTTTTCCTTAAAAATAAAGTGGTAAATAATTTGTTACCTTAAATGTAAATTATTTCACTTTTCTCCTTCTGTAGAACAAATTATCCTCACGGAATCCGTCAATACGTCATTCATCACCTGTCAAGTGACACGAAAGTTTATGACCTGCTTTGTTTTATTTTCAAATTACATCTTTTCAGCACAGAATCTAAGTTGAGCTTGGTTCAAAATATTTTAAATAAACATTATAATTTCTGATTTTCTTAAAATAAGTTTTGAAAAAAATGATTTATATTTAAAGAATTTCAAAGTGAGATTTCAAGTTTTTTTTATAAAATGGAAAAAAAAATCAATTTTGCTGGCTCAAACCGCCATCCCCCCCCAAAAAAACAAGGTTTTAACGAAAATTTTGTACGTGCTAGAAACAAATAAAAAATATCCAATATTGTTTTTTTAATTGAATTAATAATTTAATTACAAAAACAGTATTTTAAACTTAATCACAATTTAGAAACTGTTCTTTTTTTTAGAATTATGACAAAGTTTTCACATTGACAGAACAAAACTTTTCTTTTTGAAACTAAATCAATAAATTTAAAAAAAAAAAAAAAACACAGCTCAAGTAAGAAACTTTATTTTTTGATAATGATGGCAAGAACAAGAATTTTTTATAAATTGACCAAATAAAAAATTTAAAAAATTACAAATAAAAATTCAATGAAGAAAATATAGTTTTTGAGAATTTTTTTTAAAGATTTTGATTTACTAAATTCAATAGAAAAATATATTTACACTTCATTACTTTTCACTTAAGAAATTATATATTTTTGACAATAATTGAGGAACAATTTTTTTCAATTGATTCAATAAATTTCAAACAAAATCATTGTTTACACTTAGTTCAATTAAAAAAGTATATTTTTCAGAAGTATGTCAGTTTTTTTAAGCTGGTGGAAAAAAAGTTTTTTTTAAAATTAAATACAAAATTCAATATAAAAACTGTTCAATGAAGAAATTATAATGTGTGAGAATTATGGCAACAATATTTTATTAATGTTTACACAGGACATCATCATCAAACAAGAGTGATAACAATAGTAAATTTAATGCCAGAAGGAATCTAAAATACAATAAAATATTAGATTACAGAGAATATTTTCCAGAGTACTCAAAAATTATATAAGAGAAATGTGATCATGTTATATTCCTGAAATATTTTTAGATATATCCATCATAGAAAAACATTAGATAAACTTCAATCTGCCATACAAGGTGTCAATAATGTAAATGAGCAGCTAAAACAATTTCTGTGATATTTTAAAAGTAATATTTGTTTCAAATCAGATCAATTAAAGTTCAAATCTAAATATTATACAAATAAAATTTCAGAAAAGTATATTTTATTTTTTAGAAAGTAGTTTTAATATTATATTGTGATGAAAGATGGCTGAAAATAGGGCTAAAATAAAATTTTTCAGCAATTTCAAAATGAAAAGTACTCCCAGTCAATTTAAATTAGTTTTGAAATAGAGCAAAATATTTTACTTATTGGAATTATAAAAGTTAATCTATTAGCATGAAATCAAACATAAAATAAAAGCTTGAAGAAAGAATTTTCATCTTTAAAAATATATTTTAACCCATTGGTATCTTGAATCTGTGGAGGTAAGAATGAAAGGAATGTAGAAGTGGAAAGAGAGAGAATCAGATGACGCTGATGAGAACAGATACTACACTTTGATCTTAGTGAAAAGGCCTAGAAATATGCTGACTACAATACTTGCACCATTTTCCAGGTGCAGAGTATCGGACAATGAAACCCAAGTATGTTAATCAACAAAAATCCTGTGACCATAAACAAAATAACATCATCTGCGGAATTATTTTATAATTATTAAGAAAAGTATTTGCAAGATGGGGATTTGGCAAGAAAGAAAGAAGAGAAGTTAGAAATCTTTAACATCTTCTGCCAAGAACTCATAAATAATGGATTATTCCATTTTGATAGCATAGAATAATAAGACATACTGCTCTTGAGGTAAGGTCTCTGGGATTCCAATCTCTTCCAGAAAGATGTGTAAGAACTCAAACTATGACACAGGGTTCTCTCCTGGGCCATGTAGTGAGTGGTTCTTTGACACCACCAGCACCACTTTGTCTTGCTGACTGTTCTACTTCACCTTACATTGTTTAAGTTGTTTAGCAGAATAGGAATATCGAGGCAGGACAGATGCTCTTTGCTTAGAACATGGCAAGTGAAGGTGGGATGACAAAAGTCGGTGAAATGTTTCGTCTATGCTTTATAAAGAGATGTGCCTGTTTTCTTATATTTAGTACAAATGTCACAGTACATGAAGATTTCATATGAAAAGCATAGACATTTATATTTTGTGAGCCACTACACAAACTTAGATTTTTTTTTTTGAAGAGGGTGAAAAGGATTACAACACTTCCACAGTTGATTCCTCAGGCTAAATCAAAGAGCAGACAGATGTATGTATAGGTTGTGTCGAGGTACTCTGAAAGCCAATTTGTTCTGTCTGTAAAACAAAAGCATTTAACTTTTTTTTTAGACAAAATGTGTTTTCACTGACACACTATCTTAACAGAAAATGTAGACCCACAAACTTCACAAGAATATGTTCACTCTCTAGTGTGTGTATGCATATCTGACCAAAACTATCTTCGGTGAAAATACAGTTCACAAACTTCACCTAAATATAATTACTCTCCAGTGTTTGTACGCATATCTGTGGCTAAATGTGACTTGCATGAAAATGCAGATCCTCAAACTTCACAAGAATATGGTTTCTCCCCATTATGTGTACGCATATGTTTGACCAAATCTGGCTTACGTGAAGATGCATATCCACAAACTTCACAAGGATATGGTTTCTCTCCAGTGTGTGTACGCATATGTTTGACCAAATCAGACTTCTGTGAAAATGCAGATCCACAAACTTCACAAGGATATGGTTTCTCTCCAGTGTGTGTACGCATATGTTTGACCAAATCTGGCTTCTGTGAAAATGCAGATCCACAAACTTCACAAGGATATGGTTTCTCCCCAGTATGTGTACGCATATGTTTGACCAAATCGTGCTTACGTGACGATGCAAATCCACAAACTTCACAAGGATATGGTTTCTCTCCAGTGTGTGTATACATATGTTTCACTAAATATGACTTCTGTGAAAATGCAGATCCACAAACTTCACACGAATATGGTTTCTCTCCAGTGTGTGCACGCATATGTTTGACCATACTTGACTTGTATAAAAATGCAGACAGACAAACTTCACAAGAATATGGTTTCTCCCCAGTGTGTGTATGCATATGTGCGACTAAATATGGCTTCTGTGAAAAAGCAGATCCACAAACGTCACAAGAATATGGTTTCTCTCCAGTGTGTGTACGCATATGTTTGACCAAATCTGGCTTATGTGAAAATGCAAATCCACAAACTTCACAAGCATATGGTTTCTCTCCAGTGTGTGTATGCATATGTCTGACCAAATCTGGTTTACGTGAAAATGCAAAGCCACAAACTTCACAAGAATATGGTTTCTCTCCAGTGTGTGTATACATATGTGTCACTAAATGTGGCTTCTGTGAAAATGCAAATCCACAAACTTCACAAGAATATGGTTTCTCCCCAGTGTGTGTATGCATATGTGTGACTAAATGTGACTTCCGTGAAAATGCAGATCCACAAACTTCACAAGGATATGGTTTCTCTCCAGTGTGTGTACGCATATGTTTGACCAAAGTTGGCTTCCGTGAAAAGGTACATCCACAAGTTTCACAAGAATGTGAATGTTTTGTAATATGTGTTTCCATCTGGCCTATTTTGTCTAACTTCACAACAGTTTAACAGATGTCACAAAATATCTTTCCTGTTCATTCATATATAATGCAAAATACGTTTTTTAGAAACATAACCCACTCATTTCAAAGTAGATTATTTCTTGCCAGCTGAAGTTCATTGTCATGCTTTTGGCATTGTTGATCCATGACTTTCACATTAACTATGTAGTATATATTTGTCTTTGCTTTCATGGAATGTGAAATATCTTTTCCTTCATTGGAATTCTCAATTATTACCACTGGGGATTTGTACTGACAAAGCACCTGTGAATATAAAAAAGGTGTAAATGATATATTAATAGGGGCAGTCTATTTTATGAGAGATAAATGTAATTATTATTTCAATAATGCAGAAGCAACTACCACCAGTGAAGATCAAACATTTTGCTGTAAAACAAAATTGAAAAATGAAAGACCAAAGGATTTTTTGACTATTAGTATTAAAATTAAATTATGTTTTCTAGTTAAAATTTTGTTTTTCTTGCATCAAAGGTGGACCATAAATTAGTATTGTAAATTTGACTATCTTTTTGTGGGGAAATCTTTTTGGTGCAGAATGAAATTTTACATTTGAAAGATTTTAGTTTTAATACTTTTTGAAAAGTTTTAAATATTTTAAAATTCTGTATTAATTTTCATCAGTTAGGTATTATTGTTATTAAATAAAAACTGTATTTACTAATCCCAAATCAAAATGCTTGGTACAATTCAGTGAGCACAGAATTTTAAAAAGAATTTACAATTCATTTCTGTGTGTATGAACGTGCCTATTTTGTAAATACGCTCATACATGGCATGACATTATCAGAAAATAAGAGCAATAACTATTTAAAATTTATTAGGAACTTTCTAACATTTCATCCACTAGTGTCTTCATAACGAAGACTATAAAGCCGAAAAATGTAAAACTTACCAAATGTGAAATGGATTTCTTATCCCAGCAACCAATTTTCTGTTTCAAATTTTCCTTAATTACATTTTTTTTTCCACCATTAAATATATGGATTTCTATTTTTGCTTCATTATAATATTTAGTGGAAAAGTGTAACAATATGCTATTATAATAAGAAAATAAAAGGCAAATGAAAAATTTTACTAGCTGGAATATCCACCAATTAGATTTGTCACTTGATACTTCAGTCCTTATTTGGCTTTAAATAAAATTTTTAATCTGGCACCTATTTACTCATTATAAATCAAAAAGATTCGTACAATTGAGTGGGCACAGTATTTTAAAAAGAAGTTTGCATTCATTTCTCTGTGTATAAACATGCCTATTTTTTAAATATGGTCATCCATACATAGCATTATCAGAAAATACAAGAAATAAATAAGTATTTAAAATTTCAATGATTTCTTACCACAAATTCCTTGCAGACCCACAATGACCATTATATGTAGATATATATATATATATATATATATTTGCCACACTTCCCAAAACACATTTAATGCAAATTTCAACAAATAGTTTCACATTCTAAATAATAATTTCCTGAAAATTTGCTCCAGACTTCGAAAACAAAAATGCAATAAAAGTATGGCATTATTTAATTAGAAAAGCTTTTAATTGCTTTTATAAATAAGATTTATTAAAAACACTATTGTCTTAAGCAAAAAACATTTGTAAATGAATAATGAATTTTTACAAGAATTGTCTTCATTTCAAAAAAAATTTGAGCGCGTCAACCTTAGTGATTACAATAGTTAAAAGCACAAGGCTTTGAAGAATGCAAATCATGTTTTTTTTTTTTTTAATTAGCTCCATGGTACCTAAAATCAGCTCTGAATTGCAACATACAAAACTTAATAAAACAAATATATTATTTAATTTCAAATGCTTTTATTTGTTTTTATGAATATAGACAATATTTTCTGAAAGCAAAAAATGTTTTCAATGAAAATTGAATTTTTAATACAATTATTTGTTATTTCTTTAATTATTACATTAAATTTTTACATTAAGTTTTTAAAAATATTATAACATTAGTTAACAGTGACATCAACATTTCAAAGTGTCCATATGAGATTGTCATTGTCTAACGCTTTGAAAATTGTATCATTTGGACCAATCAGAAGATCCACAGTAATTAAAAAATGTAATTTTTGTGCTTATAATCGGGTGGTAATTATAAAGTACGGAAGACCAAACAGGATACAGTTTAGTTGCATTATTTGAGATCAGCATTGTTCTCCGCTGTTAAGGCCTTTACTTTTGTGAAACACGTATGGAGAGGTTAATTTGATTTTGCAATTTCAACTGAGAAGTGTACCTATAAGTATCAGTATCATCTTATGAAATTTAACTACTGCTAAACTTTAATTTATATGATCTTATTTTTATATTAATCTCAGTTATGATATTTTTCCATAAATGAAATATCAAAATTAATAATAAAATGAATGGAAATACAAATAACACAGTAAAATGTAATAAATGTACATAAAATTATAGTATTTTATGTACACTTCTGATAAAATTTCATAAGAAAGGTACCTATAAATTAATTAGATACCTTTTTCTTATGAAATTTAATCTAACAGTCTTATTTTTTAATTTCTTTATATTTTCCATAAAGCATTGTAAACGTAAAGATGAAAGCTAAGTACAAAAAAAAAAAAAAATGAAAAATTTGAGCGCTGAAAGTTTTCCTTAAAAGTAACAAGGTAAATAATTTGTTCATTTAAATCTAAATAATTTCACTTCCTTCCATCCGTAGAAAGAATTATGTTCCCGTAAGTTATCTAAATGTCATGAATCAGTCTGTCATCACTTGTCAAAGACGCGAAAGGTTATGACCTGCTTTGTTTTATTTTCAAATTACATTTTTTCGGTGCAGAAGCTACGTTAAGCTTGGTTCAAAATATTTTAAATAAACATTATAATTTCTGATTTTATTAAAATCAGTTTTGAAAAAATGATAATTGATTTTTAAAAGAATATCAAAGTCAGATTTTCATCTTTTTTATCAAATCGAAAAAAATGATTGAAAATGATTATCTGTCCTTTTTTATGACAAAAAAAAAAAAAAAAAACAAGATTTTTAACGAAAATTTTGGACGTGCTAGGAACGATTAAAAAATGTAAAAAAATACCCCAAAAATACTTTGATCTTTCCTCTTTAATAATATGAACATTAGAAGATAAAAACTTGTTTTCATCAAGTTCGCCATCTCTTTCATCATGCTATGCTCTGTTTGTTTACATTTCGTGGAGGTACTTATAATAAATCAATTTATGTCAGCTATTATTGACAGTTTTATAAACAAGTTTCCCATTTAAAAATCTTGTAAAATTCAATTATAGTTTTTTCAAAAGTTATTTCAGGAAAATTAGAAAATTTAAAGTATACTTAATGTAGGTACTTTCATGAGATCGCTAAAAAACAAAGCATAGCATGATGAAAAATATGCCAAAGTTGACGAAAACAACATTTTAGCGTCTAAATGCTTATGTTATTATTGAGAGGAAAGATCAAAGTATTTTTTACTTATGTTTAAAATTTTTCCTTCTTTTTTAGAACATTGTAAATTTTGATTAAAAAAAACCTTGTTTCTCTTTTTATGAACTGAACCAATAAAATAACATATAAAATTTTAGCGTGTTTTTTTCCTGCTTGACACACATTAATTTGGAAAATCTTGCAAAAATAAAAATAGTCGGATTTTAGCAAAACTTTCAGAAACTATTCACAAATGATGGAACTTGTTATAAATATCTTTTATTTTTAGTAAAGTCATGGCAGAAATTTTTTTTTTTCATATGTATTACCCCCTCTAACTAATTGTATGAAAACTCTATTTCAATTTTGTGGAGATTAGTGATTATATCAGTTAAAAGCACAATGCTTTGAGGAAACCAAATCATGTTTTTGTTTTTTTCTATTTGGACCACACCTACCTGAAAATCGTCTTTGAAGTGTAACATACAAAACTCAATAAAACAAAAATATTATTTAATTTCAAAAGTTTTAATTGCTTTTATTTATTCCAATAAACATGGACAATATTGTCGGAAAGCAAAAAGATATTTCTATGAAAAATGAATTTTTAAAACAATTACCTACAGTTATTTGTTATTTCTGTAATATTTATTTTTACATTATGTTGTTAATTCTTCTAAAATTATGGAAAAGCTTGTAGAACTTAACGAATGCTGTTTTTAAGTAGATATATATTTACAGATTATAATTTCCAAAGCTTATTACAAACTAACGAGCCCTCGTATATTAAAAAAATTAATTTGTGTCAATAATTTTTACCAAATGAAATCTACGGAAGCCGGAAGTAACGCTAAAAAAGTGGTATACCCTGGAGAAAAAAGGTCCCCAAATTGATAAAAAAAATTTTTAACTTGTAAATGTTTATGTTAAAATTAAAGAGGGAAGACCAAAGTATTTTTTGAATATTTTTTCAGATTTTTTAATCCTTCCTATAAATTTTAAAAATTTTATTTAAAAATCTCGTTTTTCTTGAATAAAAAAAAATCAGTAAAATTGATTTATCGACATTTCTGCCAGAATTTGTAAAAAAAAAAAAAAAAATTAGTTCAAAAATCAATTAAAATTCAGTTACACCTTTTTTTTTGTTATCTTAGGAAATTTAGAATGATTAAAGTATACTTAATGTAATTTGAAAGAAACATTACTTACTTTTTTAGCAGAAAATTTTTTAATGGAGATATTTCCAACCGAGGTACTCGCGCGGGTGCTTGATTGAAGGGTGTTAACTGACGGCTGTCAATATATTGACAACTTACATCAAGCGAATTTATCGTACGGTAGCGCAGAAGTGATGTAATTCGTTCTATTTTTAAGTGAACCTGGTTGGTAAATTTAAAAAAAAAAATAACTTTCTTAACTGAATGAATGCAAAGCAATTTCTGAAGTAAAAAGAACTTGCTTCTATCAAGAGAAACAAGTCGACCTCGTGACATTATTTCAAAGCTGTGCATCCATACTTTCGTTGGAGACGATTTTAAGTACAATTTTGGAATATTAAAAAATTATTTTAAAAATATTAACGGTTGTCAAATTTTTATGAGCTTTCAAATTTATGATCTTTAAAAAGTAGGGAACATAATATGTTATTTCCATAAAGCTTCATTCAGAAACTTAATTTTAAAATATATAACAACATTTTGTCATATTGTGTATTTAAAATAGAAAAAAAGAAAAAAATTATTGTAAAAATTCATTTTTCATCAAAATTTTTTTTTTTTTCAGGTAAGAATTACCGTAGTATATGTTATTCAGAAAAGTCATAAAAAGTTTTTTGAATTAAATATTAGTCTTAGTTTTATTGGGTTTTGTATCTTTACAATTGAGGTAAAAGTTTGAACTATTTTGCACATATTTTTACCAAAAAAATTGATGATTTAGAATCTTCAGAGTCTTGTGCATTTAATTGAAAAAAAATTATCAGGCTTCAAATATAAATTTTTGAAGTTTTCATAAAATTAAGTTCGAGGGATGTAACAGATATAAAAAAATAATATTTATACCATGACTTTCAAAATGACAAACATTTCTAAAATAATTTCAATAATTTCAATCATTTGTGAATAAGTTCTGAAAGTTTCATTAAAATCCAACAAGTACTTGATTTTTGCCAGATTTTCCAAATCAATGTGTTTTTTTCAACAGAAAACAAGTAATGTTAATATTACGTAATTTTTGACCTAAAAAAAAAAAAAAAAAAAAAAAACAAGATTTTCAACCTAAATTTAAAAAATGCTGCAAATGAAAAAAAAATTTTTAAAAATAATTAAAAATTACCTTGGTCTTCCCTCTTTAATTTTAACAAACATTTACACTTTACAATTTTTTTTATCAATTTGGGGACCTTTTTTCTCCAGGGTATACCACTTTTTTAGCGTTACCTGGGACATCCCTAGTTAGGTACCTCCACGAGATCGCTAAAAAAAAGAGCATGGCATGATGATAAAGATGCCAAACTTGACAAAAACAAAATTTTATCATGTATTGTAAATGTTTAGTTTAAGACGAAAGATCAAAGTATTTTTGGGGTATTATTTTACATTTATTAATCGTTCCTAGCAGGTCCGAAATTTTAGTTAAAAATCTTTTTTTTTTTTTGAGTCAGCAAAATTGACTATTTTTGCCATTTTATAAAAAATCTGAAAATCTCACTTTGAAATTCTTTTAAATATCAATTATCATTTTTTCAAAACTTATTTTAGGAAAATCAGAAATTATAATGTTTATTTGAAATATTTTGAACCAAGCTTAACTTAGCTTCTTTGCTGAAAAGATGTAATTTAAAAATAAAACAAAACAGGTCATAAACTTTCGTGTCACTTGACAGGTGATGAATGACATATTGACGGATTCCGTGCACGATGAGGATATAATTTGTTCTACGGGAAGAGAAAAGTGAAATTATTTACCTTGTTATTTTTAAGGAAAACTTTCAGGGCTCTAATTTTTTTATACTTAGATTTCACCTTTTCATTGCTTTATGGAAAATATAATAAAGAAATTAAAAAAGACTAAAAAAAGAGTGACATTAAATTTCATAAGAAAGGTATCTAATTAATTTAGGTACCTTTCTTATGAAATTTTATCAGAAGTGTACATAAAATACTATAATTTTATGTACATTTTTTATTACATTTTACTGTGTTATTTGTATTTCCATTCATTTTATTATTAATTTTGTTGATATTTTTCATTTATGGAAAAATGTCATAACTGAGATTAATATAAAAATAAGATCATATAAATTTCATAAGATGATACTGAATAATATCGTAGGTACCCTTCTCAAGTGAAACTGTAGAATCAAATTAACTTCTCCACACGTGTTTCGCAAAAAAAGTAAAGGCCTTAACAGTGGAGAACAATGCTTAACTCAAATAACACAATTTAATTGTATTCTGGTTGGTCTTCCGTACTTTATAATTACAGCCTGATTATAAACACCAAACATTTCTTAATTACTGCGGATCTTCTGATTAGTCAAGACTCAAAAAAGATACAATTTTTTTTTTACAATGTGCTAAAAAAAAAAAAAAAAAAAAAAATCTATCTCATAAGGACACTTCTGAAAGTAGATGCGACTTTTACTAATTTTATAATATTTTAACAACTTAAATGTAAAAATCTATTATAATTAAAAATTCATTTTTCATCGAAAAAATTTTTTGCTTTCAGAAAATATTGTCCATATTCATAGAAACAACTAAAAAGCATTTTAAATTAAATTAAATATATAATATCTTTGTTTTACTGAGTTTTTTTTTTTTTTGTATGTTACAATTCAGAGCTCATTTTCAGGTAGAGGGGATTCAAATAAAAACAAAAAAATAACATGATTTGCATTCCTCAAAAGTCAAAACCTTGGTAAATCACTAAACCCGATGCGATCGAATTTCTAGCATTTTCATAAAATTAGTTATGGGGATGGTAAATATAAAAAAAAATATTTCTGCCATGACCTAAAAAAAAAACGAAACAAAAAGTAAAACATTTTTCGATCATCAGTTTCTGAAAGGTTCATTAAAATCCGACAATTATTTTTATTTTTGCCAGATTTCCCAAATTAATGTGTCACACACACACACACACACACACACACACACACACACACACACACACACACACAAAGTGCTAAAAAAATTGTATATGTTATTTTAGTAGTTCCAGTGATACAAAGAGAAACAAGGTTTTTACTTTTTTTTTAATCAAAATTTAGAATGTTCTAAAAAGAAGGAAAATGTTTTTAAAATAATTAAAAAAAAACTTTGGTCTTTCCTCTTCATAGACAATATAATTTTGTTTTCGGCGCGGCAAGGTTGGCGTCTTTTTCATCAAGCTATGCTCTTTTTTTAGCGATTTCGTGGAGTTACCTTTTCTGTTAATTTCGAAGACTTCGCGGTATTTTTAAAATAAATCATTATATATTTTATTTTACATTATTACACCAAGATTTTTCATTTTTAAAATTCATTGGGTATCGCGAACTCCGAACATACACAAACACAATGTATCCAAATAGGGGGTTAACTGCTTCCCGCAAATTTCTATAAAATTTTGGAATAAAATAACCTATACAATTCATTAATTAATGAATAAGTGCTGAAGATTTCATTTAAATTCTATCATTCCCTAATTTTTTTTATTTAAAAGCGGTGGGTAACGTGGTTTTTCCTTTTATTTTAGAAAAAAAGAAATCCATTTTAATTTTAACTTAAGCAGAAACGTAAATTGTATTTTCCAATCTCATAATTTCATTGCCAATCGATGACAATTTGGCAACGAGTGGGCGAACCACTGGTCAAACAATATTAAAAAGAGTAAACGTTTTACTTACGTAGTTCTGTCTTTGTTCGTCTGACCCGGAAATAGTTAACTTTTCATTTTCGGAAGAGCAAAGTTCAAGGGAGATAATTCGTGAGCCAAAAAAATCAAAATGCTTTTCTTAAATTATAAGTTGTTTTTCTTGTTTTAACGACAAAAAAACAATGGATTAAAATGAAAAACGTGAACAACGACGAAATTTTAGAGAAAATGAAAACAAAAACGACACTTATACGTGAAACTTGAAATTTCTGGATCATCCAATGAGGAAAGAGTACTTGGAAATTTTGACTTTTAGATTAATATTGAAGGCAAGAAGGTCAGAAGAAATCAATTCATGTTGGTTCCAATCCAATGGGGAATAAATGAATGTCTATTTTATCAAAAAAAAAAATACAAGTGTGGCATAAGGCCAAAAAGAGGATGGGGTGTCTGGTCATCACTGGTCTAACTTTAACTTAACTGGTTAGTTAACACTCAGGGACCGACTCTCGGCCTCTCTGCATTAGCAGAGGGGAACCCGGACGAGGCTTTGCCGAAGGGCAAGGTTTCGTCCGGGGAGGTTGACAGGGCCTGAACCCGTCTAGGCGGGTTCAGAAAGGCCATATTTTTGGCCGAGCCTACGGGCTCGGGGATACCCACATTAAAACGGCCTTGTGCCACATTCGATCCTCGTGGGTGGATTGATAAATACCAAGATGGTCAGAAGAAATCAGGGCAGGTTGGTTCCAATCCAATGGGGAATAAATGAATATCTATTTTATCAAAAAAAATACAAGTGTGGCACAAGGCCAAAAATATGATGGGGTACTGGTTATCGCTGGTCTAACTTTAACTTAACTGGTCACATTCACTAACCCAAGTATACACTTATAAACAAAAAATAAAAATACACCCACACCACAATGACCAAGAGATTTTAAACTAATTTATTCCTGCTACATTTTGCCGTGGGGATGGTTCATACTAATATTTTCATTGTATAATTTTTCATCCTCCCTTGGGTTATTTTTTTTTTTTTAATTATTTTGTAAATAAAAATCATTTATACTTTATATCTTCCGACCTGACATGCTTTCCTCAATTGATTAGTACAATAGTGTTGGTTTGTGAATTTAGTGATATAGTAATTGTGAGTTCAATCCCTGGACTGGATAGCCCAAACTTGGATTCAATAGAAACAGAGTGATCAATACCTGAGCAGTACTAAATAAGAAAAAGACGAGATATCCAGAGACATGGACAGTGGAACAAGAACAATTTATCCCTATAGTTTTAAATAAACAGATAAAGGATGCTGGAGGGATAACAATAAAGATGATGCAGTGATGATAAATGGTTTTTAATGTTATAGTTCCTCGGGTGCACAAGTGGTGATAAGGGTGCATCCATGGAAAATTCAGTTATTCCGAACTAAATGTTTTTAATAAATTGTTGCATAGAAAGTCTAGGGCTTCAGATTACATTTCTTTTTACCTTCACACACAATTTTAATCATGACAAATCACTTTAATTGATAGAACTTTATTTTTTTAATTAAATTAATAATTTAATTACAATAACAGTATTTTAAACTTAATCACAATTTCGAAACTGTTTTTTTTTTTTAGAATCATGACAAAGATTTCACATTGACAAAACAAAACTTTTCTTTTTCAAACTGAATCAATTAAAAAAACACAGCTCAAGTAAGAAACTTAATACTTTCATAATAGTGACAAGAACAAGAATTTTTTATAAATTGACCAAACAAAATTTTTTAAAAAAAGATTTTGAATTAATAAATTCAATAGAAAAACGTATTTACACTTAATTACATTTCAATTAAGAAATTATATTTTTTTGACAATAATTGAAGAACAATTTTTTTTCAATTGATTCAATAAATTTCAAACAAAATCATTGTTTACACTTAGTTCAATTAAAAAAATATATATTTCAGAAGTATGACAGTTTTTTTATGCTCGTGGAACAAAAGTTTTTTGTAAATTCAATACAAAATTCAATTTAAAAGCAGTTCAATGAAGAAATTATAATTTGTGAGAATTATGGCAACAACATTTTATTAATATTTACACAGGACATCATCATCAAACAAGAGTGATAACAATAGTAAATTTAATGCCAGAAGGAATCTAAAATACAATAAAATATGAGATTACAGAGAATATTTTCCAGAGTACTCAAAAATTATATAAAAAGAAATGTGCTCATGTTATATTCTTGAAATATTTTTAGATATATCCACCATAGAAAAACATTAGATAAATTTCAATCTGCCATACAAGCTGTCAATAATGTAAATGAGCAGCTAAAACCATGTTAAAAAAATTTCTGTGATATTTTAATCTTAAAGCAATATTTGTTTCAAATCAGATAAATTAAAGTTCAAATTTAAATATTATACAAATAAAATTTCAAAAAAGTATATTTTATTTTTAGAAAGTTTTTTAATATTATTATATTGTGATGAATTATATTGAATTATATTGTGATCAAAGATGGCTGAAAATGGCACTAAAATAAAAAAAAATTCAAAATGAAACCTCCACCCAGTCAATTTAAATTAGTTTTGAAATATAGCAAAATATTTTGCTTATAGGAAATATTAAATTTAATCTATTAGTATGCAATTAAACCTAAAATAAAAGCTTCAACAAAGACTTTTCATCTTTAAAAATTCATTTTAAACCAGAAATATCTCAAATCTGTGGAGGTAACAATGAAGGGAAGATGAAAGTGGAGTGAGAGAATCAGATTAAGTTAAGAACAGATTTTAGTGAAAAGGCCTAGAAGTATGCTGACTGCAATAGCTGCACCATTTTCCAGGTGCAGATTATTGGACAATGGAACCCAAGTATGTTAGCAACAATAGTCCAGTGACTATAAATGAAGTAACTAGAGGTAAGGTCTCTGTAACTCCAATCCATGCCAGAAAGATGTGTAATAACTCAAACTATAACAGGGGGTTCTCTCCTGCTCCATCTAGTGAGTGGTTTTTGACACCATCAGCACCACTTTGTCTTGCTGACTGTTCTACTTCCCCATACATTGTATAAGTTGTTTAGCAGAATAGGAATATTGAGGCAGGACAGATGCTCTTTGCTTAGAACATGGCAAGTGAGGCTAGGATGACAAAAGTTGGTGCAATTTTTTGGTCTATGCTTTATAAAGAGATGTGCCTGTTTTGTTATATTTAGTACAAATGTCACAAGACATGAAGATTTCATATGAAAAGCATAGACATTTGTATTTTATGAGCCACTACTCAATAAAAGTTTGCTTTGTTTTGGAAGATGAAGAGGATTGCAAGAGGAGACAGATGTATGTATAGGTTGTGTTAAGTTACTCTGAAAGTCAATTTGTTCTAATGTCTGTTAAACAAAACGATTTAACCGAGGGAAAAGGAAGCATGGGGAGACTCTCTTCTCACTGGTCAGAAACAATTTGACGGAGACTGACAGGTCGTAGTACTGATCAAAGAGCAAGAGAGAATAGGATAGGTGGAGAGAAAATGTTTATTGCCTGAGAGAGTTTTATTTATTTTACTTTTTTTTTAGACAAAATGCATGTTGTTACTGACACTCTATCTTGACTGAATATGCAGAGCCACAAACTTCACAGGAATATGGTTTCTCTCCAGTGTGTGTACGCATATATTTGATCAAATCTGGCTTTGAAGAATATGCAGATCCACAAACTTTACAAGAACATGGTTTCTCTCCAGTGTGTGTACGCATATGTGTCACTAAATGTGGTTTCTGTGAAAATGCAGATCTACAAATTTCACATGAATATGGTTTCTCGCCAGTGTGTGTACGCATATGTTTGACCAAATGTGGCTTCTGTGAAAATGCAGTTCCACAAACTTCACAAGAATATGGTTTCTCTCCAGTGTGTGTACGCATATGTGTGACTAAATTCGACTTCCGTGAAAATGCAGATCCACAAACTTCACAAGAATATGGTTTCTCACCAGTGTGTGTACGCATATGTTTGACCAAATCTGGCTCCCGTGAAAATGCAAATCCACAAACTTCACAAGAATATGGTTTCTGTCCAGTGTGTGTATGCATATGCGTCAGTAAATGTGACTTCTGTGAAAATGCAGATCCACAAACTTCACAAGAATATGGTTTCTCTCCTGTGTGTGTACGCATATGTTTGACCATATTACACTTGTGTAAAAATGCAGATCCACAAACTTCACAAGAATATGGTTTCTCTCCTGTGTGTGTACGCATATGTCTCAATAAATACAATGTCAGTGAAAATGCAGATCCACAAACTTCACAAGTATACGGTTTCTCTCCAGTGTGTGTATGCATATGTCTGACCATATTTGACTTGTGTAAAAATGCAGATCCACAAACTTCACATGAATATGGTTTCTCGCCAGTGTGTATACGCATATGACTGACTAAATTTGGCTTCCGTGAAAATGTACATCCACAAGCTTCACAAGAATATGGTTGTTTTGTAATATGTGTTTCCATCTGGTCTATTATATCTGACTTCAAAACAATTTAGCAGATGTCACATGAATATGGCCTATCTTTCCTGCTCATTCACATATAACACTAAATGTTTTTTATATAAACATAAAACACACATTTCAAAGTAGATTATTTCTTGCCAGGTAAAGTTCAATGTTATGCTTTTGAGAATGTAGATCCATGACTTTCACATGAATGATGTAGCATATATTTGTCTGTGTTTTCATGGAAAGTGAAATATCTTTTCCTTCGCTGGAATTCTCAATAATAATCACTGCCATTTTTGTACAGCCAAAACATCTGTGAAGAAAAAAGGCATAAATGATATATTAACAGGGACAGCAAATAATATATGAAAGCATTCTATATTATGAGAGATACATGTAATTATTATTTCAATAATGCAGCAGCAGCCACCATCAGTGAAGATCAAACATTTTGCAGTAAAACAAGATTGCTTCACTATCAGGTCATATCTTATGAAATGTATGTGATTAAAATCAGAAACAATTCAAATATGGATTTTGAAAAATATCTTTTCATTTTTAAATTTTTTAGACCTTGTTTTCGACTACTGCCACTGGCAACATGAACATATCCATAGCCAGCACCACCTGGTGTGAGACTATCTTCTGCAGGCATCTCTGCCCAATAAAAACAAAGCATTATTTTCCTTACAGCCTACGAAAAAAGAACTCCCCCTACATGTGATGATCAGCAATGGCACAAACCTGAGAGATTAAAGTTGATCTGGGAACGCAACTGAAGTATTTATTAAACTAATAGTTAACAAATTGGAATATAAAACCCATAGTAAAATGAAATAATTTTCATAATTGTCTGCTCAAATTAATTATATGTGAAAAATTTTTTTATTTAAACTGAAGAAATTATAAATAAGTATACGAAAAATTTGATGTGAAAATTTACTTCAACTTCAAAATCTTTAATAACTTTATATATATATTGATCCAAAAGTAGAAGCAAAAAATATTTATGGTGTAAAATGTCAAACCCCAACTTTAAGCTGTAGTTTAAGGTGTCTTCTAATTAAGTGTACAATTTTAAGAATATTGATAATGATTGATTACTTTGATTTTGCAAAACAAAGTAATGTGTAAAATTTAGTCTAAAAAATCATATTTCACATTTTCAGCTGTTCAAAGTAAAATACCATTTTTAACTCACTGCAAAAAATAATTCAATGAATAGAAGCACATACAAATTACATATTTAGAAAGATTATTTTATTTTCTTTCCAGCCATATGAATATTTTTAACTAAGATTGTACCAGAAATACACAAGAAATTGTGAGTTGAATGGACTAAGTTGCAAATTTATCAATCTCCAAAAAGTCAGATATCGACTGGAATGCTATCATTATGCAAGAAAATGAATGGCTTCCTTAGAAATTAAAAAAACAAATCAAAAACTGGTATCAAGAAAAAAAACAGAAACTGATACCGAAACATAAACTGCCAAACCGACCAACTCTATTTTATATAAATAAAAGAAATTATTTTAAAAATCTTGGTGTAAAATGATTTGTACTAAGCTTTTCTATTTTTGATTACTAAGTATAGTTTTTATTTTATAACAATATTAACTAACCTGATGAAATTAATGTAGAATTTTAAGAGACTGATATATTCTAAATTATTATAATTAAAATTTTTAAATGGAAACAATTCTTGTAAAAATTCAGTATTCATTGAAAAAAGCTTAAGGCAATAGTGTCCTTAAATCTTAATTATAAAAGCAAGCAATCAAAAGCTTTTCTAATTAAATAATGCCATAGTTTTATTGCATTTTTTATTTTATGATTCAGAGCAAATTTTCAAGAAATTATTACTTTGAAAAAAAAATTAGTGATTTACATTCTCAAAGGAGTCCTGTCCTTAACTAATACAAAAAATTTTAGGATGGAAATTTAATTTCTTGAAATTAAGTGGGGTTGTGGATGGTAAAATATGTAAAAAGAATAATTTTTCCAAGATTTTCTAAAACAAAACATTTTTTTAAAAAACATTTTCATTCCTTTGTGAATAAATCCTGAAAGTTTCATTAAAATCCAACAATTATTTGACTTTTGTAAGAATTTCCAAATTAATGGAAAAACACTCTTCTTAATTATAGAAAGTCATCTACAGACAAAAAACTAAATTATCGTTTGGTCACGTTATTGAAATTAAATAACATTTGTTAACAAGTCTAATACATCAAATTTGGCTTTCTGAATTGACAAGCTATCATCAACATATCATAGGAAAACTAAAGGATAAAACAAGAATACGAAATTTTGTTTGTTGACCCACCACCATTTTTTTTTTTTTTTTTTTTTTTTTTAAATCAAACCAACTTCGTAAAACTTGGTTCATAAATACTGTAGAGAGACAGTAGGTGAGTGGATGTATTAAAACTAACTTTATGCTTTGATATCTATCGGACAGAGTAACAAATTAAAATGGCAGCTGAAATCTGATTGCTAGAAATTAGGGACCTCCACCTTCTACACAATCATCGTCAAATGTACCAGTTTAATTATCATAATTTATGTTTTAAATGATAAATAAGAAAAGAATAAAGTATAAAATTATCATCAAATATATGAGAACATTTTTTGATTATTGTTGTTAAAAATGTTTGAAAGAAAAATATTTGAGGACGAAATTATCTCGACTGAATCAAAAAAAGTCAAAATTACGTTACACAAATTATTGATAGTTTAAGTTTTAAATAAAATCATATTTTGAGTCTATGTATTATTTGAGTTAAGAGTCAACAAAACAAACTTACTAATTGGACAGGAATTGATCGCAATATTTTCCCAATAATTATTCAGTCAATTGAAATAATCACCAAACACTGTCTTCGTTTAATTCTTACAAATGGTTCTTTACGGGAATTGAAACGGTGTATTATGAAGCTGTGTACCTTGTTTTCGTTTTTGCTTTAGAATTGGATATTGGTATTTTTTTCTTTCTCGTATTTATCCTTGCTCACGTCTTGGAAAGTTCATATATAGACTAACCTTGATTTTCTGTTATGTTATAATATAGTTAATGTTATTTAAGAATATTTTCAGTTTTCATTGCTTGTCCCATCCATTCGGAGTTGAGAAAGAAAAGGTAGAATAATTCTCTCTGAAGTTGGTTGTCATTTTTTTTGTTACTTTTTTTCTGTTTATTTTCTTTCTACACATTCATTCTTCTCACTCACAGTATTTTTCCCCCAGTTAACTTGCTTTTCTGCCACATTTAGACATGGGGAGGGTCAACGCTAATATTTTTGTTTACTTGTGTGTGTATGCACACACACATACATACATATATTGTAAATAAATTGTATTTTATTTTTCTTGAACTATAAAATAACAGAAATTTTAGAGTCATTATTGCAGAGAAAGGTACATTGATTTGAAAATTCTTGCAAAACTCAAATAATAAGGAGGAGAGAGAGAAATGACCAAGCAACATGACAAAATTGGAAAAAGTAAGTAACATTTTATTTTAGTGAAAATTAATATTTCAATAAATATATTGAATTTATTTATTTTCTAAAGTAATAGATAAGTCAAAAATTTTTGCTTTCAGTTAAGAAATAAACCAGAGAAAAAGTCCAACTAGGCTTGGAATTATGAAAGTCAATATTAAAATTTGAAAAAGTAGCATTTTGTTTTTTTTATTTCTATTTCAATAATTATTTTAAATTTTGGTAATTTTCCGAGTGAGGCATACTTCAATTAATTCATTATTTTTCTTTCAGTCATGGATATTTAAAGAAAAATTTAATACTTCAATACTTTCTTTAGTTTCAATTAAGAATATTTCAGTGAATTGTTAGGGAGTCATACTTCAATTCATTATATCTTTAGTTTCAATTAAGAATATTTCAGTGAATTGTTAGGGAGTCATACTTCAATTCATTATTTCTTTAGTTTCAATTAAGAATATTTCAGTGAATTGTTAGTGAGTCATACATCAATTCATTATTTCTTTAGTTTCAATTAAGAATATTTCAGTGAATTGTTAGTGTGTCATACTTCAATTCATTATTTCTTTAGTTTCAATTAAGAATATTTCAGTGAATTGTTAGTGAGTCATACATCAATTCATTATTTCTTTAGTTTCAATTAAGAATATTTCAGTGAATTGTTAGTGTGTCATACTTCAATTCATTATTTCTTTAGTTTCAATTAAGAATATTTCAGTGAATTGTTAGTGAGTCATACATCAATTCGTTATTTCTTTAGTTTCAATTAAGAATATTTCAGTGAATTGTTAGCGTGTCATACATCAATTCATTATTTCTTTAGTTTCAATTAAGAATATTTCAGTGAATTGTTAGTGAGTCATACTTCAATTCATTATTTCTTTAGTTTCAATTAAGAATATTTCAGTGAATTGTTAGGGAGTCATACTTCAATTCATTATTTCTTTAGTTTCAATTAAGAATATTTCAGTGAATTGTTAGGGAGTCATACTTCAATTCATTATTTCTTTAGTTTCAATTAAGAATATTTCAGTGAATTGTTAGTGAGTCATACTTCAATTCATTATTTCTTTAGTTTCAATTAAGAATATTTCAGTGAATTGTTAGCGTGTCATAAATCAATTCATTATTTCTTTAGTTTCAATGAAGAATATTTCAGTGAATTGTTAGTGTGTCATACTTCAATTCATTATTTCTTTAGTTTCAATTAAGAATATTTCAGTGAATTGTTAGGGAGTCATACTTCAATTCATTATTTCTTTAGTTTCAATTAAGAAGATTTCAGTGAATTGTTAGCGTGTCATAAATCAATTCATTATTTCTTTAGTTTCAATGAAGAATATTTCAGTGAATTGTTAGGGAGTCATACTTCAATTCATTATTTCTTTAGTTTCAATTAAGAATATTTCAGTAAATTGTTAGTGAGTCATACTTCAATTCATTATTTCTTTAGTTTCAATGAAGAATATTTCAGTGAATTGTTAGTGAGTCATACTTCAATTCATTATTTCTTTAGTTTCAATTAAGAATATTTCAGTGAATTGTTAGCGTGTCATAAATCAATTCATTATTTCTTTAGTTTCAATGAAGAATATTTCAGTGAATTGTTAGGGAGTCATACTTCAATTCATTATTTCTTTAGTTTCAATTAAGAAGATTTCAGTGAATTGTTAGCGTGTCATAAATCAATTCATTATTTCTTTAGTTTCAATGAAGAATATTTCAGTGAATTGTTAGGGAGTCATACTTCAATTCATTATATCTTTAGTTTCAATTAAGAATATTTCAGTGAATTGTTAGGGAGTCATACTTCAATTCATTATTTCTTTAGTTTCAATTAAGAATATTTCAGTGAATTGTTAGTGAGTCATACATCAATTCATTATTTCTTTAGTTTCAATTAAGAATATTTCAGTGAATTGTTAGTGTGTCATACTTCAATTCATTATTTCTTTAGTTTCAATTAAGAATATTTCAGTAAATTGTTAGTGAGTCATACATCAATTCATTATTTCTTTAGTTTCAATTAAGAATATTTCAGTGAATTGTTAGTGTGTCATACTTCAATTCATTATTTCTTTAGTTTCAATTAAGAATATTTCAGTGAATTGTTAGTGAGTCATACATCAATTCGTTATTTCTTTAGTTTCAATTAAGAATATTTCAGTGAATTGTTAGCGTGTCATACATCAATTCATTATTTCTTTAGTTTCAATTAAGAATATTTCAGTGAATTGTTAGTGAGTCATACTTCAATTCATTATTTCTTTAGTTTCAATTAAGAAGATTTCAGTGAATTGTTAGCGTGTCATAAATCAATTCATTATTTCTTTAGTTTCAATGAAGAATATTTCAGTGAATTGTTAGGGAGTCATACTTCAATTCATTATTTCTTTAGTTTCAATTAAGAATATTTCAGTAAATTGTTAGTGAGTCATACTTCAATTCATTATTTCTTTAGTTTCAATGAAGAATATTTCAGTGAATTGTTAGTGAGTCATACTTCAATTCATTATTTCTTTAGTTTCAATTAAGAATATTTCAGTGAATTGTTAGTGAGTCATACTTCCATTCATTATTTCTTTAGTTTCAATTAAGAATATTTCAGTGAATTGTTAGCGTGTCATACTTCAATTCATTATTTCTTTAGTTTCAATTAAGAATATTTCAGTGAATTGTTAGCGTGTCATACTTCAATTCATTATTTCTTTAGTTTCAATTAAGAATATTTCAGTGAATTGTTAGTGAGTCATACTTCCATTCATTATTTCTTTAGTTTCAATTAAGAATATTTCAGTGAATTGTTAGCGTGTCATACTTCAATTCATTATTTCTTTAGTTTCAATTAAGAATATTTCAGTGAATTGTTAGCGTGTCATACTTCAATTCATAATTTCTTTAGTTTCAATTAAGAATATTTCAGTGAATTGTTAGCGTGTCATAAATCATTCATTATTTCTTTAGTTTCAATGAAGAATATTTCAGTGAATTGTTAGGGAGTCATACTTCAATTCATTATTTCTTTAGTTTCAATTAAGAAGATTTCAGTGAATTGTTAGCGTGTCATAAATCAATTCATTATTTCTTTAGTTTCAATGAAGAATATTTCAGTGAATTGTTAGGGAGTCATACTTCAATTCATTATTTCTTTAGTTTCAATTAAGAATATTTCAGTGAATTGTTAGCGTGTCATACTTCAATTCATTATTTCGTTAGTTTCAATTAAGAATATTTCAGTGAATTGTTAGTGAGTCATACTTCAATTCATTATTTCTTTAGTTTCAATTAAGAATATTTCAGTGAATTGTTAGTGAGTCATACTTCCATTCATTATTTCTTTACTTTCAATTAAGAATATTTCAGTGAATTGTTAGCGTGTCATACTTCAATTCATTATTTCTTTAGTTTCAATTAAGAATATTTCAGTGAATTGTTAGCGTGTCATACTTCAATTCATAATTTCTTTAGTTTCAATTAAGAATATTTCAGTGAATTGTTAGTGAGTCATACTTCCATTCATTATTTCTTTAGTTTCAATTTAGAATATTTCAGTGAATTGTTAGTGAGTCATACTTCAATTCATAATTTCTTTAGTTTCAATTAAGAATATTTCAGTGAATTGTTAGTGAGTCATACTTCCATTCATTATTTCTTTAGTTTCAATTAAGAATATTTCAGTGAATTGTTAGCGTGTCATACTTCAATTCATTATTTCTTTAGTTTCAATTAAGAATATTTCAGTGAATTGTTAGCGTGTCATACTTCAATTCATAATTTCTTTAGTTTCAATTAAGAATATTTCAGTGAATTGTTAGTGAGTCATACTTCCATTCATTATTTCTTGAGTTTCAATTTAGAATATTTCAGTGAATTGTTAGTGAGTCATACTTCAATTCATAATTTCTTTAGTTTCAATTAAGAATATTTCAGTGAATTGTTAGTGAGTCATACTTCCATTCATTATTTCTTTAGTTTCAATTAAGAATATTTCAGTGAATTGTTAGCGTGTCATACTTCAATTCATTATTTCTTTAGTTTCAATTAAGAATATTTCAGTGAATTGTTAGCGTGTCATACTTCAATTCATAATTTCTTTAGTTTCAATTAAGAATATTTCAGTGAATTGTTAGTGAGTCATACTTCCATTCATTATTTCTTTAGTTTCAATTTAGAATATTTCAGTGAATTGTTAGTGAGTCATACTTCCATTCATTATTTCTTTAGTTTCAATTAAGAATATTTCAGTGAATTGTTAGTGAGTCATACTTCAATTCATTATTTCTTTAGTTTCAATTAAGAATATTTCAGTGAATTGTTAGCGTGTCATACTTCAATTCATTATTTCTTTAGTTTCAATTAAGAATATTTCAGTGAATTGTTAGCGTGTCATACTTCAATTCATTATTTCTTTAGTTTCAATTAAGATTATTTCAGTGAATTGTTAGTGAGTCATACTTCAATTCATTATTTCTTTAGTATCAGTTAAGAATATTTCAGTGAATTGTTAGTGAGTCATACTTCCATTCATTATTTCTTTAGTTTCAATTAAGAATATTTCAGTGAATTGTTAGGGAGTCATACTTCAATTCATTATTTCTTTAGTTTCAATTAAGAATATTTCAGTGAATTGTTAGTGAGTCATACTTCCATTCATTAATTCTTTAGTTTCAATTAAGAATATTTCAGTGAATTGTTAGCGTGTCATACTTCAATTCATTATTTCTTTAGTTTCAATTAAGAATATTTCAGTGAATTGTTAGTGAGTCATACTTCAATTCATTATTTCTTTAGTTTCAATTAAGAATATTTCAGTGAATTGTTAGTGAGTCATACTTCCATTCATTATTTCTTTAGTTTCAATTAAGAATATTTCAGTGAATTGTTAGCGTGTCATACTTCAATTCATTATTTCTTTAGTTTCAATTAAGAATATTTCAGTGAATTGTTACCGTGTCATACTTCAATTCATTATTTCTTTAGTTTCAATTAAGAATATTTCAGTGAATTGTTAGTGAGTCATACTTCCATTCATTATTTCTTTAGTTTCAATTTAGAATATTTCAGTGAATTGTTAGTGAGTCATACATTAATTCATTATTTCTTTAGTTTCAATTAAGAATATTTCAGTGAATTGTTAGTGAGTCATACTTCAATTCATTATTTCTTTAGTTTCAATTAAGAATATTTCAGTGAATTGTTAGTGAGTCATACTTCCATTCATTATTTCTTTAGTTTCAATTAAGAATATTTCAGTGAATTGTTAGCGTGTCATACTTCAATTCATTATTTCTTTAGTTTCAATTAAGAATATTTCAGTGAATTGTTACCGTGTCATACTTCAATTCATTATTTCTTTAGTTTCAATTAAGAATATTTCAGTGAATTGTTAGTGAGTCATACTTCCATTCATTAT
Source organism: Acanthosepion lycidas (assembly GCA_963932145.1). NCBI lineage: Eukaryota > Metazoa > Mollusca > Cephalopoda > Sepiida > Sepiidae > Acanthosepion > Acanthosepion lycidas. Next base: position 122,063,096 of record OZ010575.1, on the reverse strand, counting down.
TTCTTTAGTTTCAATTTAGAATATTTCAGTGAATTGTTAGTGAGTCATACTTCCATTCATTATTTCTTTAGTTTCAATTAAGAATATTTCAGTGAATTGTTAGTGAGTCATACTTCAATTCATTATTTCTTTAGTTTCAATTAAGAATATTTCAGTGAATTGTTAGCGTGTCATACTTCAATTCATTATTTCTTTAGTTTCAATTAAGAATATTTCAGTGAATTGTTACCGTGTCATACTTCAATTCATTATTTCTTTAGTTTCAATTGAGAATATTTCAGTGAATTGTTAGCGAGTCATACTTCCATTCATTATTTCTTTAGTTTCAATTAAGAATATTTCAGTGAATTGTTAGTGAGTCATACTTCAATTCATTATTTCTTTAGTATCAATTAAGAATATTTCAGTGAATTGTTAGTGAGTCATACTTCCATTCATTATTTCTTTAGTTTCAATTTAGAATATTTCAGTGAATTGTTAGTGAGTCATACTTCCATTCATTATTTCTTTAGTTTCAATTTAGAATATTTCAGTGAATTGTTAGTGAGTCATACTTCCATTCATTATTTCTTTAGTTTCAATTTAGAATATTTCAGTGAATTGTTAGCGTGTCATACTTCAATTCATTATTTCTTTAGTTTCAATTAAGAATATTTCAGTGAATTGTTACCGTGTCATACTTCAATTCATTATTTCTTTAGTTTCAATTAAGAATATTTCAGTGAATTGTTAGGGAGTCATACTTCAATTCATTATTTCTTTAGTTTCAATTAAGAATATTTCAGTGAATTGTTAATGAGTCATACTTCCATTCATTATTTCTTTAGTTTCAATTAAGAATATTTCAGTGAATTGTTAGCGTGTCATACTTCAATTCATTATTTCTTTAGTTTCAATTAAGAATATTTCAGTGAATTGTTACCGTGTCATACTTCAATTCATTATTTCTTTAGTTTCAATTAAGAATATTTCAGTGAATTGTTAGGGAGTCATAATTCAATTCATTATTTCTTTAGTTTCAATTAAGAATATTTCAGTGAATTGTTAGTGAGTCATACTTCCATTCATTATTTCTTTAGTTTCAATTAAGAATATTTCAGTGAATTGTTAGCGTGTCATACTTCAATTCATTATTTCTTTAGTTTCAATTAAGAATATTTCAGTGAATTGTTAGTGAGTCATACTTCAATTCATTATTTCTTTAGTTTCAATTAAGAATATTTCAGTGAATTGTTAGTGAGTCATACTTCCATTCATTATTTCTTTAGTTTCAATTTAGAATATTTCAGTGAATTGTTAGTGAGTCATACTTCCATTCATTATTTCTTTAGTTTCAATTTAGAATATTTCAGTGAATTGTTAGCGTGTCATACTTCAATTCATTATTTCTTTAGTTTCAATTAAGAATATTTCAGTGAATTGTTAGTGAGTCATACTTCAATTCATTATTTCTTTAGTTTCAATTAAGAATATTTCAGTGAATTGTTAGTGAGTCATACTTCCATTCATTATTTCTTTAGTTTCAATTTAGAATATTTCAGTGAATTGTTAGTGAGTCATACTTCCATTCATTATTTCTTTAGTTTCAATTTAGAATATTTCAGTGAATTGTTAGCGTGTCATACTTCAATTCATTATTTCTTTAGTTTCAATTAAGAATATTTCAGTGAATTGTTAGTGAGTCATACTTCAATTCATTATTTCTTTAGTTTCAATTTAGAATATTTCAGTGAATTGTTAGTGAGTCATACTTCCATTCATTATTTCTTTAGTTTCAATTAAGAATATTTCAGTGAATTGTTAGTGAGTCATACTTCCATTCATTATTTCTTTAGTTTCAATTAAGAATATTTCAGTGAATTGTTAGCGTGTCATACTTCAATTCATTATTTCTTTAGTTTCAATTAAGAATATTTCAGTGAATTGTTAGTGAGTCATACTTCAATTCATTATTTCTTTAGTTTCAATTAAGAATATTTCAGTGAATTGTTAGTGAGTCATACTTCCATTCATTATTTCTTTAGTTTCAATTTAGAATATTTCAGTGAATTGTTAGCGTGTCATACTTCAATTCATTATTTCTTTAGTTTCAATTAAGAATATTTCAGTGAATTGTTAGTGAGTCATACTTCCATTCATTATTTCTTTAGTTTCAATTTAGAATATTTCAGTGAATTGTTAGTGAGTCATACTTCCATTCATTATTTCTTTAGTTTCAATTAAGAATATTTCAGTGAATTGTTAGTGAGTCATACTTCCATTCATTATTTCTTTAGTTTCAATTAAGAATATTTCAGTGAATTGTTAGTGAGTCATACTTCAATTCATTATTTCTTTAGTATCAATTAAGAATATTTCAGTGAATTGTTAGTGAGTCATACTTCCATTCATTATTTCTTTAGTTTCAATTTAGAATATTTCAGTGAATTGTTAGTGAGTCATACTTCCATTCATTATTTCTTTAGTTTCAATTTAGAATATTTCAGTGAATTGTTAGTGAGTCATACTTCCATTCATTATTTCTTTAGTTTCAATTTAGAATATTTCAGTGAATTGTTAGCGTGTCATACTTCAATTCATTATTTCTTTAGTTTCAATTAAGAATATTTCAGTGAATTGTTAGTGAGTCATACTTCCATTCATTATTTCTTTAGTTTCAATTTAGAATATTTCAGTGAATTGTTAGTGAGTCATACATTAATTCATTATTTCTTTAGTTTCAATTTAGAATATTTCAGTGAATTGTTAGCGTGTCATACTTCAATTCATTATTTCTTTAGTTTCAATTAAGAATATTTCAGTGAATTGTTAGTGAGTCATACTTCCATTCATTATTTCTTTAGTTTCAATTAAGAATATTTCAGTGAATTGTTAGTGAGTCATACTTCCATTCATTATTTCTTTAGTTTCAATTTAGAATATTTCAGTGAATTGTTAGTGAGTCATACTTCAATTCATTATTTCTTTAGTTTCAATTAAGAATATTTCAGTGAATTGTTAGTGAGTCATACTTCAATTCATTATTTCTTTAGTTTCAATTAAGAATATTTCAGTGAATTGTTAGTGAGTCATACTTCAATTCATTATTTCTTTAGTTTCAATTAAGAATATTTCAGTGAATTGTTAGCGTGTCATACTTCAATTCATTATTTCTTTAGTTTCAATTAAGAATATTTCAGTGAATTGTTAGCGTGTCATACTTCAATTCATTATTTCTTTAGTTTCAATTAAGAATATTTCAGTGAATTGTTAGTGAGTCATACTTCAATTCATTATTTCTTTAGTTTCAATTAAGAATATTTCAGTGAATTGTTAGCGTGTCATACTTCAATTCATTATTTCTTTAGTTTCAATTAAGAATATTTCAGTGAATTGTTAGCGTGTCATACTTCAATTCATTATTTCTTTAGTTTCAATTAAGAATATTTCAGTGAATTGTTAGTGAGTCATACTTCAATTCATTATTTCTTTAGTTTCAATTAAGAATATTTCAGTGAATTGTTAGCGTGTCATACTTCAATTCATTATTTCTTTAGTTTCAATTTAGAATATTTCAGTGAATTGTTAGTGAGTCATACTTCAATTCATTATTTCTTTAGTTTCAATTAAGAATATTTCAGTGAATTGTTAGTGAGTCATACTTCCATTCATTATTTCTTTAGTTTCAATTAAGAATATTTCAGTGAATTGTTAGCGTGTCATACTTCAATTCATTATTTCTTTAGTTTCAATTAAGAATATTTCAGTGAATTGTTACCGTGTCATACTTCAATTCATTATTTCTTTAGTTTCAATTAAGAATATTTCAGTGAATTGTTAGTGAGTCATACTTCCATTCATTATTTCTTTAGTTTCAATTTAGAATATTTCAGTGAATTGTTAGTGAGTCATACTTCCATTCATTATTTCTTTAGTTTCAATTAAGAATATTTCAGTGAATTGTTAGTGAGTCATACTTCAATTCATTATTTCTTTAGTTTCAATTAAGAATATTTCAGTGAATTGTTAGCGTGTCATACTTCAATTCATTATTTCTTTAGTTTCAATTAAGAATATTTCAGTGAATTGTTAGTGAGTCATACTTCAATTCATTATTTCTTTAGTTTCAATTTAGAATATTTCAGTGAATTGTTAGTGAGTCATACTTCCATTCATTATTTCTTTAGTTTCAATTAAGAATATTTCAGTGAATTGTTAGCGTGTCATACTTCAATTCATTATTTCTTTAGTTTCAATTAAGAATATTTCAGTGAATTGTTACCGTGTCATACTTCAATTCATTATTTCTTTAGTTTCAATTAAGAATATTTCAGTGAATTGTTAGGGAGTCATAATTCAATTCATTATTTCTTTAGTTTCAATTAAGAATATTTCAGTGAATTGTTAGTGAGTCATACTTCCATTCATTATTTCTTTAGTTTCAATTAAGAATATTTCAGTGAATTGTTAGCGTGTCATACTTCAATTCATTATTTCTTTAGTTTCAATTAAGAATATTTCAGTGAATTGTTAGTGAGTCATACTTCAATTCATTATTTCTTTAGTTTCAATTAAGAATATTTCAGTGAATTGTTAGTGAGTCATACTTCCATTCATTATTTCTTTAGTTTCAATTTAGAATATTTCAGTGAATTGTTAGTGAGTCATACTTCCATTCATTATTTCTTTAGTTTCAATTTAGAATATTTCAGTGAATTGTTAGCGTGTCATACTTCAATTCATTATTTCTTTAGTTTCAATTAAGAATATTTCAGTGAATTGTTAGTGAGTCATACTTCAATTCATTATTTCTTTAGTTTCAATTAAGAATATTTCAGTGAATTGTTAGTGAGTCATACTTCCATTCATTATTTCTTTAGTTTCAATTTAGAATATTTCAGTGAATTGTTAGTGAGTCATACTTCCATTCATTATTTCTTTAGTTTCAATTTAGAATATTTCAGTGAATTGTTAGCGTGTCATACTTCAATTCATTATTTCTTTAGTTTCAATTAAGAATATTTCAGTGAATTGTTAGTGAGTCATACTTCAATTCATTATTTCTTTAGTTTCAATTTAGAATATTTCAGTGAATTGTTAGTGAGTCATACTTCCATTCATTATTTCTTTAGTTTCAATTAAGAATATTTCAGTGAATTGTTAGTGAGTCATACTTCCATTCATTATTTCTTTAGTTTCAATTAAGAATATTTCAGTGAATTGTTAGCGTGTCATACTTCAATTCATTATTTCTTTAGTTTCAATTAAGAATATTTCAGTGAATTGTTAGTGAGTCATACTTCAATTCATTATTTCTTTAGTTTCAATTAAGAATATTTCAGTGAATTGTTAGTGAGTCATACTTCCATTCATTATTTCTTTAGTTTCAATTTAGAATATTTCAGTGAATTGTTAGCGTGTCATACTTCAATTCATTATTTCTTTAGTTTCAATTAAGAATATTTCAGTGAATTGTTAGTGAGTCATATTCCATTCATTATTTCTTTAGTTTCAATTTAGAATATTTCAGTGAATTGTTAGTGAGTCATACTTCCATTCATTATTTCTTTAGTTTCAATTAAGAATATTTCAGTGAATTGTTAGTGAGTCATACTTCCATTCATTATTTCTTTAGTTTCAATTAAGAATATTTCAGTGAATTGTTAGTGAGTCATACTTCAATTCATTATTTCTTTAGTATCAATTAAGAATATTTCAGTGAATTGTTAGTGAGTCATACTTCCATTCATTATTTCTTTAGTTTCAATTTAGAATATTTCAGTGAATTGTTAGTGAGTCATACTTCCATTCATTATTTCTTTAGTTTCAATTTAGAATATTTCAGTGAATTGTTAGTGAGTCATACTTCCATTCATTATTTCTTTAGTTTCAATTTAGAATATTTCAGTGAATTGTTAGCGTGTCATACTTCAATTCATTATTTCTTTAGTTTCAATTAAGAATATTTCAGTGAATTGTTAGTGAGTCATACTTCCATTCATTATTTCTTTAGTTTCAATTTAGAATATTTCAGTTAATTGTTAGTGAGTCATACATTAATTCATTATTTCTTTAGTTTCAATTTAGAATATTTCAGTGAATTGTTAGCGTGTCATACTTCAATTCATTATTTCTTTAGTTTCAATTAAGAATATTTCAGTGAATTGTTAGTGAGTCATACTTCCATTCATTATTTCTTTAGTTTCAATTAAGAATATTTCAGTGAATTGTTAGTGAGTCATACTTCCATTCATTATTTCTTTAGTTTCAATTTAGAATATTTCAGTGAATTGTTAGTGAGTCATACTTCAATTCATTATTTCTTTAGTTTCAATTAAGAATATTTCAGTGAATTGTTAGTGAGTCATACTTCAATTCATTATTTCTTTAGTTTCAATTAAGAATATTTCAGTGAATTGTTAGTGAGTCATACTTCAATTCATTATTTCTTTAGTTTCAATTAAGAATATTTCAGTGAATTGTTAGCGTGTCATACTTCAATTCATTATTTCTTTAGTTTCAATTAAGAATATTTCAGTGAATTGTTAGCGTGTCATACTTCAATTCATTATTTCTTTAGTTTCAATTAAGAATATTTCAGTGAATTGTTAGTGAGTCATACTTCAATTCATTATTTCTTTAGTTTCAATTAAGAATATTTCAGTGAATTGTTAGCGTGTCATACTTCAATTCATTATTTCTTTAGTTTCAATTAAGAATATTTCAGTGAATTGTTAGCGTGTCATACTTCAATTCATTATTTCTTTAGTTTCAATTAAGAATATTTCAGTGAATTGTTAGTGAGTCATACTTCAATTCATTATTTCTTTAGTTTCAATTAAGAATATTTCAGTGAATTGTTAGCGTGTCATACTTCAATTCATTATTTCTTTAGTTTCAATTTAGAATATTTCAGTGAATTGTTAGTGAGTCATACTTCAATTCATTATTTCTTTAGTTTCAATTAAGAATATTTCAGTGAATTGTTAGTGAGTCATACTTCCATTCATTATTTCTTTAGTTTCAATTAAGAATATTTCAGTGAATTGTTAGCGTGTCATACTTCAATTCATTATTTCTTTAGTTTCAATTAAGAATATTTCAGTGAATTGTTACCGTGTCATACTTCAATTCATTATTTCTTTAGTTTCAATTAAGAATATTTCAGTGAATTGTTAGTGAGTCATACTTCCATTCATTATTTCTTTAGTTTCAATTTAGAATATTTCAGTGAATTGTTAGTGAGTCATACTTCCATTCATTATTTCTTTAGTTTCAATTAAGAATATTTCAGTGAATTGTTAGTGAGTCATACTTCAATTCATTATTTCTTTAGTTTCAATTAAGAATATTTCAGTGAATTGTTAGCGTGTCATACTTCAATTCATTATTTCTTTAGTTTCAATTAAGAATATTTCAGTGAATTGTTAGTGAGTCATACTTCAATTCATTATTTCTTTAGTTTCAATTTAGAATATTTCAGTGAATTGTTAGTGAGTCATACTTCCATTCATTATTTCTTTAGTTTCAATTAAGAATATTTCAGTGAATTGTTAGTGAGTCATACTTCCATTCATTATTTCTTTAGTTTCAATTAAGAATATTTCAGTGAATTGTTAGCGTGTCATACTTCAATTCATTATTTCTTTAGTTTCAATTAAGAATATTTCAGTGAATTGTTAGTGAGTCATACTTCAATTCATTATTTCTTTAGTTTCAATTAAGAATATTTCAGTGAATTGTTAGTGAGTCATACTTCCATTCATTATTTCTTTAGTTTCAATTTAGAATATTTCAGTGAATTGTTAGCGTGTCATACTTCAATTCATTATTTCTTTAGTTTCAATTAAGAATATTTCAGTGAATTGTTAGTGAGTCATACTTCCATTCATTATTTCTTTAGTTTCAATTTAGAATATTTCAGTGAATTGTTAGTGAGTCATACTTCCATTCATTATTTCTTTAGTTTCAATTAAGAATATTTCAGTGAATTGTTAGTGAGTCATACTTCCATTCATTATTTCTTTAGTTTCAATTAAGAATATTTCAGTGAATTGTTAGTGAGTCATACTTCAATTCATTATTTCTTTAGTATCAATTAAGAATATTTCAGTGAATTGTTAGTGAGTCATACTTCCATTCATTATTTCTTTAGTTTCAATTTAGAATATTTCAGTGAATTGTTAGTGAGTCATACTTCCATTCATTATTTCTTTAGTTTCAATTTAGAATATTTCAGTGAATTGTTAGTGAGTCATACTTACATTCATTATTTCTTTAGTTTCAATTTAGAATATTTCAGTGAATTGTTAGCGTGTCATACTTCAATTCATTATTTCTTTAGTTTCAATTAAGAATATTTCAGTGAATTGTTAGTGAGTCATACTTCCATTCATTATTTCTTTAGTTTCAATTTAGAATATTTCAGTGAATTGTTAGTGAGTCATACATTAATTCATTATTTCTTTAGTTTCAATTTAGAATATTTCAGTGAATTGTTAGCGTGTCATACTTCAATTCATTATTTCTTTAGTTTCAATTAAGAATATTTCAGTGAATTGTTAGTGAGTCATACTTCCATTCATTATTTCTTTAGTTTCAATTAAGAATATTTCAGTGAATTGTTAGTGAGTCATACTTCAATTCATTATTTCTTTAGTTTCAATTTAGAATATTTCAGTGAATTGTTAGTGAGTCATACTTCCATTCATTATTTCTTTAGTTTCAATTAAGAATATTTCAGTGAATTGTTAGTGAGTCATACTTCCATTCATTATTTCTTTAGTTTCAATTTAGAATATTTCAGTGAATTGTTAGTGAGTCATACTTCAATTCATTATTTCTTTAGTTTCAATTAAGAATATTTCAGTGAATTGTTAGTGAGTCATACTTCAATTCATTATTTCTTTAGTTTCAATTAAGAATATTTCAGTGAATTGTTAGTGAGTCATACTTCAATTCATTATTTCTTTAGTTTCAATTAAGAATATTTCAGTGAATTGTTAGCGTGTCATACTTCAATTCATTATTTCTTTAGTTTCAATTAAGAATATTTCAGTGAATTGTTAGCGTGTCATACTTCAATTCATTATTTCTTTAGTTTCAATTAAGAATATTTCAGTGAATTGTTAGTGAGTCATACTTCAATTCATTATTTCTTTAGTTTCAATTAAGAATATTTCAGTGAATTGTTAGCGTGTCATACTTCAATTCATTATTTCTTTAGTTTCAATTAAGAATATTTCAGTGAATTGTTAGCGTGTCATACTTCAATTCATTATTTCTTTAGTTTCAATTAAGAATATTTCAGTGAATTGTTAGTGAGTCATACTTCAATTCATTATTTCTTTAGTTTCAATTAAGAATATTTCAGTGAATTGTTAGCGTGTCATACTTCAATTCATTATTTCTTTAGTTTCAATTTAGAATATTTCAGTGAATTGTTAGTGAGTCATACTTCAATTCATTATTTCTTTAGTTTCAATTAAGAATATTTCAGTGAATTGTTAGCGTGTCATACATCAATTCATTATTTCTTTAGTTTCAATTAAGAATATTTCAGTGAATTGTTAGTGAGTCATACTTCAATTCATTATTTCTTTAGTTTCAATTAAGAATATTTCAGTGAATTGTTAGCGTGTCATACTTCAATTCATTATTTCTTTAGTTTCAATTAAGAATATTTCAGTGAATTGTTAGCGTGTCATACTTCAATTCATTATTTCTTTAGTTTCAATTAAGAATATTTCAGTGAATTGTTAGTGAGTCATACTTCAATTCATTATTTCTTTAGTTTCAATTAAGAATATTTCAGTGAATTGTTAGCGTGTCATACTTCAATTCATTATTTCTTTAGTTTCAATTAAGAATATTTCAGTGAATTGTTAGTGAATCATACTTCCATTCATTATTTCTTTAGTTTCAATTTAGAATATTTCAGTGAATTGTTAGTGAGTCATACTTCAATTCATTATTTCTTTAGTTTCAATTAAGAATATTTCAGTGAATTGTTAGCGTGTCATACTTCAATTCATTTTTTCTTTAGTTTCAATTAAGAATATTTCAGTGAATTGTTAGCGTGTCATACTTCAATTCATTATTTCTTTAGTTTCAATTAAGAATATTTCAGTGAATTGTTAGTGAGTCATACTTCAATTCATTATTTCTTTAGTTTCAATTAAGAATATTTCAGTGAATTGTTAGCGTGTCATACTTCAATTCATTATTTCTTTAGTTTCAATTAAGAATATTTCAGTGAATTGTTAGCGTGTCATACTTCAATTCATTATTTCTTTAGTTTCAATTTAGAATATTTCAGTGAATTGTTAGGGAGTCATACTTCCATTCATTATTTCTTTAGTTTCAATTTAGAATATTTCAGTGAATTGTTAGTGAGTCATACTTCCATTCATTATTTCTTTAGTTTCAATTTAGAATATTTCTGTGAATTGTTAGTGAGTCATACTTCCATTCATTATTTCTTTAGTTTCAATTTAGAATATTTCAGTGAATTGTTAGTGAGTCATACTTCCATTCATTATTTCTTTAGTTTCAATTAAGAATATTTCAGTGAATTGTTAGCGTGTCATACTTCAATTCATTATTTCTTTAGTTTCAATTTAGAATATTTCAGTGAATTGTTACCGTGTCATACTTCAATTCATTATTTCTTTAGTTTCAATTAAGAATATTTCAGTGAATTGTTAGGGAGTCATACTTCAATTCATTATTTCTTTAGTTTCAATGAAGAATATTTCAGTGAATTGTTAGTGAGTCATACTTCCATTCATTATTTCTTTAGTTTCAATTAAGAATATTTCAGTGAATTGTTAGCGTGTCATACTTCAATTCATTATTTCTTTAGTTTCAATTAAGAATATTTCAGTGAATTGTTAGTGAGTCATACTTCAATTCATTATTTCTTTAGTTTCAATTAAGAATATTTCAGTGAATTGTTAGCGTGTCATACTTCAATTCATTATTTCTTTAGTTTCAATTTAGAATATTTCAGTGAATTGTTAGGGAGTCATACTTCCATTCATTATTTCTTTAGTTTCAATTTAGAATATTTCAGTGAATTGTTAGTGAGTCATACTTCCATTCATTATTTCTTTAGTTTCAATTTAGAATATTTCAGTGAATTGTTAGTGAGTCATACTTCAATTCATTATTTCTTTATTTTCAATTAAGAATATTTCAGTGAATTGTTAGTGAGTCATACTTCCATTCATTATTTCTTTAGTTTCAATTAAGAATATTTCAGTGAATTGTTAGCGTGTCATACTTCAATTCATTATTTCTTTAGTTTCAATTAAGAATATTTCAGTGAATTGTTACCGTGTCATACTTCAATTCATTATTTCTTTAGTTTCAATTAAGAATATTTCAGTGAATTGTTAGGGAGTCATACTTCCATTCATTATTTCTTTAGTTTCAATTAAGAATATTTCAGTGAATTGTTAGCGTGTCATACTTCAATTCATTATTTCTTTAGTTTCAATTAAGAATATTTCAGTGAATTGTTACCGTGTCATACTTCAATTCATTATTTCTTTAGTTTCAATAAAGAATATTTCAGTGAATTGTTAGGGAGTCATACTTCAATTCATTATTTCTTTAGTTTCAATTTAGAATATTTCAGTGAATTGTTAGTGAGTCATACTTCCATTCATTATTTCTTTAGTTTCAATTAAGAATATTTCAGTGAATTGTTAGTGAGTCATACTTCCATTCATTATTTCTTTAGTTTCAATTTAGAATATTTCAGTGAATTGTTAGTGAGTCATACTTCCATTCATTATTTCTTTAGTTTCAATTTAGAATATTTCAGTGAATTGTTAGTGAGTCATACTTCAATTCATTATTTCTTTAGTTTCAATTAAGAATATTTCAGTGAATTGTTAGTGAGTCATACTTCCATTCATTATTTCTTTAGTTTCAATTAAGAATATTTCAGTGAATTGTTAGCGTGTCATACTTCAATTCATTATTTCTTTAGTTTCAATTAAGAATATTTCAGTGAATTGTTACCGTGTCATACTTCAATTCATTATTTCTTTAGTTTCAATTAAGAATATTTCAGTGAATTGTTAGTGAGTCATACTTCCATTCATTATTTCTTTAGTTTCAATTAAGAATATTTCAGTGAATTGTTAGCGTGTCATACTTCAATTCATTATTTCTTTAGTTTCAATTTAGAATATTTCAGTGAATTGTTACCGTGTCATACTTCAATTCATTATTTCTTTAGTTTCAATTAAGAATATTTCAGTGAATTGTTAGGGAGTCATACTTCAATTCATTATTTCTTTCGTTTCAATTTAGAATATTTCAGTGAATTGTTAGTGAGTCATACTTCCATTCATTATTTCTTTAGTTTCAATTTAGAATATTTCAGTGAATTGTTAGTGAGTCATACTTCCATTCATTATTTCTTTAGTTTCAATTTAGAATATTTCAGTGAATTGTTAGTGAGTCATACTTCCATTCATTATTTCTTTAGTTTCAATTAAGAATATTTCAGTGAATTGTTAGCGTGTCATACTTCAATTCATTATTTCTTTAGTTTCAATTTAGAATATTTCAGTGAATTGTTACCGTGTCATACTTCAATTCATTATTTCTTCAGTTTCAATTAAGAATATTTCAGTGAATTGTTAGGGAGTCATACTTCAATTCATTATTTCTTTAGTTTCAATTAAGAATATTTCAGTGAATTGTTAGTGAGTCATACTTCCATTCATTATTTCTTTAGTTTCAATTAAGAATATTTCAGTGAATTGTTAGCGTGTCATACTTCAATTCATTATTTCTTTAGTTTCAATTAAGAATATTTCAGTGAATTGTTAGTGAGTCATACTTCAATTCATTATTTCTTTAGTTTCAATTAAGAATATTTCAGTGAATTGTTAGCGTGTCATACTTCAATTCATTATTTCTTTAGTTTCAATTTAGAATATTTCAGTGAATTGTTAGGGAGTCATACTTCCATTCATTATTTCTTTAGTTTCAATTTAGAATATTTCAGTGAATTGTTAGTGAGTCATACTTCCATTCATTATTTCTTTAGTTTCAATTTAGAATATTTCAGTGAATTGTTAGTGAGTCATACTTCAATTCATTATTTCTTTAGTTTCAATTAAGAATATTTCAGTGAATTGTTAGTGAGTCATACTTCCATTCATTATTTCTTTAGTTTCAATTAAGAATATTTCAGTGAATTGTTAGCGTGTCATACTTCAATTCATTATTTCTTTAGTTTCAATTAAGAATATTTCAGTGAATTGTTACCGTGTCATACTTCAATTCATTATTTCTTTAGTTTCAATTAAGAATATTTCAGTGAATTGTTAGGGAGTCATACTTCCATTCATTATTTCTTTAGTTTCAATTAAGAATATTTCAGTGAATTGTTAGCGTGTCATACTTCAATTCATTATTTCTTTAGTTTCAATTAAGAATATTTCAGTGAATTGTTACCGTGTCATACTTCAATTCATTATTTCTTTAGTTTCAATTAAGAATATTTCAGTGAATTGTTAGGGAGTCATACTTCAATTCATTATTTCTTTACTTTCAATTAAGAATATTTCAGTGAATTGTTAGCGTGTCATACTTCAATTCATTATTTCTTTAGTTTCAATTAAGAATATTTCAGTGAATTGTTACCGTGTCATACTTCAATTCATTATTTCTTTAGTTTCAATTAAGAATATTTCAGTGAATTGTTAGGGAGTCATACTTCAATTCATTATTTCTTTCGTTTCAATTTAGAATATTTCAGTGAATTGTTAGTGAGTCATACTTCCATTCATTATTTCTTTAGTTTCAATTTAGAATATTTCAGTGAATTGTTAGTGAGTCATACTTCCATTCATTATTTCTTTAGTTTCAATTTAGAATATTTCAGTGAATTGTTAGTGAGTCATACTTCCATTCATTATTTCTTTAGTTTCAATTAAGAATATTTCAGTGAATTGTTAGCGTGTCATACTTCAATTCATTATTTCTTTAGTTTCAATTTAGAATATTTCAGTGAATTGTTACCGTGTCATACTTCAATTCATTATTTCTTTAGTTTCAATTAAGAATATTTCAGTGAATTGTTAGGGAGTCATACTTCAATTCATTATTTCTTTAGTTTCAATTAAGAATATTTCAGTGAATTGTTAGTGAGTCATACTTCCATTCATCATTTCTTTAGTTTCAATTAAGAATATTTCAGTGAATTGTTAGCGTGTCATACTTCAATTCATTATTTCTTTAGTTTCAATTAAGAATATTTCAGTGAATTGTTAGTGAGTCATACTTCAATTCATTATTTCTTTAGTTTCAATTAAGAATATTTCAGTGAATTGTTAGCGTGTCATACTTCAATTCATTATTTCTTTAGTTTCAATTTAGAATATTTCAGTGAATTGTTAGGGAGTCATACTTCCATTCATTATTTCTTTAGTTTCAATTTAGAATATTTCAGTGAATTGTTAGTGAGTCATACTTCCATTCATTATTTCTTTAGTTTCAATTTAGAATATTTCAGTGAATTGTTAGTGAGTCATACTTCAATTCATTATTTCTTTAGTTTCAATTAAGAATATTTCAGTGAATTGTTAGTGAGTCATACTTCCATTTATATTTCTTTAGTTTCAATTAAGAATATTTCAGTGAATTGTTAGCGTGTCATACTTCAATTCATTATTTCTTTAGTTTCAATTAAGAATATTTCAGTGAATTGTTACCGTGTCATACTTCAATTCATTATTTCTTTAGTTTCAATTAAGAATATTTCAGTGAATTGTTAGGGAGTCATACTTCCATTCATTATTTCTTTAGTTTCAATTAAGAATATTTCAGTGAATTGTTAGCGTGTCATACTTCAATTCATTATTTCTTTAGTTTCAATTAAGAATATTTCAGTGAATTGTTACCGTGTCATACTTCAATTCATTATTTCTTTAGTTTCAATTAAGAATATTTCAGTGAATTGTTAGGGAGTCATACTTCAATTCATTATTTCTTTAGTTTCAATTTAGAATATTTCAGTGAATTGTTAGTGAGTCATACTTCCATTCATTATTTCTTTAGTTTCAATTAAGAATATTTCAGTGAATTGTTAGTGAGTCATACTTCCATTCATTATTTCTTTAGTTTCAATTTAGAATATTTCAGTGAATTGTTAGTGAGTCATACTTCCATTCATTATTTCTTTAGTTTCAATTTAGAATATTTCAGTGAATTGTTAGTGAGTCATACTTCAATTCATTATTTCTTTAGTTTCAATTAAGAATATTTCAGTGAATTGTTAGTGAGTCATACTTCCATTCATTATTTCTTTAGTTTCAATTAAGAATATTTCAGTGAATTGTTAGCGTGTCATACTTCAATTCATTATTTCTTTAGTTTCAATTAAGAATATTTCAGTGAATTGTTACCGTGTCATACTTCAATTCATTATTTCTTTAGTTTCAATTAAGAATATTTCAGTGAATTGTTAGTGAGTCATACTTCCATTCATTATTTCTTTAGTTTCAATTAAGAATATTTCAGTGAATTGTTAGCGTGTCATACTTCAATTCATTATTTCTTTAGTTTCAATTTAGAATATTTCAGTGAATTGTTACCGTGTCATACTTCAATTCATTATTTCTTTAGTTTCAATTAAGAATATTTCAGTGAATTGTTAGGGAGTCATACTTCAATTCATTATTTCTTTCGTTTCAATTTAGAATATTTCAGTGAATTGTTAGTGAGTCATACTTCCATTCATTATTTCTTTAGTTTCAATTAAGAATATTTCAGTGAATTGTTAGCGTGTCATACTTCAATTCATTATTTCTTTAGTTTCAATTAAGAATATTTCAGTGAATTGTTAGTGAGTCATACTTCAATTCATTATTTCTTTAGTTTCAATTAAGAATATTTCAGTGAATTGTTAGCGTGTCATACTTCAATTCATTATTTCTTTAGTTTCAATTTAGAATATTTCAGTGAATTGTTAGGGAGTCATACTTCCATTCATTATTTCTTTAGTTTCAATTTAGAATATTTCAGTGAATTGTTAGTGAGTCATACTTCCATCCATTATTTCTTTAGTTTCAATTTAGAATATTTCAGTGAATTGTTAGTGAGTCATACTTCAATTCATTATTTCTTTAGTTTCAATTAAGAATATTTCAGTGAATTGTTAGTGAGTCATACTTCCATTCATTATTTCTTTAGTTTCAATTAAGAATATTTCAGTGAATTGTTAGCGTGTCATACTTCAATTCATTATTTCTTTAGTTTCAATTAAGAATATTTCAGTGAATTGTTACCGTGTCATACTTCAATTCATTATTTCTTTAGTTTCAATTAAGAATATTTCAGTGAATTGTTAGGGAGTCATACTTCAATTCATTATTTCTTTAGTTTCAATTAAGAATATTTCAGTGAATTGTTAGTGAGTCATACTTCCATTCATTATTTCTTTAGTTTCAATTTAGAATATTTCAGTGAATTGTTAGTGAGTCATACTTCCATTCATTATTTCTTTAGTTTCAATTTAGAATATTTCAGTGAATTGTTAGCGTGTCATACTTCAATTCATTATTTCTTTAGTTTCAATTAAGAATATTTCAGTGAATTGTTAGTGAGTCATACTTCCATTCATTATTTCTTTAGTTTCAATTAAGAATATTTCAGTGAATTGTTAGTGAGTCATACTTCCATTCATTATTTCTTTAGTTTCAATTTAGAATATTTCAGTGAATTGTTAGTGAGTCATACTTCCATTCATTATTTCTTTAGTTTCAATTTAGAATATTTCAGTGAATTGTTAGTGAGTCATACTTCCATTCATTATTTCTTTAGTTTCAATTAAGAATATTTCAGTGAATTGTTAGTGAGTCATACTTCCATTCATTATTTCTTTAGTTTCAATTTAGAATATTTCAGTGAATTGTTAGTGAGTCATACTTCCATTCATTATTTCTTTAGTTTCAATTTAGAATATTTCAGTGAATTGTTAGCGTGTCATACTTCAATTCATTATTTCTTTAGTTTCAATTAAGAATATTTCAGTGAATTGTTAGTGAGTCATACTTCCATTCATTATTTCTTTAGTTTCAATTTAGAATATTTCAGTGAATTGTTAGTGAGTCATACTTCCATTCATTATTTCTTTAGTTTCAATTTAGAATATTTCAGTGAATTGTTAGTGAGTCATACTTCCATTCATTATTTCTTTAGTTTCAATTTAGAATATTTCAGTGAATTGTTAGTGAGTCATACTTCAATTCATTATTTCTTTAGTTTCAATTAAGAATATTTCAGTGAATTGTTAGTGAGTCATACTTCAATTCATTATTTCTTTAGTTTCAATTAAGAATATTTCAGTGAATTGTTAGTGAGTCATACTTCAATTCATTATTTCTTTAGTTTCAATTAAGAATATTTCAGTGAATTGTTAGCGTGTCATACTTCAATTCATTATTTCTTTAGTTTCAATTTAGAATATTTCAGTGAATTGTTAGGGAGTCATACTTCAATTCATTATTTCTTTAGTATCAATTAAGAATATTTCAGTGAATTGTTAGCGTGTCATACTTCAATTCATTATTTCTTTAGTTTCAATTAAGAATATTTCAGTGAATTGTTAGTGAGTCATACTTCAATTCATTATTTCTTTAGTATCAATTAAGAATATTTCAGTGAATTGTTAGTGAGTCATACTTCCATTCATTATTTCTTTAGTTTCAATTAAGAATATTTCAGTGAATTGTTAGGGAGTCATACTTCCATTCATTATTTCTTTAGTTTCAATTTAGAATATTTCAGTGAATTGTTAGTGAGTCATACTTCAATTCATTATTTCTTTAGTATCAATTAAGAATATTTCAGTGAATTGTTAGTGAGTCATACTTCCATTCATTATTTCTTTAGTTTCAATTAAGAATATTTCAGTGAATTGTTAGGGAGTCATACTTCAATTCATTATTTCTTTAGTTTCAATTAAGAATATTTCAGTGAATTGTTAGTGAGTCATACTTCAATTCATTATTTCTTTAGTTTCAATTAAGAATATTTCAGTGAATTGTTAGGGAGTCATACTTCAATTCATTATTTCTTTAGTTTCAATTAAGAATATTTCAGTGAATTGTGAGGGAGTCATACTTCAATTCATTATTTCTTTAGTTTCAATTAAGAATATTTCAGTGAATTGTTAGTGAGTCATACTTCAATTCATTATTTCTTTAGTTTCAATTAAGAATATTTCAGTGAATTGTTAGGGAGTCATACTTCAATTCATTATTTCTTTAGTTTCAATTAAGAATATTTCAGTGAATTGTTAGTGAGTCATACTTCAATTCATTATTTCTTTAGTTTCAATTAAGAATATTTCAGTGAATTGTTAGGGAGTCATACTTCAATTCATTATTTCTTTAGTTTCAATTAAGAATATTTCAGTGAATTGTTAGTGAGTCATACTTCAATTCATTATTTCTTTAGTATCAATTAAGAATATTTCAGTGAATTGTTAGTGAGTCATACTTCCATTCATTATTTCTTTAGTTTCAATTAAGAATATTTCAGTGAATTGTTAGGGAGTCATACTTCAATTCATTATTTCTTTAGTTTCAATTAAGAATATTTCAGTGAATTGTTAGTGAGTCATACTTCAATTCATTATTTCTTTAGTTTCAATTAAGAATATTTCAGTGAATTGTTAGGGAGTCATACTTCAATTCATTATTTCTTTAGTTTCAATTAAGAATATTTCAGTGAATTGTTAGTGAGTCATACTTCAATTCATTATTTCTTTAGTTTCAATTAAGAATATTTCAGTGAATTGTTAGTGAGTCATACTTCAATTCATTATTTCTTTAGTATCAATTAAGAATATTTCAGTGAATTGTTAGTGAGTTATACATCAATTCATTATTTCTTTAGTTTCAATTAAGAATATTTCAGTGAATTGTTAGGGAGTCATACTTCAATTCATTATTTCTTTAGTTTCAATTAAGAATATTTCAGTGAATTGTTAGCGTGTCATACATCAATTCATTATTTCTTTAGTTTCAATTAAGAATATTTCAGTGAATTGTTAGCGTGTCATACATCAATTCATTATTTCTTTAGTTTCAATTAAGAATATTTCAGTGAATTGTTAGTGAGTCATACTTCAATTCATTATTTCTTTAGTTTCAATTAAGAATATTTCAGTGAATTGTTAGTGAGTCATACATCAATTCATTATTTCTTTAGTTTCAATTAAGAATATTTCAGTGAATTGTTAGGGAGTCATACTTCCATTCATTATTTCTTTAGTTTCAATTAAGAATATTTCAGTGAATTGTTAGGGAGTCATACTTCAATTCATTATTTCTTTAGTTTCAATTAAGAATATTTCAGTGAATTGTTAGGGAGTCATACTTCAATTCATTATTTCTTTAGTTTCAATTAAGAATATTTCAGTGAATTGTTAGGGAGTCATACATCAATTCATTATTTCTTTAGTTTCAATTAAGAATATTTCAGTGAATTGTTAGGGAGTCATACATCAATTCATTATTTCTTTAGTTTCAATTAAGAATATTTCAGTGAATTGTTAGTGAGTCATACTTCAATTCATTATTTCTTTAGTTTCAATTAAGAATATTTCAGTGAATTGTTAGGGAGTCATACTTCAATTCATTATTTCTTTAGTTTCAATTAAGAATATTTCAGTGAATTGTTAGGGAATCATACTTCCATTGATTATTTCTTTAGTTTCAATTAAGAATATTTCAGTGAATTGTTAGGGAGTCATACTTCAATTCATTATTTCTTTAGTTTCAATTAAGAATATTTCAGTGAATTGTTAGTGAGTCATACTTCAATTCATTATTTCTTTAGTTTCAATTAAGAATATTTCAGTGAATTGTTAGGGAGTCATACTTCAATTCATTATTTCTTTAGTTTCAATTAAGAATATTTCAGTGAATTGTTAGGGAGTCATACATCAATTCATTATTTCTTTAGTTTCAATTAAGAATATCTCAGTGAATTGTTAGTGAGTCATACTTCAATTCATTATTTCTTTAGTTTCAATTAAGAATATCTCAGTGAATTGTTAGTGAGTCATACTTCAATTCATTATTTCTTTAGTTTCAATTAAGAATATTTCAGTGAATTGTTAGGGAGTCATACATCAATTCATTATTTCTTTAGTTTCAATTAAGAATATTTCAGTGAATTGTTAGTGAGTCATACTTCAATTCATTATTTCTTTAGTTTCAATTAAGAATATTTCAGTGAATTGTTAGGGAGTCATACTTCAATTCATTATTTCTTTAGTTTCAATTAAGAATATTTCAGTGAATTGTTAGGGAGTCATACTTCAATTCATTATTTCTTTAGTTTCAATTAAGAATATTTCAGTGAATTGTTAGGGAGTCATACTTCCATTCATTATTTCTTTAGTTTCAATTAAGAATATTTCAGTGAATTGTTAGGGAGTCATACATCAATTCATTATTTCTTTAGTTTCAATTCAGAATATTTCAGTGAATTGTTAGTGAGTCATACTTCAATTCATTATTTCTTTAGTTTCAATTGAGAATATTTCAGTGAATTGTTAGTGAGTCATACTTCAATTCATTATTTCTTTAGTTTCAATTGAGAATATTTCAGTGAATTGTTAGTGAGTCATACTTCAATTCATTATTTCTTTAGTTTCAATTAAGAATATTTCAGTGAATTGTTAGTGAGTCATACTTCAATTCATTATTTCTTTAGTTTCAATTAAGAATATTTCAGTGAATTGTTAGTGAGTCATACTTCAATTCATTATTTCTTTAGTTTCAATTAAGAATATTTCAGTGAATTGTTAGTGAGTCATACTTCAATTCATTATTTCTTTAGTTTCAATTGAGAATATTTCAGTGAATTGTTAGTGAGTCATACTTCAATTCATTATTTCTTTAGTTTCAATTAAGAATATTTCAGTGAATTGTTAGTGAGTCATACTTCAATTCATTATTTCTTTAGTTTCAATTGAGAATATTTCAGTGAATTGTTAGTGAGTCATACTTCAATTCATTATTTCTTTAGTTTCAATTGAGAATATTTCAGTGAATTGTTAGTGAGTCATACTTCAATTCATTATTTCTTTAGTTTCAATTAAGAATATTTCAGTGAATTGTTAGTGAGTCATACTTCAATTCATTATTTCTTTAGTTTCAATTGAGAATATTTCAGTGAATTGTTAGTGAGTCATACTTCAATTCATTATTTCTTTAGTTTCAATTGAGAATATTTCAGTGAATTGTTAGTGAGTCATACTTCAATTCATTATTTCTTTAGTTTCAATTGAGAATATTTCAGTGAATTGTTAGTGAGTCATACTTCAATTCATTATTTCTTTAGTTTCAATTAAGAATATTTCAGTGAATTGTTAGTGACTCATACTTCAATTCATTATTTCTTTAGTTTCAATTGAGAATATTTCAGTGAATTGTTAGTGAGTCATACTTCAATTCATTATTTCTTTAGTTTCAATTGAGAATATTTCAGTGAATTGTTAGTGAGTCATACTTCAATTCATTATTTCTTTAGTTTCAATTGAGAATATTTCAGTGAATTGTTAGTGAGTCATACTTCAATTCATTATTTCTTTAGTTTCAATTGAGAATATTTCAGTGAATTGTTAGTGAGTCATACTTCAATTCATTATTTCTTTAGTTTCAATTGAGAATATTTCAGTGAATTGTTAGTGAGTCATACTTCAATTCATTATTTCTTTAGTTTCAATTAAGAATATTTCAGTGAATTGTTAGTGAGTCATACTTCAATTCATTATTTCTTTAGTTTCAATTAAGAATATTTCAGTGAATTGTTAGTGAGTCATACTTCAATTCATTATTTCTTTAGTTTCAATTAAGAATATTTCAGTGAATTGTTAGTGAGTCATACTTCAATTCATTATTTCTTTAGTTTCAATTGAGAATATTTCAGTGAATTGTTAGTGAGTCATACTTCAATTCATTATTTCTTTAGTTTCAATTAAGAATATTTCAGTGAATTGTTAGTGACTCATACTTCAATTCATTATTTCTTTAGTTTCAATTAAGAATATTTCAGTGAATTGTTAGTGAGTCATACTTCAATTCATTATTTCTTTAGTTTCAATTGAGAATATTTCAGTGAATTGTTAGTGAGTCATACTTCAATTCATTATTTCTTTAGTTTCAATTGAGAATATTTCAGTGAATTGTTAGTGAGTCATACTTCAATTCATTATTTCTTTAGTTTCAATTGAGAATATTTCAGTGAATTGTTAGTGAGTCATACTTCAATTCATTATTTCTTTAGTTTCAATTGAGAATATTTCAGTGAATTGTTAGTGAGTCATACTTCAATTCATTATTTCTTTAGTTTCAATTAAGAATATTTCAGTGAATTGTTAGTGAGTCATACTTCAATTCATTATTTCTTTAGTTTCAATTGAGAATATTTCAGTGAATTGTTAGTGAGTCATACTTCAATTCATTATTTCTTTAGTTTCAATTGAGAATATTTCAGTGAATTGTTAGTGAGTCATACTTCAATTCATTATTTCTTTAGTTTCAATTGAGAATATTTCAGTGAATTGTTAGTGAGTCATACTTCAATTCATTATTTCTTTAGTTTCAATTAAGAATATTTCAGTGAATTGTTAGTGACTCATACTTCAATTCATTATTTCTTTAGTTTCAATTGAGAATATTTCAGTGAATTGTTAGTGAGTCATACTTCAATTCATTATTTCTTTAGTTTCAATTGAGAATATTTCAGTGAATTGTTAGTGAGTCATACTTCAATTCATTATTTCTTTAGTTTCAATTGAGAATATTTCAGTGAATTGTTAGTGAGTCATACTTCAATTCATTATTTCTTTAGTTTCAATTGAGAATATTTCAGTGAATTGTTAGTGAGTCATACTTCAATTCATTATTTCTTTAGTTTCAATTGAGAATATTTCAGTGAATTGTTAGTGAGTCATACTTCAATTCATTATTTCTTTAGTTTCAATTAAGAATATTTCAGTGAATTGTTAGTGAGTCATACTTCAATTCATTATTTCTTTAGTTTCAATTAAGAATATTTCAGTGAATTGTTAGTGAGTCATACTTCAATTCATTATTTCTTTAGTTTCAATTAAGAATATTTCAGTGAATTGTTAGTGAGTCATACTTCAATTCATTATTTCTTTAGTTTCAATTGAGAATATTTCAGTGAATTGTTAGTGAGTCATACTTCAATTCATTATTTCTTTAGTTTCAATTAAGAATATTTCAGTGAATTGTTAGTGACTCATACTTCAATTCATTATTTCTTTAGTTTCAATTAAGAATATTTCAGTGAATTGTTAGTGAGTCATACTTCAATTCATTATTTCTTTAGTTTCAATTGAGAATATTTCAGTGAATTGTTAGTGAGTCATACTTCAATTCATTATTTCTTTAGTTTCAATTGAGAATATTTCAGTGAATTGTTAGTGAGTCATACTTCAATTCATTATTTCTTTAGTTTCAATTGAGAATATTTCAGTGAATTGTTAGTGAGTCATACTTCAATTCATTATTTCTTTAGTTTCAATTAAGAATATTTCAGTGAATTGTTAGGGAGTCATACTTCAATTCATTATTTCTTTAGTTTCAATTAAGAATATTTCAGTGAATTGTTAGTGAGTCATACTTCAATTCATTATTTCTTTAGTTTCAATTGAGAATATTTCAGTGAATTGTTAGTGAGTCATACTTCAATTCATTATTTCTTTAGTTTCAATTGAGAATATTTCAGTGAATTGTTAGTGAGTCATACTTCAATTCATTATTTCTTTAGTTTCAATTGAGAATATTTCAGTGAATTGTTAGTGAGTCATACTTCAATTCATTATTTCTTTAGTTTCAATTGAGAATATTTCAGTGAATTGTTAGTGAGTCATACTTCAATTCATTATTTCTTTAGTTTCAATTAAGAATATTTCAGTGAATTGTTAGTGAGTCATACTTCAATTCATTATTTCTTTAGTTTCAATTAAGAATATTTCAGTGAATTGTTAGTGAGTCATACTTCAATTCATTATTTCTTTAGTTTCAATTAAGAATATTTCAGTGAATTGTTAGTGAGTCATACTTCAATTCATTATTTCTTTAGTTTCAATTGAGAATATTTCAGTGAATTGTTAGTGAGTCATACTTCAATTCATTATTTCTTTAGTTTCAATTAAGAATATTTCAGTGAATTGTTAGTGACTCATACTTCAATTCATTATTTCTTTAGTTTCAATTAAGAATATTTCAGTGAATTGTTAGTGAGTCATACTTCAATTCATTATTTCTTTAGTTTCAATTGAGAATATTTCAGTGAATTGTTAGTGAGTCATACTTCAATTCATTATTTCTTTAGTTTCAATTGAGAATATTTCAGTGAATTGTTAGTGAGTCATACTTCAATTCATTATTTCTTTAGTTTCAATTGAGAATATTTCAGTGAATTGTTAGTGAGTCATACTTCAATTCATTATTTCTTTAGTTTCAATTGAGAATATTTCAGTGAATTGTTAGTGAGTCATACTTCAATTCATTATTTCTTTAGTTTCAATTGAGAATATTTCAGTGAATTGTTAGTGAGTCATACTTCAATTCATTATTTCTTTAGTTTCAATTGAGAATATTTCAGTGAATTGTTAGTGAGTCATACTTCAATTCATTATTTCTTTAGTTTCAATTGAGAATATTTCAGTGAATTGTTAGTGAGTCATACTTCAATTCATTATTTCTTTAGTTTCAATTGAGAATATTTCAGTGAATTGTTAGTGAGTCATACTTCAATTCATTATTTCTTTAGTTTCAATTAAGAATATTTCAGTGAATTGTTAGTGAGTCATACTTCAATTCATTATTTCTTTAGTTTCAATTAAGAATATTTCAGTGAATTGTTAGTGAGTCATACTTCAATTCATTATTTCTTTAGTTTCAATTAAGAATATTTCAGTGAATTGTTAGTGAGTCATACTTCAATTCATTATTTCTTTAGTTTCAATTGAGAATATTTCAGTGAATTGTTAGTGAGTCATACTTCAATTCATTATTTCTTTAGTTTCAATTAAGAATATTTCAGTGAATTGTTAGTGACTCATACTTCAATTCATTATTTCTTTAGTTTCAATTAAGAATATTTCAGTGAATTGTTAGTGAGTCATACTTCAATTCATTATTTCTTTAGTTTCAATTGAGAATATTTCAGTGAATTGTTAGTGAGTCATACTTCAATTCATTATTTCTTTAGTTTCAATTGAGAATATTTCAGTGAATTGTTAGTGAGTCATACTTCAATTCATTATTTCTTTAGTTTCAATTGAGAATATTTCAGTGAATTGTTAGTGAGTCATACTTCAATTCATTATTTCTTTAGTTTCAATTAAGAATATTTCAGTGAATTGTTAGGGAGTCATACTTCAATTCATTATTTCTTTAGTTTCAATTAAGAATATTTCAGTGAATTGTTAGTGAGTCATACTTCAATTCATTATTTCTTTAGTTTCAATTGAGAATATTTCAGTGAATTGTTAGTGAGTCATACTTCAATTCATTATTTCTTTAGTTTCAATTGAGAATATTTCAGTGAATTGTTAGTGAGTCATACTTCAATTCATTATTTCTTTAGTTTCAATTGAGAATATTTCAGTGAATTGTTAGTGAGTCATACTTCAATTCATTATTTCTTTAGTTTCAATTAAGAATATTTCAGTGAATTGTTAGTGAGTCATACTTCAATTCATTATTTCTTTAGTTTCAATTGAGAATATTTCAGTGAATTGTTAGTGAGTCATACTTCAATTCATTATTTCTTTAGTTTCAATTGAGAATATTTCAGTGAATTGTTAGTGAGTCATACTTCAATTCATTATTTCTTTAGTTTCAATTAAGAATATTTCAGTGAATTGTTAGGGAGTCATACTTCAATTCATTATTTCTTTAGTTTCAATTAAGAATATTTCAGTGAATTGTTAGTGAGTCATACTTCAATTCATTATTTCTTTAGTTTCAATTAAGAATATTTCAGTGAATTGTTAGTGAGTCATACTTCCATTCATTATTTCTTTAGTTTCAATTAAGAATATTTCAGTGAATTGTTAGCGTGTCATACTTCAATTCATTATTTCTTTAGTTTCAATTAAGAATATTTCAGTGAATTGTTAGTGAGTCATACTTCAATTCATTATTTCTTTAGTATCAATTAAGAATATTTCAGTGAATTGTTAGTGAGTCATACTTCCATTCATTATTTCTTTAGTTTCAATTAAGAATATTTCAGTGAATTGTTAGGGAGTCATACTTCAATTCATTATTTCTTTAGTTTCAATTAAGAATATTTCAGTGAATTGATAGTGAGTCATACTTCAATTCATTATTTCTTTAGTATCAATTAAGAATATTTCAGTGAATTGTTAGTGAGTCATACTTCCATTCATTATTTCTTTAGTTTCAATTTAGAATATTTTAGTGAATTGTTAGCGTGTCATACTTCAATTCATTATTTCTTTAGTTTCAATTAAGAATATTTCAGTGAATTGTTAGTGAGTCATACTTCAATTCATTATTTCTTTAGTTTCAATTAAGAATATTTCAGTGAATTGTTAGTGAGTCATACATCAATTCATTATTTCTTTAGTTTCAATTAAGAATATTTCAGTGAATTGTTAGTGAGTCATACATCAATTCATTATTTCTTTAGTTTCAATTAAGAATATTTCAGTGAATTGTTAGGGAGTCATACATCAATTCATTATTTCTTTAGTTTCAATTAAGAATATTTCAGTGAATTGTTAGTGAGTCATACTTCCATTCATTATTTCTTTAGTTTCAATTTAGAATATTTTAGTGAATTGTTAGCGTGTCATACTTCAATTCATTATTTCTTTAGTTTCAATTAAGAATATTTCAGTGAATTGTTAGTGAGTCATACTTCAATTCATTATTTCTTTAGTTTCAATTAAGAATATTTCAGTGAATTGTTAGTGAGTCATACATCAATTCATTATTTCTTTAGTTTCAATTAAGAATATTTCAGTGAATTGTTAGTGAGTCATACATCAATTCATTATTTCTTTAGTTTCAATTAAGAATATTTCAGTGAATTGTTAGGGAGTCATACATCAATTCATTATTTCTTTAGTTTCAATTAAGAATATTTCAGTGAATTGTTAGTGAGTCATACTTCAATTCATTATTTCTTTAGTTTCAATTAAGAATATTTCAGTGAATTGTTAGTGAGTCATACTTCCATTCATTATTTCTTTAGTTTCAATTAAGAATATTTCAGTGAATTGTTAGGGAGTCATACTTCAATTCATTATTTCTTTAGTTTCAATTAAGAATATTTCAGTGAATTGTTAGGGAGTCATACTTCCATTCATTATTTCTTTAGTTTCAATTAAGAATATTTCAGTGAATTGTTAGGGAGTCATACTTCAATTCATTATTTCTTTAGTTTCAATTAAGAATATTTCAGTGAATTGTTAGTGAGTCATACTTCAATTCATTATTTCTTTAGTTTCAATTAAGAATATTTCAGTGAATTGTTAGTGAGTCATACTTCAATTCATTATTTCTTTAGTTTCAATTAAGAATATTTCAGTGAATTGTTAGTGAGTCATACTTCAATTCATTATTTCTTTAGTTTCAATTGAGAATATTTCAGTGAATTGTTAGTGAGTCATACTTCAATTCATTATTTCTTTAGTTTCAATTAAGAATATTTCAGTGAATTGTTAGGGAGTCATACATCAATTCATTATTTCTTTAGTTTCAATTAAGAATATTTCAGTGAATTGTTAGTGAGTCATACTTCAATTCATTATTTCTTTAGTTTCAATTAAGAATATTTCAGTGAATTGTTAGGGAGTCATACTTCAATTCATTATTTCTTTAGTTTCAATTAAGAATATTTCAGTGAATTGTTAGGGAGTCATACTTCAATTCATTATTTCTTTAGTTTCAATTAAGAATATTTCAGTGAATTGTTAGGGAGTCATACTTCCATTCATTATTTCTTTAGTTTCAATTAAGAATATTTCAGTGAATTGTTAGGGAGTCATACTTCAATTCATTATTTCTTTAGTTTCAATTAAGAATATTTCAGTGAATTGTTAGTGAGTCATACTTCAATTCATTATTTCTTTAGTTTCAATTAAGAATATTTCAGTGAATTGTTAGTGAGTCATACTTCAATTCATTATTTCTTTAGTTTCAATTGAGAATATTTCAGTGAATTGTTAGTGAGTCATACTTCAATTCATTATTTCTTTAGTTTCAATTGAGAATATTTCAGTGAATTGTTAGTGAGTCATACATCAATTCATTATTTCTTTAGTTTCAATTAAGAATATTTCAGTGAATTGTTAGTGAGTCATACTTCAATTCATTATTTCTTTAGTTTCAATTAAGAATATTTCAGTGAATTGTTAGGGAGTCATACATCAATTCATTATTTCTTTAGTTTCAATTAAGAATATTTCAGTGAATTGTTAGTGAGTCATACTTCAATTCATTATTTCTTTAGTTTCAATTGAGAATATTTCAGTGAATTTTTAGGGAGTCATACTTCAATTCATTATTTCTTTAGTTTCAATTAAGAATATTTCAGTGAATTGTTAGTGAGTCATACTTCAATTCATTATTTCTTTAGTTTCAATTGAGAATATTTCAGTGAATTGTTAGTGAGTCATACTTCAATTCATTATTTCTTTAGTTTCAATTGAGAATATTTCAGTGAATTGTTAGTGAGTCATACTTCAATTCATTATTTCTTTAGTTTCAATTGAGAATATTTCAGTGAATTGTTAGTGAGTCATACTTCAATTCATTATTTCTTTAGTTTCAATTGAGAATATTTCAGTGAATTGTTAGTGAGTCATACTTCAATTCATTATTTCTTTAGTTTCAATTAAGAATATTTCAGTGAATTGTTAGTGAGTCATACTTCAATTCATTATTTCTTTAGTTTCAATTGAGAATATTTCAGTGAATTGTTAGTGAGTCATACTTCAATTCATTATTTCTTTAGTTTCAATTGAGAATATTTCAGTGAATTGTTAGTGAGTCATACTTCAATTCATTATTTCTTTAGTTTCAATTGAGAATATTTCAGTGAATTGTTAGTGAGTCATACTTCAATTCATTATTTCTTTAGTTTCAATTGAGAATATTTCAGTGAATTGTTAGTGAGTCATACTTCAATTCATTATTTCTTTAGTTTCAATTGAGAATATTTCAGTGAATTGTTAGTGAGTCATACTTCAATTCATTATTTCTTTAGTTTCAATTGAGAATATTTCAGTGAATTGTTAGTGAGTCATACTTCAATTCATTATTTCTTTAGTTTCAATTGAGAATATTTCAGTGAATTGTTAGTGAGTCATACTTCAATTCATTATTTCTTTAGTTTCAATTAAGAATATTTCAGTGAATTGTTAGGGAGTCATACTTCAATTCATTATTTCTTTAGTTTCAATTAAGAATATTTCAGTGAATTGTTAGTGAGTCATACTTCAATTCATTATTTCTTTAGTTTCAATTGAGAATATTTCAGTGAATTGTTAGTGAGTCATACTTCAATTCATTATTTCTTTAGTTTCAATTGAGAATATTTCAGTGAATTGTTAGTGAGTCATACTTCAATTCATTATTTCTTTAGTTTCAATTAAGAATATTTCAGTGAATTGTTAGTGAGTCATACTTCAATTCATTATTTCTTTAGTTTCAGTTGAGAGTATTTCAGTGAAATGTTAGTGAGTCATACTTCAATTCATTATTTCTTTAGTTTCAATTAAGAATATTTCAGTGAATTGTTAGGGAGTCATACTTCAATTCATTATTTCTTTAGTTTCAATTAAGAATATTTCAGTGAATTGTTAGTGAGTCATACTTCAATTCATTATTTCTTTAGTTTCAATTAAGAATATTTCAGTGAATTGTTAGTGAGTCATACTTCCATTCATTATTTCTTTAGTTTCAATTAAGAATATTTCAGTGAATTGTTAGCGTGTCATACTTCAATTCATTATTTCTTTAGTTTCAATTAAGAATATTTCAGTGAATTGTTAGTGAGTCATACTTCAATTCATGATTTCTTTAGTATCAATTAAGAATATTTCAGTGAATTGTTAGTGAGTCATACTTCCATTCATTATTTCTTTAGTTTCAATTAAGAATATTTCAGTGAATTGTTAGGGAGTCATACTTCAATTCATTATTTCTTTAGTTTCAATTAAGAATATTTCAGTGAATTGTTAGTGAGTCATACTTCAATTCATTATTTCTTTAGTATCAATTAAGAATATTTCAGTGAATTGTTAGTGAGTCATACTTCCATTCATTATTTCTTTAGTTTCAATTTAGAATATTTTAGTGAATTGTTAGCGTGTCATACTTCAATTCATTATTTCTTTAGTTTCAATTAAGAATATTTCAGTGAATTTTAGTGAGTCATACTTCAATTCATTATTTCTTTAGTATCAATTAAGAATATTTCAGTGAATTGTTAGTGAGTCATACATCAATTCATTATTTCTTTAGTTTCAATTAAGAATATTTCAGTGAATTGTTAGGGAGTCATACTTCAATTCATTATTTCTTTAGTTTCAATTAAGAATATTTCAGTGAATTGTTAGTGAGTCATACATCAATTCATTATTTCTTTAGTTTCAATTAAGAATATTTCAGTGAATTGTTAGTGAGTCATACTTCAATTCATTATTTCTTTAGTTTCAATTAAGAATATTTCAGTGAATTGTTAGGGAGTCATACATCAATTCATTATTTCTTTAGTATCAATTAAGAATATTTCAGTGAATTGTTAGTGAGTCATACATCAATTCATTATTTCTTTAGTTTCAATTAAGAATATTTCAGTGAATTGTTAGTGAGTCATACTTCCATTCATTATTTCTTTAGTTTCAATTAAGAATATTTCAGTGAATTGTTAGGGAGTCATACATCAATTCATTATTTCTTTAGTTTCAATTAAGAATATTTCAGTGAATTGTTAGTGAGTCATACTTCAATTCATTATTTCTTTAGTTTCAATTAAGAATATTTCAGTGAATTGTTAGTGAGTCATACTTCAATTCATTATTTCTTTAGTTTCAATTAAGAATATTTCAGTGAATTGTTAGTGAGTCATACATCAATTCATTATTTCTTTAGTTTCAATTGAGAATATTTCAGTGAATTGTTAGTGAGTCATACATCAATTCATTATTTCTTTAGTTTCAATTAAGAATATTTCAGTGAATTGTTAGTGAGTCATACATCAATTCATTATTTCTTTAGTTTCAATTAAGAATATTTCAGTGAATTGTTAGTGAGTCATACTTCAATTCATTATTTCTTTAGTTTCAATTAAGAATATTTCAGTGAATTGTTAGGGAGTCATACTTCAATTCATTATTTCTTTAGTTTCAATTAAGAATATTTCAGTGAATTGTTAGGGAGTCATACTTCAATTCATTATTTCTTTAGTTTCAATTAAGAATATTTCAGTGAATTCTTAGGGAGTCATACATCAATTCATTATTTCTTTAGTTTCAATTAAGAATATTTCAGTGAATTGTTAGTGAGTCATACTTCAATTCATTATTTCTTTAGTTTCAATTGAGAATATTTCAGTGAATTGTTAGTGAGTCATACTTCAATTCATTATTTCTTTAGTTTCAATTGAGAATATTTCAGTGAATTGTTAGTGAGTCATACTTCAATTCATTATTTCTTTAGTTTCAATTGAGAATATTTCAGTGAATTGTTAGTGAGTCATACTTCAATTCATTATTTCTTTAGTTTCAATTGAGAATATTTCAGTGAATTGTTAGTGAGTCATACTTCAATTCATTATTTCTTTAGTTTCAATTGAGAATATTTCAGTGAATTGTTAGTGAGTCATACTTCAATTCATTATTTCTTTAGTTTCAATTGAGAATATTTCAGTGAATTGTTAGTGAGTCATACTTCAATTCATTATTTCTTTAGTTTCAATTAAGAATATTTCAGTGAATTGTTAGGGAGTCATACTTCAATTCATTATTTCTTTAGTTTCAATTAAGAATATTTCAGTGAATTGTTAGTGAGTCATACTTCCATTCATTATTTCTTTAGTTTCAATTAAGAATATTTCAGTGAATTGTTAGCGTGTCATACTTCAATTCATTATTTCTTTAGTTTCAATTAAGAATATTTCAGTGAATTGTTAGTGAGTCATACTTCAATTCATTATTTCTTTAGTTTCAATTAAGAATATTTCAGTGAATTGTTAGTGAGTCATACTTCAATTCATTATTTCTTTAGTTTCAATTAAGAATATTTCAGTGAATTGTTAGTGAGTCATACTTCAATTCATTATTTCTTTAGTTTCAATTGAGAATATTTCAGTGAATTGTTAGTGAGTCATACTTCAATTCATTATTTCTTTAGTTTCAATTAAGAATATTTCAGTGAATTGTTAGGGAGTCATACTTCAATTCATTATTTCTTTAGTTTCAATTAAGAATATTTCAGTGAATTGTTAGTGAGTCATACTTCAATTCATTATTTCTTTAGTTTCAATTGAGAATATTTCAGTGAATTGTTAGTGAGTCATACTTCAATTCTTTATTTCTTTAGTTTCAATTGAGAATATTTCAGTGAATTGTTAGTGAGTCATACTTCAATTCATTATTTCTTTAGTTTCAATTGCGAATATTTCAGTGAATTGTTAGTGAGTCATTCTTCAATTCATTATTTCTTTAGTTTCAATTAAGAATATTTCAGTGAATTGTTAGTGAGTCATACTTCAATTCATTATTTCTTTAGTTTCAATTAAGAATATTTCAGTGAATTGTTAGTGAGTCATACTTCAATTCATTATTTCTTTAGTTTCAATTGAGAATATTTCAGTGAATTGTTAGTGAGTCATACTTCAATTCATTATTTCTTTAGTTTCAATTGAGAATATTTCAGTGAATTGTTAGTGAGTCATACTTCAATTCATTATTTCTTTAGTTTCAATTAAGAATATTTCAGTGAATTGTTAGTGAGTCATACTTCAATTCATTATTTCTTTAGTTTCAATTGAGAATATTTCAGTGAATTGTTAGTGAGTCATACTTCAATTCATTATTTCTTTAGTTTCAATTAAGAATATTTCAGTGAATTGTTAGGGAGTCATACTTCAATTCATTATTTCTTTAGTTTCAATTAAGAATATTTCAGTGAATTGTTAGTGAGTCATACTTCAATTCATTATTTCTTTAGTTTCAATTAAGAATATTTCAGTGAATTGTTAGTGAGTCATACTTCCATTCATTATTTCTTTAGTTTCAATTAAGAATATTTCAGTGAATTGTTAGCGTGTCATACTTCAATTCATTATTTCTTTAGTTTCAATTAAGAATATTTCAGTGAATTCTTAGTGAGTCATACTTCAATTCATTATTTCTTTAGTATCAATTAAGAATATTTCAGTGAATTGTTAGTGAGTCATACTTCCATTCATTATTTCTTTAGTTTCAATTAAGAATATTTCAGTGAATTGTTAGGGAGTCATACTTCAATTCATTATTTCTTTAGTTTCAATTAAGAATATTTCAGTGAATTGTTAGTGAGTCATACTTCAATTCATTATTTCTTTAGTATCAATTAAGAATATTTCAGTGAATTGTTAGTGAGTCATACTTCCATTCATTATTTCTTTAGTTTCAATTTAGAATATTTTAGTGAATTGTTAGTGAGTCATACATCAATTCATTATTTCTTTAGTTTCAATTAAGAATATTTCAGTGAATTGTTAGTGAGTCATACTTCAATTCATTATTTCTTTAGTTTCAATTAAGAATATTTCAGTGAATTGTTAGTGAGTCATACTTCAATTCATTATTTCTTTAGTTTCAATTAAGAATATTTCAGTGAATTGTTAGTGAGTCATACTTCAATTCATTATTTCTTTAGTATCAATTAAGAATATTTCAGTGAATTGTTAGTGAGTCATACTTCCATTCATTATTTCTTTAGTTTCAATTTAGAATATTTTAGTGAATTGTTAGTGAGTCATACATCAATTCATTATTTCTTTAGTTTCAATTAAGAATATTTCAGTGAATTGTTAGTGAGTCATACATCAATTCATTATTTCTTTAGTTTCAATTAAGAATATTTCAGTGAATTGTTAGTGAGTCATACTTCAATTCATTATTTCTTTAGTTTCAATTAAGAATATTTCAGTGAATTGTTAGGGAGTCATACTTCAATTCATTATTTCTTTAGTTTCAATTAAGAATATTTCAGTGAATTGTTAGGGAGTCATACTTCAATTCATTATTTCTTTAGTTTCAATTAAGAATATTTCAGTGAATTGTTAGGGAGTCATACTTCAATTCATTATTTCTTTAGTTTCAATTAAGAATATTTCAGTGAATTGTTAGGGAGTCATACATCAATTCATTATTTCTTTAGTTTCAATTAAGAATATTTCAGTGAATTGTTAGTGAGTCATACATCAATTCATTATTTCTTTAGTTTCAATTAAGAATATTTCAGTGAATTGTTAGTGAGTCATACTTCAATTCATTATTTCTTTAGTTTCAATTAAGAATATTTCAGTGAATTGTTAGTGAGTCATACTTCAATTCATTATTTCTTTAGTTTCAATTAAGAATATTTCAGTGAATTGTTAGGGAGTCATACTTCAATTCATTATTTCTTTAGTTTCAATTAAGAATATTTCAGTGAATTGTTAGGGAGTCATACTTCAATTCATTATTTCTTTAGTTTCAATTAAGAATATTTCAGTGAATTGTTAGGGAGTCATACATCAATTCATTATTTCTTTAGTTTCAATTAAGAATATTTCAGTGAATTGTTAGGGAGTCATACATCAATTCATTATTTCTTTAGTTTCAATTAAGAATATTTCAGTGAATTGTTAGTGAGTCATACTTCAATTCATTATTTCTTTAGTTTCAATTAAGAATATTTCAGTGAATTGTTAGGGAGTCATACTTCAATTCATTATTTCTTTAGTTTCAATTGAGAATATTTCAGTGAATTGTTAGGGAGTCATACTTCCATTCATTATTTCTTTAGTTTCAATTAAGAATATTTCAGTGAATTGTTAGTGAGTCATACTTCAATTCATTATTTCTTTAGTTTCAATTAAGAATATTTCAGTGAATTGTTAGTGAGTCATACTTCAATTCATTATTTCTTTAGTTTCAATTAAGAATATTTCAGTGAATTGTTAGGGAGTCATACTTCAATTCATTATTTCTTTAGTTTCAATTAAGAATATTTCAGTGAATTGTTAGTGAGTCATACTTCAATTCATTATTTCTTTAGTATCAATTAAGAATATTTCAGTGAATTGTTAGTGAGTCATACTTCCATTCATTATTTCTTTAGTTTCAATTTAGAATATTTTAGTGAATTGTTAGCGTGTCATACTTCAATTCATTATTTCTTTAGTTTCAATTAAGAATATTTCAGTGAATTGTTAGTGAGTCATACTTCAATTCATTATTTCTTTAGTTTCAATTAAGAATATTTCAGTGAATTGTTAGGGAGTCATACTTCAATTCATTATTTCTTTAGTTTCAATTAAGAATATTTCAGTGAATTGTTAGGGAGTCATACTTCAATTCATTATTTCTTTAGTTTCAATTAAGAATATTTCAGTGAATTGTGAGGGAGTCATACATCAATTCATTATTTCTTTAGTTTCAATTAAGAATATTTCAGTGAATTGTTAGTGAGTCATACTTCAATTCATTATTTCTTTAGTTTCAATTAAGAATATTTCAGTGAATTGTTAGTGAGTCATACATCAATTCATTATTTCTTTAGTTTCAATTGAGAATATTTCAGTGAATTGTTAGTGAGTCATACATCAATTCATTATTTCTTTAGTTTCAATTAAGAATATTTCAGTGAATTGTTAGTGAGTCATACATCAATTCATTATTTCTTTAGTTTCAATTAAGAATATTTCAGTGAATTGTTAGTGAGTCATACTTCAATTCATTATTTCTTTAGTTTCAATTAAGAATATTTCAGTGAATTGTTAGTGAGTCATACTTCAATTCATTATTTCTTTAGTTTCAATTAAGAATATTTCAGTGAATTGTTAGGGAGTCATACTTCAATTCATTATTTCTTTAGTTTCAATTAAGAATATTTCAGTGAATTGTTAGGGAGTCATACTTCAATTCATTATTTCTTTAGTTTCAATTAAGAATATTTCAGTGAATTGTTAGGGAGTCATACTTCAATTCATTATTTCTTTAGTTTCAATTAAGAATATTTCAGTGAATTGTTAGGGAGTCATACATCAATTCATTATTTCTTTAGTTTCAATTAAGAATATTTCAGTGAATTGTTAGTGAGTCATACATCAATTCATTATTTCTTTAGTTTCAATTAAGAATATTTCAGTGAATTGTTAGTGAGTCATACTTCAATTCATTATTTCTTTAGTTTCAATTAAGAATATTTCAGTGAATTGTTAGTGAGTCATACTTGAATTCATTATTTCTTTAGTTTCAATTAAGAATATTTCAGTGAATTGTTAGGGAGTCATACTTCAATTCATTATTTCTTTAGTTTCAATTAAGAATATTTCAGTGAATTGTTAGGGAGTCATACTTCAATTCATTATTTCTTTAGTTTCAATTAAGAATATTTCAGTGAATTGTTAGGGAGTCATACATCAATTCATTATTTCTTTAGTTTCAATTAAGAATATTTCAGTGAATTGTTAGTGAGTCATACTTCAATTCATTATTTCTTTAGTTTCAATTAAGAATATTTCAGTGAATTGTTAGGGAGTCATACTTCAATTCATTATTTCTTTAGTTTCAATTGAGAATATTTCAGTGAATTGTTAGGGAGTCATACTTCCATTCATTATTTCTTTAGTTTCAATTAAGAATATTTCAGTGAATTGTTAGTGAGTCATACTTCAATTCATTATTTCTTTAGTTTCAATTAAGAATATTTCAGTGAATTGTTAGTGAGTCATACTTCAATTCATTATTTCTTTAGTTTCAATTAAGAATATTTCAGTGAATTGTTAGGGAGTCATACTTCAATTCATTATTTCTTTAGTTTCAATTAAGAATATTTCAGTGAATTGTTAGTGAGTCATACTTCAATTCATTATTTCTTTAGTATCAATTAAGAATATTTCAGTGAATTGTTAGTGAGTCATACTTCCATTCATTATTTCTTTAGTTTCAATTTAGAATATTTTAGTGAATTGTTAGCGTGTCATACTTCAATTCATTATTTCTTTAGTTTCAATTAAGAATATTTCAGTGAATTGTTAGTGAGTCATACTTCAATTCATTATTTCTTTAGTTTCAATTAAGAATATTTCAGTGAATTGTTAGGGAGTCATACTTCAATTCATTATTTCTTTAGTTTCAATTAAGAATATTTCAGTGAATTGTTAGGGAGTCATACTTCAATTCATTATTTCTTTAGTTTCAATTAAGAATATTTCAGTGAATTGTTAGGGAGTCATACATCAATTCATTATTTCTTTAGTTTCAATTAAGAATATTTCAGTGAATTGTTAGTGAGTCATACTTCAATTCATTATTTCTTTAGTTTCAATTAAGAATATTTCAGTGAATTGTCAGTGAGTCATACTTCAATTCATTATTTCTTTAGTTTCAATTAAGAATATTTCAGTGAATTGTTAGTGAGTCATACATCAATTCATTATTTCTTTAGTTTCAATTGAGAATATTTCAGTGAATTGTTAGTGAGTCATACATCAATTCATTATTTCTTTAGTTTCAATTAAGAATATTTCAGTGAATTGTTAGTGAGTCATACATCAATTCATTATTTCTTTAGTTTCAATTAAGAATATTTCAGTGAATTGTTAGTGAGTCATACTTCAATTCATTATTTCTTTAGTTTCAATTAAGAATATTTCAGTGAATTGTTAGGGAGTCATACTTCAATTCATTATTTCTTTAGTTTCAATTAAGAATATTTCAGTGAATTGTTAGGGAGTCATACTTCAATTCATTATTTCTTTAGTTTCAATTAAGAATATTTCAGTGAATTCTTAGGGAGTCATACATCAATTCATTATTTCTTTAGTTTCAATTAAGAATATTTCAGTGAATTGTTAGTGAGTCATACTTCAATTCATTATTTCTTTAGTTTCAATTGAGAATATTTCAGTGAATTGTTAGTGAGTCATACTTCAATTCATTATTTCTTTAGTTTCAATTGAGAATATTTCAGTGAATTGTTAGTGAGTCATACTTCAATTCATTATTTCTTTAGTTTCAATTGAGAATATTTCAGTGAATTGTTAGTGAGTCATACTTCAATTCATTATTTCTTTAGTTTCAATTGAGAATATTTCAGTGAATTGTTAGTGAGTCATACTTCAATTCATTATTTCTTTAGTTTCAATTGAGAATATTTCAGTGAATTGTTAGTGAGTCATACTTCAATTCATTATTTCTTTAGTTTCAATTGAGAATATTTCAGTGAATTGTTAGTGAGTCATACTTCAATTCATTATTTCTTTAGTTTCAATTAAGAATATTTCAGTGAATTGTTAGTGAGTCATACTTCAATTCATTATTTCTTTAGTTTCAATTAAGAATATTTCAGTGAATTGTTAGTGAGTCGTACTTCAATTCATTATTTCTTTAGTTTCAATTGAGAATATTTCAGTGAATTGTTAGGGAGTCATACTTCAATTCATTATTTCTTTAGTTTCAATTAAGAATATTTCAGTGAATTGTTAGGGAGTCATACTTCAATTCATTATTTCTTTAGTTTCAATTAAGAATATTTCAGTGAATTGTTAGTGAGTCATACTTCAATTCATTATTTCTTTAGTTTCAATTGAGAATATTTCAGTGAATTGTTAGTGAGTCATACTTCAATTCTTTATTTCTTTAGTTTCAATTGAGAATATTTCAGTGAATTGTTAGTGAGTCATACTTCAATTCATTATTTCTTTAGTTTCAATTGAGAATATTTCAGTGAATTGTTAGTGAGTCATTCTTCAATTCATTATTTCTTTAGTTTCAATTAAGAATATTTCAGTGAATTGTTAGGGAGTCATACTTCAATTCATTATTTCTTTAGTTTCAATTAAGAATATTTCAGTGAATTGTTAGTGAGTCATACTTCAATTCATTATTTCTTTAGTTTCAATTGAGAATATTTCAGTGAATTGTTAGTGAGTCATACTTCAATTCATTATTTCTTTAGTTTCAATTAAGAATATTTCAGTGAATTGTTAGGGAGTCATACTTCAATTCATTATTTCTTTAGTTTCAATTAAGAATATTTCAGTGAATTGTTAGTGAGTCATACTTCAATTCATTATTTCTTTAGTTTCAATTAAGAATATTTCAGTGAATTGTTAGTGAGTCATACTTCCATTCATTATTTCTTTAGTTTCAATTAAGAATATTTCAGTGAATTGTTAGCGTGTCATACTTCAATTCATTATTTCTTTAGTTTCAATTAAGAATATTTCAGTGAATTGTTAGTGAGTCATACTTCAATTCATTATTTCTTTAGTTTCAATTAAGAATATTTCAGTGAATTGTTAGTGAGTCATACTTCAATTCATTATTTCTTTAGTTTCAATTAAGAATATTTCAGTGAATTGTTAGTGAGTCATACTTCAATTCATTATTTCTTTAGTTTCAATTGAGAATATTTCAGTGAATTGTTAGTGAGTCATACTTCAATTCATTATTTCTTTAGTTTCAATTAAGAATATTTCAGTGAATTGTTAGGGAGTCATACTTCAATTCATTATTTCTTTAGTTTCAATTAAGAATATTTCAGTGAATTGTTAGTGAGTCATACTTCAATTCATTATTTCTTTAGTTTCAATTGAGAATATTTCAGTGAATTGTTAGTGAGTCATACTTCAATTCTTTATTTCTTTAGTTTCAATTGAGAATATTTCAGTGAATTGTTAGTGAGTCATACTTCAATTCATTATTTCTTTAGTTTCAATTGAGAATATTTCAGTGAATTGTTAGTGAGTCATTCTTCAATTCATTATTTCTTTAGTTTCAATTAAGAATATTTCAGTGAATTGTTAGTGAGTCATACTTCAATTCATTATTTCTTGAGTTTCAATTAAGAATATTTCAGTGAATTGTTAGTGAGTCATACTTCAATTCATTATTTCTTTAGTTTCAATTGAGAATATTTCAGTGAATTGTTAGTGAGTCATACTTCAATTCATTATTTCTTTAGTTTCAATTGAGAATATTTCAGTGAATTGTTAGTGAGTCATACTTCAATTCTTTATTTCTTTAGTTTCAATTGAGAATATTTCAGTGAATTGTTAGTGAGTCATACTTCAATTCATTATTTCTTTAGTTTCAATTGAGAATATTTCAGTGAATTGTTAGTGAGTCATTCTTCAATTCATTATTTCTTTAGTTTCAATTAAGAATATTTCAGTGAATTGTTAGTGAGTCATACTTCAATTCATTATTTCTTTAGTTTCAATTAAGAATATTTCAGTGAATTGTTAGTGAGTCATACTTCAATTCATTATTTCTTTAGTTTCAATTAAGAATATTTCAGTGAATTGTTAGGGAGTCATACTTCAATTCATTATTTCTTTAGTTTCAATTAAGAATATTTCAGTGAATTGTTAGTGAGTCATACTTCAATTCATTATTTCTTTAGTTTCAATTAAGAATATTTCAGTGAATTGTTAGTGAGTCATACTTCCATTCATTATTTCTTTAGTTTCAATTAAGAATATTTCAGTGAATTGTTAGCGTGTCATACTTCAATTCATTATTTCTTTAGTTTCAATTAAGGATATTTCAGTGAATTGTTAGTGAGTCATACTTCAATTCATTATTTCTTTAGTATCAATTAAGAATATTTCAGTGAATTGTTAGTGAGTCATACTTCCATTCATTATTTCTTTAGTTTCAATTAAGAATATTTCAGTGAATTGTTAGGGAGTCATACTTCAATTCATTATTTCTTTAGTTTCAATTGAGAATATTTCAGTGAATTGTTAGTGAGTCATACTTCAATTCATTATTTCTTTAGTTTCAATTAAGAATATTTCAGTGAATTGTTAGTGAGTCATACTTCAATTCATTATTTCTTTAGTTTCAATTGAGAATATTTCAGTGAATTGTTAGTGAGTCATACTTCAATTCATTATTTCTTTAGTTTCAATTAAGAATATTTCAGTGAATTGTTAGGGAGTCATACTTCAATTCATTATTTCTTTAGTTTCAATTAAGAATATTTCAGTGAATTGTTAGTGAGTCATACTTCAATTCATTATTTCTTTAGTTTCAATTAAGAATATTTCAGTGAATTGTTAGTGAGTCATACTTCCATTCATTATTTCTTTAGTTTCAATTAAGAATATTTCAGTGAATTGTTAGCGTGTCATACTTCAATTCATTATTTCTTTAGTTTCAATTAAGAATATTTCAGTGAATTGTTAGTGAGTCATACTTCAATTCATTATTTCTTTAGTATCAATTAAGAATATTTCAGTGAATTGTTAGTGAGTCATACTTCCATTCATTATTTCTTTAGTTTCAATTAAGAATATTTCAGTGAATTGTTAGGGAGTCATACTTCAATTCATTATTTCTTTAGTTTCAATTAAGAATATTTCAGTGAATTGTTAGTGAGTCATACTTCAATTCATTATTTCTTTAGTATCAATTAAGAATATTTCAGTGAATTGTTAGTGAGTCATACTTCCATTCATTATTTCTTTAGTTTCAATTTAGAATATTTTAGTGAATTGTTAGTGAGTCATACATCAATTCATTATTTCTTTAGTTTCAATTAAGAATATTTCAGTGAATTGTTAGTGAGTCATACTTCAATTCATTATTTCTTTAGTTTCAATTAAGAATATTTCAGGGAATTGTTAGTGAGTCATACTTCAATTCATTATTTCTTTAGTTTCAATTAAGAATATTTCAGTGAATTGTTAGTGAGTCATACTTCAATTCATTATTTCTTTAGTATCAATTAAGAATATTTCAGTGAATTGTTAGTGAGTCATACTTCCATTCATTATTTCTTTAGTTTCAATTTAGAATATTTTAGTGAATTGTTAGTGAGTCATACATCAATTCATTATTTCTTTAGTTTCAATTAAGAATATTTCAGTGAATTGTTAGTGAGTCATACATCAATTCATTATTTCTTTAGTTTCAATTAAGAATATTTCAGTGAATTGTTAGGGAGTCATACTTCAATTCATTATTTCTTTAGTTTCAATTAAGAATATTTCAGTGAATTGTTAGGGAGTCATACTTCAATTCATTATTTCTTTAGTTTCAATTAAGAATATTTCAGTGAATTGTTAGGGAGTCATAC
The DNA here is from genome assembly GCA_963932145.1 of Acanthosepion lycidas. NCBI lineage: Eukaryota > Metazoa > Mollusca > Cephalopoda > Sepiida > Sepiidae > Acanthosepion > Acanthosepion lycidas. The sequence goes on along the minus strand of OZ010575.1, from coordinate 122,020,713 downwards.
TTCAATTCATTATTTCTTTAGTTTCAATTAAGAATATTTCAGTGAATTGTTAGGGAGTCATACATCAATTCATTATTTCTTTAGTTTCAATTAAGAATATTTCAGTGAATTGTTAGTGAGTCATACATCAATTCATTATTTCTTTAGTTTCAATTAAGAATATTTCAGTGAATTGTTAGTGAGTCATACATCAATTCATTATTTCTTTAGTTTCAATTAAGAATATTTCAGTGAATTGTTAGTGAGTCATACTTCAATTCATTATTTCTTTAGTTTCAATTGAGAATATTTCAGTGAATTGTTAGTGAGTCATACTTCAATTCATTATTTCTTTAGTTTCAATTGAGAATATTTCAGTGAATTGTTAGTGAGTCATACTTCAATTCATTATTTCTTTAGTTTCAATTGAGAATATTTCAGTGAATTGTTAGTGAGTCATACTTCAATTCATTATTTCTTTAGTTTCAATTGAGAATATTTCAGTGAATTGTTAGTGAGTCATACTTCAATTCATTATTTCTTTAGTTTCAATTAAGAATATTTCAGTGAATTGTTAGTGAGTCATACTTCAATTCATTATTTCTTTAGTTTCAATTAAGAATATTTCAGTGAATTGTTAGTGAGTCGTACTTCAATTCATTATTTCTTTAGTTTCAATTCAGAATATTTCAGTGAATTGTTAGTGAGTCATACTTCAATTCATTATTTCTTTAGTTTCAATTAAGAATATTTCAGTGAATTGTTAGGGAGTCATACTTCAATTCATTATTTCTTTAGTTTCAATTAAGAATATTTCAGTGAATTGTTAGTGAGTCATACTTCAATTCATTATTTCTTTAGTTTCAATTGAGAATATTTCAGTGAATTGTTAGTGAGTCATACTTCAATTCTTTATTTCTTTAGTTTCAATTGAGAATATTTCAGTGAATTGTTAGTGAGTCATACTTCAATTCATTATTTCTTTAGTTTCAATTGAGAATATTTCAGTGAATTGTTAGTGAGTCATTCTTCAATTCATTATTTCTTTAGTTTCAATTAAGAATATTTCAGTGAATTGTTAGGGAGTCATACTTCAATTCATTATTTCTTTAGTTTCAATTAAGAATATTTCAGTGAATTGTTAGTGAGTCATACTTCAATTCATTATTTCTTTAGTTTCAATTGAGAATATTTCAGTGAATTGTTAGTGAGTCATACTTCAATTCATTATTTCTTTAGTTTCAATTAAGAATATTTCAGTGAATTGTTAGGGAGTCATACTTCAATTCATTATTTCTTTAGTTTCAATTAAGAATATTTCAGTGAATTGTTAGGGAGTCATACTTCAATTCATTATTTCTTTAGTTTCAATTAAGAATATTTCAGTGAATTGTTAGTGAGTCATACTTCAATTCATTATTTCTTTAGTTTCAATTGAGAATATTTCAGTGAATTGTTAGTGAGTCATACTTCAATTCTTTATTTCTTTAGTTTCAATTGAGAATATTTCAGTGAATTGTTAGTGAGTCATACTTCAATTCATTATTTCTTTAGTTTCAATTGAGAATATTTCAGTGAATTGTTAGTGAGTCATTCTTCAATTCATTATTTCTTTAGTTTCAATTAAGAATATTTCAGTGAATTGTTAGTGAGTCATACTTCAATTCATTATTTCTTTAGTTTCAATTAAGAATATTTCAGTGAATTGTTAGTGAGTCATACTTCAATTCATTATTTCTTTAGTTTCAATTAAGAATATTTCAGTGAATTGTTAGGGAGTCATACTTCAATTCATTATTTCTTTAGTTTCAATTAAGAATATTTCAGTGAATTGTTAGTGAGTCATACTTCAATTCATTATTTCTTTAGTTTCAATTGAGAATATTTCAGTGAATTGTTAGTGAGTCATACTTCAATTCTTTATTTCTTTAGTTTCAATTGAGAATATTTCAGTGAATTGTTAGTGAGTCATACTTCAATTCATTATTTCTTTAGTTTCAATTGAGAATATTTCAGTGAATTGTTAGTGAGTCATTCTTCAATTCATTATTTCTTTAGTTTCAATTAAGAATATTTCAGTGAATTGTTAGGGAGTCATACTTCAATTCATTATTTCTTTAGTTTCAATTAAGAATATTTCAGTGAATTGTTAGTGAGTCATACTTCAATTCATTATTTCTTTAGTTTCAATTGAGAATATTTCAGTGAATTGTTAGTGAGTCATACTTCAATTCATTATTTCTTTAGTTTCAATTAAGAATATTTCAGTGAATTGTTAGGGAGTCATAATTCAATTCATTATTTCTTTAGTTTCAATTAAGAATATTTCAGTGAATTGTTAGGGAGTCATACTTCAATTCATTATTTCTTTAGTTTCAATTAAGAATATTTCAGTGAATTGTTAGTGAGTCATACTTCAATTCATTATTTCTTTAGTTTCAATTGAGAATATTTCAGTGAATTGTTAGTGAGTCATACTTCAATTCTTTATTTCTTTAGTTTCAATTGAGAATATTTCAGTGAATTGTTAGTGAGTCAAACTTCAATTCATTATTTCTTTAGTTTCAATTGAGAATATTTCAGTGAATTGTTAGTGAGTCATTCTTCAATTCATTATTTCTTTAGTTTCAATTAAGAATATTTCAGTGAATTGTTAGTGAGTCATACTTCAATTCATTATTTCTTTAGTTTCAATTAAGAATATTTCAGTGAATTGTTAGTGAGTCATACTTCAATTCATTATTTCTTTAGTTTCAATTAAGAATATTTCAGTGAATTGTTAGGGAGTCATACTTCAATTCATTATTTCTTTAGTTTCAATTAAGAATATTTCAGTGAATTGTTAGTGAGTCATACTTCAATTCATTATTTCTTTAGTTTCAATTAAGAATATTTCAGTGAATTGTTAGTGAGTCATACTTCAATTCATTATTTCTTTAGTTTCAATTAAGAATATTTCAGTGAATTGTTAGGGAGTCATAATTCAATTCATTATTTCTTTAGTTTCAATTAAGAATATTTCAGTGAATTGTTAGGGAGTCATACTTCAATTCATTATTTCTTTAGTTTCAATTAAGAATATTTCAGTGAATTGTTAGTGAGTCATACTTCAATTCATTATTTCTTTAGTTTCAATTGAGAATATTTCAGTGAATTGTTAGTGAGTCATACTTCAATTCTTTATTTCTTTAGTTTCAATTGAGAATATTTCAGTGAATTGTTAGTGAGTCATACTTCAATTCATTATTTCTTTAGTTTCAATTGAGAATATTTCAGTGAATTGTTAGTGAGTCATTCTTCAATTCATTATTTCTTTAGTTTCAATTAAGAATATTTCAGTGAATTGTTAGTGAGTCATACTTCAATTCATTATTTCTTTAGTTTCAATTAAGAATATTTCAGTGAATTGTTAGTGAGTCATACTTCCATTCATTATTTCTTTAGTTTCAATTTAGAATATTTTAGTGAATTGTTAGTGAGTCATACATCAATTCATTATTTCTTTAGTTTCAATTAAGAATATTTCAGTGAATTGTTAGTGAGTCATACTTCAATTCATTATTTCTTTAGTTTCAATTAAGAATATTTCAGTGAATTGTTAGTGAGTCATACTTCAATTCATTATTTCTTTAGTTTCAATTAAGAATATTTCAGTGAATTGTTAGTGAGTCATACTTCAATTCATTATTTCTTTAGTATCAATTAAGAATATTTCAGTGAATTGTTAGTGAGTCATACTTCCATTCATTATTTCTTTAGTTTCAATTTAGAATATTTTAGTGAATTGTTAGTGAGTCATACATCAATTCATTATTTCTTTAGTTTCAATTAAGAATATTTCAGTGAATTGTTAGTGAGTCATACATCAATTCATTATTTCTTTAGTTTCAATTAAGAATATTTCAGTGAATTGTTAGTGAGTCATACTTCAATTCATTATTTCTTTAGTTTCAATTAAGAATATTTCAGTGAATTGTTAGGGAGTCATACTTCAATTCATTATTTCTTTAGTTTCAATTAAGAATATTTCAGTGAATTGTTAGGGAGTCATACTTCAATTCATTATTTCTTTAGTTTCAATTAAGAATATTTCAGTGAATTGTTAGGGAGTCATACTTCAATTCATTATTTCTTTAGTTTCAATTAAGAATATTTCAGTGAATTGTTAGGGAGTCATACATCAATTCATTATTTCTTTAGTTTCAATTAAGAATATTTCAGTGAATTGTTAGTGAGTCATACATCAATTCATTATTTCTTTAGTTTCAATTAAGAATATTTCAGTGAATTGTTAGTGAGTCATGCATCAATTCATTATTTCTTTAGTTTCAATTAAGAATATTTCAGTGAATTGTTAGTGAGTCATACTTCAATTCATTATTTCTTTAGTTTCAATTGAGAATATTTCAGTGAATTGTTAGTGAGTCATACTTCAATTCATTATTTCTTTAGTTTCAATTAAGAATATTTCAGTGAATTGTTAGGGAGTCATAATTCAATTCATTATTTCTTTAGTTTCAATTAAGAATATTTCAGTGAATTGTTAGGGAGTCATACTTCAATTCATTATTTCTTTAGTTTCAATTAAGAATATTTCAGTGAATTGTTAGTGAGTCATACTTCAATTCATTATTTCTTTAGTTTCAATTGAGAATATTTCAGTGAATTGTTAGTGAGTCATACTTCAATTCTTTATTTCTTTAGTTTCAATTGAGAATATTTCAGTGAATTGTTAGTGAGTCAAACTTCAATTCATTATTTCTTTAGTTTCAATTGAGAATATTTCAGTGAATTGTTAGTGAGTCATTCTTCAATTCATTATTTCTTTAGTTTCAATTAAGAATATTTCAGTGAATTGTTAGTGAGTCATACTTCAATTCATTATTTCTTTAGTTTCAATTAAGAATATTTCAGTGAATTGTTAGTGAGTCATACTTCAATTCATTATTTCTTTAGTTTCAATTAAGAATATTTCAGTGAATTGTTAGGGAGTCATACTTCAATTCATTATTTCTTTAGTTTCAATTAAGAATATTTCAGTGAATTGTTAGTGAGTCATACTTCAATTCATTATTTCTTTAGTTTCAATTAAGAATATTTCAGTGAATTGTTAGTGAGTCATACTTCAATTCATTATTTCTTTAGTTTCAATTAAGAATATTTCAGTGAATTGTTAGGGAGTCATAATTCAATTCATTATTTCTTTAGTTTCAATTAAGAATATTTCAGTGAATTGTTAGGGAGTCATACTTCAATTCATTATTTCTTTAGTTTCAATTAAGAATATTTCAGTGAATTGTTAGTGAGTCATACTTCAATTCATTATTTCTTTAGTTTCAATTGAGAATATTTCAGTGAATTGTTAGTGAGTCATACTTCAATTCTTTATTTCTTTAGTTTCAATTGAGAATATTTCAGTGAATTGTTAGTGAGTCATACTTCAATTCATTATTTCTTTAGTTTCAATTGAGAATATTTCAGTGAATTGTTAGTGAGTCATTCTTCAATTCATTATTTCTTTAGTTTCAATTAAGAATATTTCAGTGAATTGTTAGTGAGTCATACTTCAATTCATTATTTCTTTAGTTTCAATTAAGAATATTTCAGTGAATTGTTAGTGAGTCATACTTCCATTCATTATTTCTTTAGTTTCAATTTAGAATATTTTAGTGAATTGTTAGTGAGTCATACATCAATTCATTATTTCTTTAGTTTCAATTAAGAATATTTCAGTGAATTGTTAGTGAGTCATACTTCAATTCATTATTTCTTTAGTTTCAATTAAGAATATTTCAGTGAATTGTTAGTGAGTCATACTTCAATTCATTATTTCTTTAGTTTCAATTAAGAATATTTCAGTGAATTGTTAGTGAGTCATACTTCAATTCATTATTTCTTTAGTATCAATTAAGAATATTTCAGTGAATTGTTAGTGAGTCATACTTCCATTCATTATTTCTTTAGTTTCAATTTAGAATATTTTAGTGAATTGTTAGTGAGTCATACATCAATTCATTATTTCTTTAGTTTCAATTAAGAATATTTCAGTGAATTGTTAGTGAGTCATACATCAATTCATTATTTCTTTAGTTTCAATTAAGAATATTTCAGTGAATTGTTAGTGAGTCATACTTCAATTCATTATTTCTTTAGTTTCAATTAAGAATATTTCAGTGAATTGTTAGGGAGTCATACTTCAATTCATTATTTCTTTAGTTTCAATTAAGAATATTTCAGTGAATTGTTAGGGAGTCATACTTCAATTCATTATTTCTTTAGTTTCAATTAAGAATATTTCAGTGAATTGTTAGGGAGTCATACTTCAATTCATTATTTCTTTAGTTTCAATTAAGAATATTTCAGTGAATTGTTAGGGAGTCATACATCAATTCATTATTTCTTTAGTTTCAATTAAGAATATTTCAGTGAATTGTTAGTGAGTCATACATCAATTCATTATTTCTTTAGTTTCAATTAAGAATATTTCAGTGAATTGTTAGTGAGTCATGCATCAATTCATTATTTCTTTAGTTTCAATTAAGAATATTTCAGTGAATTGTTAGTGAGTCATACTTCAATTCATTATTTCTTTAGTTTCAATTAAGAATATTTCAGTGAATTGTTAGTGAGTCATACTTCAATTCATTATTTCTTTAGTTTCAATTAAGAATATTTCAGTGAATTGTTAGGGAGTCATACTTCAATTCATTATTTCTTTAGTTTCAATTAAGAATATTTCAGTGAATTGTTAGGGAGTCATACTTCAATTCATTATTTCTTTAGTTTCAATTAAGAATATTTCAGTGAATTGTTAGGGAGTCATACATCAATTCATTATTTCTTTAGTTTCAATTAAGAATATTTCAGTGAATTGTTAGGGAGTCATACATCAATTCATTATTTCTTTAGTTTCAATTAAGAATATTTCAGTGAATTGTTAGTGAGTCATACTTCAATTCATTATTTCTTTAGTTTCAATTAAGAATATTTCAGTGAATTGTTAGGGAGTCATACTTCAATTCATTATTTCTTTAGTTTCAATTGAGAATATTTCAGTGAATTGTTAGGGAGTCATACTTCCATTCATTATTTCTTTAGTTTCAATTAAGAATATTTCAGTGAATTGTTAGTGAGTCATACTTCAATTCATTATTTCTTTAGTTTCAATTAAGAATATTTCAGTGAATTGTTAGTGAGTCATACTTCAATTCATTATTTCTTTAGTTTCAATTAAGAATATTTCAGTGAATTGTTAGGGAGTCATACTTCAATTCATTATTTCTTTAGTTTCAATTAAGAATATTTCAGTGAATTGTTAGGGAGTCATACTTCAATTCATTATTTCTTTAGTTTCAATTAAGAATATTTCAGTGAATTGTTAGGGAGTCATACTTCAATTCATTATTTCTTTAGTTTCAATTAAGAATATTTCAGTGAATTGTTAGGGAGTCATACATCAATTCATTATTTCTTTAGTTTCAATTAAGAATATTTCAGTGAATTGTTAGTGAGTCATACTTCAATTCATTATTTCTTTAGTTTCAATTAAGAATATTTCAGTGAATTGTTAGGGAGTCATACTTCAATTCATTATTTCTTTAGTTTCAATTAAGAATATTTCAGTGAATTGTTAGGGAGTCATACTTCAATTCATTATTTCTTTAGTTTCAATTAAGAATATTTCAGTGAATTGTTAGGGAGTCATACTTCCATTCATTATTTCTTTAGTTTCAATTAAGAATATTTCAGTGAATTGTTAGGGAGTCATACTTCAATTCATTATTTCTTTAGTTTCAATTAAGAATATTTCAGTGAATTGTTAGTGAGTCATACTTCAATTCATTATTTCTTTAGTTTCAATTAAGAATATTTCAGTGAATTGTTAGTGAGTCATACTTCCATTCATTATTTCTTTAGTTTCAATTAAGAATATTTCAGTGAATTGTTAGCGTGACATACTTCAATTCATTATTTCTTTAGTTTCAATTAAGAATATTTCAGTGAATTGTTAGTGAGTCATACTTCAATTCATTATTTCTTTAGTATCAATTAAGAATATTTCAGTGAATTGTAAGTGAGTCATACTTCCATTCATTATTTCTTTAGTTTCAATTAAGAATATTTCAGTGAATTGTTAGGGAGTCATACTTCAATTCATTATTTCTTTAGTTTCAATTAAGAATATTTCAGTGAATTGTTAGTGAGTCATACTTCAATTCATTATTTCTTTAGTTTCAATTAAGAATATTTCAGTGAATTGTTAGTGAGTCATACATCAATTCATTATTTCTTTAGTTTCAATTAAGAATATTTCAGTGAATTGTTAGTGAGTCATACTTCAATTCATTATTTCTTTAGTTTCAATTAAGAATATTTCAGTGAATTGTTAGTGAGTCATACTTCAATTCATTATTTCTTTAGTTTCAATTAAGAATATTTCAGTGAATTGTTAGTGAGTCATACATCAATTCATTATTTCTTTAGTTTCAATTAAGAATATTTCAGTGAATTGTTAGCGTGTCATACTTCAATTCATTATTTCTTTAGTTTCAATTAAGAATATTTCAGTGAATTGTTAGCGTGTCATACTTCAATTCATTATTTCTTTAGTTTCAATTAAGAATATTTCAGTGAATTGTTAGTGAGTCATACTTCAATTCATTATTTCTTTAGTTTCAATTAAGAATATTTCAGTGAATTGTTAGTGAGTCATACATCAATTCATTATTTCTTTAGTTTCAATTAAGAATATTTCAGTGAATTGTTAGCGTGTCATACTTCAATTCATTATTTCTTTAGTTTCAATTAAGAATATTTCAGTGAATTGTTAGCGTGTCATACTTCAATTCATTATTTCTTTAGTTTCAATTAAGAATATTTCAGTGAATTGTTAGCGTGTCATACTTCAATTCATTATTTCTTTAGTTTCAATTAAGAATATTTCAGTGAATTGTTAGCGTGTCATACTTCAATTCATTATTTCTTTAGTTTCAATTAAGAATATTTCAGTGAATTGTTAGCGTGTCATACTTCAATTCATTATTTCTTTAGTTTCAATTAAGAATATTTCAGTGAATTGTTAGTGAGTCATACATCAATTCATTATTTCTTTAGTTTCAATTAAGAATATTTCAGTGAATTGTTAGTGAGTCATACATCAATTCATTATTTCTTTAGTTTCAATTAAGAATATTTCAGTGAATTGTTAGCGTGTCATACTTCAATTCATTATTTCTTTAGTTTCAATTAAGAATATTTCAGTGAATTGTTAGCGTGTCATACTTCAATTCATTATTTCTTTAGTTTCAATTAAGAATATTTCAGTGAATTGTTAGTGAGTCATACTTCAATTCATTATTTCTTTAGTTTCAATTAAGAATATTTCAGTGAATTGTTAGTGAGTCATACATCAATTCATTATTTCTTTAGTTTCAATTAAGAATATTTCAGTGAATTGTTAGTGAGTCATACTTCAATTCATTATTTCTTTAGTTTCAATTAAGAATATTTCAGTGAATTGTTAGTGAGTCATACTTCAATTCATTATTTCTTTAGTTTCAATTAAGAATATTTCAGTGAATTGTTAGCGTGTCATACTTCAATTCATTATTTCTTTAGTTTCAATTAAGAATATTTCAGTGAATTGTTAGCGTGTCATACTTCAATTCATTATTTCTTTAGTTTCAATTAAGAATATTTCAGTGAATTGTTAGTGAGTCATACTTCAATTCATTATTTCTTTAGTTTCAATTAAGAATATTTCAGTGAATTGTTAGCGTGTCATACTTCAATTCATTATTTCTTTAGTTTCAATTAAGAATATTTCAGTGAATTGTTAGCGTGTCATACATCAATTCATTATTTCTTTAGTTTCAATTAAGAATATTTCAGTGAATTGTTAGTGAGTCATACATCAATTCATTATTTCTTTAGTTTCAATTAAGAATATTTCAGTGAATTGTTAGTGAGTCATACTTCAATTCATTATTTCTTTAGTTTCAATTAAGAATATTTCAGTGAATTGTTAGTGAGTCATACTTGAATTCATTATTTCTTTAGTTTCAATTAAGAATATTTCAGTGAATTGTTAGGGAGTCATACTTCAATTCATTATTTCTTTAGTTTCAATTAAGAATATTTCAGTGAATTGTTAGGGAGTCATACTTCAATTCATTATTTCTTTAGTTTCAATTAAGAATATTTCAGTGAATTGTTAGGGAGTCATACTTCCATTCATTATTTCTTTAGTTTCAATTAAGAATATTTCAGTGAATTGTTAGGGAGTCATACTTCAATTCATTATTTCTTTAGTTTCAATTAAGAATATTTCAGTGAATTGTTAGTGAGTCATACTTCAATTCATTATTTCTTTAGTTTCAATTAAGAATATTTCAGTGAATTGTTAGTGAGTCATACTTCCATTCATTATTTCTTTAGTTTCAATTAAGAATATTTCAGTGAATTGTTAGCGTGACATACTTCAATTCATTATTTCTTTAGTTTCAATTAAGAATATTTCAGTGAATTGTTAGTGAGTCATACTTCAATTCATTATTTCTTTAGTATCAATTAAGAATATTTCAGTGAATTGTAAGTGAGTCATACTTCCATTCATTATTTCTTTAGTTTCAATTAAGAATATTTCAGTGAATTGTTAGGGAGTCATACTTCAATTCATTATTTCTTTAGTTTCAATTAAGAATATTTCAGTGAATTGTTAGCGTGTCATACATCAATTCATTATTTCTTTAGTTTCAATTAAGAATATTTGAGTGAATTGTTAGCGTGTCATACTTCAATTCATTATTTCTTTAGTTTCAATTAAGAATATTTCAGTGAATTGTTAGTGAGTCATACTTCAATTCATTATTTCTTTAGTTTCAATTAAGAATATTTCAGTGAATTGTTAGTGAGTCATACTTCAATTCATTATTTCTTTAGTTTCAATTAAGAATATTTCAGTGAATTGTTAGCGTGTCATACATCAATTCATTATTTCTTTAGTTTCAATTAAGAATATTTGAGTGAATTGTTAGCGTGTCATACTTCAATTCATTATTTCTTTAGTTTTAATAAAGAATATTTCAGTGAATTGTTAGTGAGTCATACATCAATTCATTATTTCTTTAGTTTCAATTAAGAATATTTCGGTGAATTGTTAGTGAGTCATACTTCAATTCATTATTTCTTTAGTTTCAATTAAGAATATTTCAGTGAATTGTTAGCGTGTCATACATCAATTCATTATTTCTTTAGTTTCAATTAAGAATATTTCAGTGAATTGTTAGCGTGTCATACATCAATTCATTATTTCTTTAGTTTCAATTAAGAATATTTCAGTGAATTGTTAGCGTGTCATACATGAATTCATTATTTCTTTAGTTTCAATTAAGAATATTTCAGTGAATTGTTAGCGTGTCATACATCAATTCATTATTTCTTTAGTTTCAATTAAGAATATTTCAGTGTCATACTTCAATTCATTATTTCTTTAGTTTCAATTATGAATATTTCAGTGAATTGTTAGCGTGTCATACTTCAATTCATTATTTCTTTAGTTTCAATTAAGAATATTTCAGTGAATTGTTAGTGAGTCATACTTCAATTCATTATTTCTTTAGTTTTAATTAAGAATATTTCAGTGAATTGTTAGTGAGTCATACATCAATTCATTATTTCTTTAGTTTCAATTAAGAATATTTCAGTGAATTGTTAGTGAGTCATACTTCAATTCATTATTTCTTTAGTTGCAATTAAGAATATTTCAGTGAATTGTTAGCGTGTCATACTTCAATTCATTATTTCTTTAGTTTCAATTAAGAATATTTCAGTGAATTGTTAGTGAGTCATACTTCAATTCATTATTTCTTTAGTTTTAATTAAGAATATTTCAGTGAATTGTTAGTGAGTCATACATCAATTCATTATTTCTTTAGTTTCAATTAAGAATATTTCAGTGAATTGTTAGTGAGTCATACTTCAATTCATTATTTCTTTAGTTTCAATTAAGAATATTTCTGTGAATTGTTAGCGTGTCATACTTCAATTCATTATTTCTTTAGTTTCAATTAAGAATATTTCAGTGAATTGTTAGCGTGTCATACTTCAATTCATTATTTCTTTAGTTTCAATTAAGAATATTTCAGTGAATTGTTAGCGTGTCATACTTCAATTCATTATTTCTTTAGTTTCAATTAAGAATATTTCAGTGAATTGTTAGCGTGTCATACTTCAATTCATTATTTCTTTAGTTTCAATTAAGAATATTTCAGTGAATTGTTAGCGTGTCATACTTCAATTCATTATTTCTTTTGTTTCAATTAAGAATATTTCAGTGAATTGTTAGCATGTCATACTTCAATTCATTATTTCTTTAGTTTCAATTAAGAATATTTCAGTGAATTGTTAGCGTGTCATACTTCAATTCATTATTTCTTTAGTTTCAATTAAGAATATTTCAGTGAATTGTTAGTGAGTCATACATCAATTCATTATTTCTTTAGTTTCAATTAAGAATATTTCAGTGAATTGTTAGTGAGTCATACATCAATTCATTATTTCTTTAGTTTCAATTAAGAATATTTCAGTGAATTGTTAGTGAGTCATACATCAATTCATTATTTCTTTAGTTTCAATTAAGAATATTTCAGTGAATTGTTAGCGTGTCATACTTCAATTCATTATTTCTTTAGTTTCAATTAAGAATATTTCAGTGAATTGTTAGCGTGTCATACTTCAATTCATTATTTCTTTAGTTTCAATTAAGAATATTTCAGTGAATTGTTAGTGAGTCATACATCAATTCATTATTTCTTTAGTTTCAATTAAGAATATTTCAGTGAATTGTTAGCGTGTCATACTTCAATTCATTATTTCTTTAGTTTCAATTAAGAATATTTCAGTGAATTGTTAGCGTGTCATACTTCAATTCATTATTTCTTTAGTTTCAATTAAGAATATTTCAGTGAATTGTTAGTGAGTCATACTTCAATTCATTATTTCTTTAGTTTCAATTAAGAATATTTCAGTGAATTGTTAGCGTGTCATACTTCAATTCATTATTTCTTTAGTTTCAATTAAGAATATTTCAGTGAATTGTTAGCGTGTCATACATCAATTCATTATTTCTTTAGTTTCAATTAAGAATATTTCAGTGAATTGTTAGCGTGTCATACATCAATTCATTATTTCTTTAGTTTCAATTAAGAATATTTCAGTGAATTGTTAGCGTGTCATACATCAATTCATTATTTCTTTAGTTTCAATTAAGAATATTTCAGTGAATTGTTAGCGTGTCATACTTCAATTCATTATTTCTTTAGTTTCAATTAAGAATATTTCAGTGAATTGTTAGCGTGTCATACTTCAATTCATTATTTCTTTAGTTTCAATTAAGAATATTTCAGTGAATTGTTAGCGTGTCATACATCAATTCATTATTTCTTTAGTTTCAATTAAGAATATTTCAGTGAATTGTTAGTGAGTCATACTTCAATTCATTATTTCTTTAGTTTCAATTAAGAATATTTCAGTGAATTGTTAGGGAGTCATACTTCAATTCATTATTTCTTTAGTTTCAATTAAGAATATTTCAGTGAATTGTTAGGGAGTCATACTTCAATTCATTATTTCTTTAGTTTCAATTAAGAATATTTCTGTGAATTGTTAGTGAGTCATACTTCAATTCATTATTTCTTTAGTTGCAATTAAGAATATTTCAGTGAATTGATAGCGTGTCATACTTCAATTCATTATTTCTTTAGTTTCAATTAAGAATATTTCAGTGAATTGTTAGTGAGTCATACTTCAATTCATTATTTCTTTAGTTTTAATTAAGAATATTTCAGTGAATTGTTAGTGAGTCATACATCAATTCATTATTTCTTTAGTTTCAATTAAGAATATTTCAGTGAATTGTTAGTGAGTCATACTTCAATTCATTATTTCTTTAGTTTCAATTGAGAATATTTCTGTGAATTGTTAGCGTGTCATACTTCAATTCATTATTTCTTTAGTTTCAATTAAGAATATTTCAGTGAATTGTTAGCGTGTCATACTTCAATTCATTATTTCTTTAGTTTCAATTAAGAATATTTCAGTGAATTGTTAGCGTGTCATACTTCAATTCATTATTTCTTTAGTTTCAATTAAGAATATTTCAGTGAATTGTTAGCGTGTCATACTTCAATTCATTATTTCTTTAGTTTCAATTCAGAATATTTCAGTGAATTGTTAGCGTGTCATACTTCAATTCATTATTTCTTTAGTTTCAATTAAGAATATTTCAGTGAATTGTTAGCATGTCATACTTCAATTCATTATTTCTTTAGTTTCAATTAAGAATATTTCAGTGAATTGTTAGCGTGTCATACTTCAATTCATTATTTCTTTAGTTTCAATTAAGAATATTTCAGTGAATTGTTAGTGAGTCATACATCAATTCATTATTTCTTTAGTTTCAATTAAGAATATTTCAGTGAATTGTTAGTGAGTCATACATCAATTCATTATTTCTTTAGTTTCAATTAAGAATATTTCAGTGAATTGTTAGTGAGTCATACATCAATTCATTATTTCTTTAGTTTCAATTAAGAATATTTCAGTGAATTGTTAGCGTGTCATACTTCAATTCATTATTTCTTTAGTTTCAATTAAGAATATTTCAGTGAATTGTTAGCGTGTCATACTTCAATTCATTATTTCTTTAGTTTCAATTAAGAATATTTCAGTGAATTGTTAGTGAGTCATACATCAATTCATTATTTCTTTAGTTTCAATTAAGAATATTTCAGTGAATTGTTAGCGTGTCATACTTCAATTCATTATTTCTTTAGTTTCAATTAAGAATATTTCAGTGAATTGTTAGCGTGTCATACTTCAATTCATTATTTCTTTAGTTTCAATTAAGAATATTTCAGTGAATTGTTAGTGAGTCATACATCAATTCATTATTTCTTTAGTTTCAATTAAGAATATTTCAGTGAATTGTTAGTGAGTCATACTTCAATTCATTATTTCTTTAGTTTCAATTAAGAATATTTCAGTGAATTGTTAGCGAGTCATACTTCAATTCATTATTTCTTTAGTTTCAATTAAGAATATTTCAGTGAATTGTTAGCGTGTCATACTTCAATTCATTATTTCTTTAGTTTCAATTAAGAATATTTCAGTGAATTGTTAGCGTGTCATACTTCAATTCATTATTTCTTTAGTTTCAATTAAGAATATTTCAGTGAATTGTTAGTGAGTCATACTTCAATTCATTATTTCTTTAGTTTCAATTAAGAATATTTCAGTGAATTGTTAGCGTGTCATACTTCAATTCATTATTTCTTTAGTTTCAATTAAGAATATTTCAGTGAATTGTTAGCATGTCATACATCAATTCATTATTTCTTTAGTTTCAATTAAGAATATTTCAGTGAATTGTTAGCGTGTCATACATCAATTCATTATTTCTTTAGTTTCAATTAAGAATATTTCAGTGAATTGTTAGCGTGTCATACATCAATTCATTATTTCTTTAGTTTCAATTAAGAATATTTCAGTGAATTGTTAGCGTGTCATACTTCAATTCATTATTTCTTTAGTTTCAATTAAGAATATTTCAGTGAATTGTTAGCGTGTCATACTTCAATTCATTATTTCTTTAGTTTCAATTAAGAATATTTCAGTGAATTGTTAGTGAGTCATACTTCAATTCATTATTTCTTTAGTTTCAATTAAGAATATTTCAGTGAATTGTTAGCGTGTCATACTTCAATTCATTATTTCTTTAGTTTCAATTAAGAATATTTCAGTGAATTGTTAGCGTGTCATACTTCAATTCATTATTTCTTTAGTTTCAATTAAGAATATTTCAGTGAATTGTTAGCGTGTCATACTTCAATTCATTATTTCTTTAGTTTCAATTAAGAATATTTCAGTGAATTGTTAGCGTGTCATACATCAATTCATTATTTCTTTAGTTTCAATTAAGAATATTTCAGTGAATTGTTAGCGTGTCATACATCAATTCATTATTTCTTTACTTTCAATTAAGAATATTTCAGTGAATTGTTAGCGTGTCATACATCAATTCATTATTTCTTTAGTTTCAATTAAGAATATTTCAGTGAATTGTTAGGGAGTCATACTTCAATTCATTATTTTTTAGTTTCAATTAAGAATATTTCAGTGAATTGTTAGTGAGTCATACATCAATTCATTATTTCTTTAGTTTCAATTAAGAATATTTCAGTGAATTGTTAGCGTGTCATACTTCAATTCATTATTTCTTTAGTTTTAATTAAGAATATTTCAGTGAATTGTTAGTGAGTCATACATCAATTCATTATTTCTTTAGTTTCAATTAAGAATATTTCAGTGAATTGTTAGTGAGTCATACTTCAATTCATTATTTCTTTAGTTTCAATTAAGAATATTTCAGTGAATTGTTAGTGAGTCATACTTCAATTCATTATTTCTTTAGTTTCAATTAAGAATATTTCAGTGAATTGTTAGTGAGTCATACATCAATTCATTATTTCTTTAGTTTCAATTAAGAATATTTCAGTGAATTGTTAGTGAGTCATACTTCAATTCATTATTTCTTTAGTTTCAATTAAGAATATTTCAATGAATTGTTAGTGAGTCATACTTCAATTCATTATTTCTTTAGTTTCAATTAAGAATATTTCAGTGAATTGTTAGTGAGTCATACTTCAATTCATTATTTCTTTAGTTTCAATTAAGAATATTTCAGTGAATTGTTAGTGAGTCATACTTCAATTCATTATTTCTTTAGTTTCAATTAAGAATATTTCAGTGAATTGTTAGTGAGTCATACTTCAATTCATTATTTCTTTAGTTTCAATTAAGAATATTTCAGTGAATTGTTAGCGTGTCATACTTCAATTCATTATTTCTTTAGTTTCAATTAAGAATATTTCAGTGAATTGTTAGCGTGTCATACTTCAATTCATTATTTCTTTAGTTTCAATTAAGAATATTTCAGTGAATTGTTAGTGAGTCATACTTCAATTCATTATTTCTTTAGTTTCAATTAAGAATATTTCAGTGAATTGTTAGTGAGTCATACTTCAATTCATTATTTCTTTAGTTTCAATTAAGAATATTTCAGTGAATTGTTAGCGTGTCATACTTCAATTCATTATTTCTTTAGTTTCAATTAAGAATATTTCAGTGAATTGTTAGTGAGTCATACTTCAATTCATTATTTCTTTAGTTTCAATTAAGAATATTTCAGTGAATTGTTAGCGTGTCATACTTCAATTCATTATTTCTTTAGTTTCAATTAAGAATATTTCAGTGAATTGTTAGCGTGTCATACTTCAATTCATTATTTCTTTAGTTTCAATTAAGAATATTTCAGTGAATTGTTAGTGAGTCATACTTCAATTCATTATTTCTTTAGTTTCAATTAAGAATATTTCAGTGAATTGTTAGCGTGTCATACTTCAATTCATTCTTTCTTTAGTTTCAATTAAGAATATTTCAGTGAATTGTTAGCGTTTCATACTTCAATTCATTATTTCTTTAGTTTCAATTAAGAATATTTCAGTGAATTGTTAGCGTTTCATACTTCAATTCATTATTTCTTTAGTTTCAATTAAGAATATTTCAGTGAATTGTTAGTGAGTCATACTTCAATTCATTATTTCTTTAGTTTCAATTAAGAATATTTCAGTGAATTGTTAGCGTGTCATACTTCAATTCATTATTTCTTTAGTTTCAATTAAGAATATTTCAGTGAATTGTTAGCGTGTCATACTTCAATTCATTATTTCTTTAGTTTCAATTAAGAATATTTCAGTGAATTGTTAGTGAGTCATACTTCAATTCATTATTTCTTTAGTTTCAATTAAGAATATTTCAGTGAATTGTTAGCGTGTCATACTTCAATTCATTATTTCTTTAGTTTCAATTTAGAATATTTCAGTGAATTGTTAGCGTGTCATACTTCAATTCATTATTTCTTTAGTTTTAATTAAGAATATTTCAGTGAATTGTTAGTGAGTCATACATCAATTCATTATTTCTTTAGTTTCAATTAAGAATATTTCAGTGAATTGTTAGTGAGTCATACATCAATTCATTATTTCTTTAGTTTCAATTAAGAATATTTCAGTGAATTGTTAGTGAGTCATACTTCAATTCATTATTTCTTTAGTTTCAATTAAGAATATTTCAGTGAATTGTTAGTGAGTCATACATCAATTCATTATTTCTTTAGTTTCAATTAAGAATATTTCAGTGAATTGTTAGTGAGTCATACTTCAATTCATTATTTCTTTAGTTTCAATTAAGAATATTTCAGTGAATTGTTAGTGAGTCATACTTCAATTCATTATTTCTTTAGTTTCAATTAAGAATATTTCAGTGAATTGTTAGCAAGTCATACTTCAATTCATTATTTCTTTAGTTTCAATTAAGAATATTTCAGTGAATTGTTAGTGAGTCATACATCAATTCATTATTTCTTTAGTTTCAATTAAGAATATTTCAGTGAATTGTTAGTGAGTCATACATCAATTCATTATTTCTTTAGTTTCAATTAAGAATATTTCAGTGAATTGTTAGTGAGTCATACATCAATTCATTATTTCTTTAGTTTCAATTAAGAATATTTCAGTGAATTGTTAGTGAGTCATACATCAATACATTATTTCTTTAGTTTCAATTAAGAATATTTCAGTGAATTGTTAGTGAGTCATACATCAATTCATTATTTCTTTAGTTTCAATTAAGAATATTTCAGTGAATTGTTAGTGAGTCATACTTCAATTCATTATTTCTTTAGTTTCAATTAAGAATATTTCAGTGAATTGTTAGTGAGTCATACATCAATTCATTATTTCTTTAGTTTCAATTAAGAATATTTCAGTGAATTGTTAGTGAGTCATACTTCAATTCATTATTTCTTTAGTTTCAATTAAGAATATTTCAGTGAATTGTTAGTGAGTCATACTTCAATTCATTATTTCTTTAGTTTCAATTAAGAATATTTTATTTAATTGTTAGTGAGTCATACATCAATTCATTATTTCTTTAGTTTCAATTAAGAATATTTCAGTGAATTGTTAGTGAGTCATACATCAATTCATTATTTCTTTAGTTTCAATTAAGAATATTTCAGTGAATTGTTAGCATGTCATACTTCAATTCATTATTTCTTTAGTTTCAATTAAGAATATTTCAGTGAATTGTTAGTGAGTCATACTTCAATTCATTATTTCTTTAGTTTCAATTAAGAATATTTCAGTGAATTGTTAGTGAGTCATACTTCAATTCATTATTTCTTTAGTTTCAATTAAGAATATTTCAGTGAATTGTTAGTGAGTCATACATCAATTCATTATTTCTTTAGTTTCAATTAAGAATATTTCAGTGAATTGTTAGTGAGTCATACTTCAATTCATTATTTCTTTAGTTTCAATTAAGAATATTTCAGTGAATTGTTAGTGAGTCATACTTCAATTCATTATTTCTTTAGTTTCAATTAAGAATATTTCAGTGAATTGTTAGGGAGTCATACTTCAATTCATTATTTCTTTAGTTTCAATTAAGAATATTTCAGTGAATTGTTAGCGTGTCATACTTCAATTCATTATTTCTTTAGTTTCAATTAAGAATATTTCAGTGAATTGTTAGCGTGTCATACATCAATTCATTATTTCTTTAGTTTCAATTAAGAATATTTCAGTGAATTGTTAGCAAGTCATACTTCAATTCATTATTTCTTTAGTTTCAATTAAGAATATTTCAGTGAATTGTTAGTGAGTCATACATCAATTCATTATTTCTTTAGTTTCAATTAATAATATTTCAGTGAATTGTTAGTGAGTCATACATCAATTCATTATTTCTTTAGTTTCAATTAAGAATATTTCAGTGAATTGTTAGTGAGTCATACATCAATTCATTATTTCTTTAGTTTCAATTAAGAATATTTCAGTGAATTGTTAGTGAGTCATACATCAATTCATTATTTCTTTAGTTTCAATTAAGAATATTTCAGTGAATTGTTAGTGAGTCATACATCAATTCATTATTTCTTTAGTTTCAATTAAGAATATTTCAGTGAATTGTTAGTGAGTCATACTTCAATTCATTATTTCTTTAGTTTCAATTAAGAATATTTCAGTGAATTGTTAGTGAGTCATACTTCAATTCATTATTTCTTTAGTTTCAATTAAGAATATTTCAGTGAATTGTTAGTGAGTCATACATCAATTCATTATTTCTTTAGTTTCAATTAAGAATATTTCAGTGAATTGTTAGTGAGTCATACATCAATTCATTATTTCTTTAGTTTCAATTAAGAATATTTCAGTGAATTGTTAGTGAGTCATACTTCAATTCATTATTTCTTTAGTTTCAATTAAGAATATTTCAGTGAATTGTTAGTGAGTCATACTTCAATTCATTATTTCTTTAGTTTCAATTAAGAATATTTCAGTGAATTGTTAGTGAGTCATACTTCAATTCATTATTTCTTTAGTTTCAATTAAGAATATTTCAGTGAATTGTTAGTGAGTCATACATCAATTCATTATTTCTTTAGTTTCAATTAAGAATATTTCAGTGAATTGTTAGTGAGTCATACATCAATTCATTATTTCTTTAGTTTCAATTAAGAATATTTCAGTGAATTGTTAGTGAGTCATACATCAATTCATTATTTCTTTAGTTTCAATTAAGAATATTTCAGTGAATTGTTAGTGAGTCATACATCAATTCATTATTTCTTTAGTTTCAATTAAGAATATTTCAGTGAATTGTTAGTGAGTCATACATCAATTCATTATTTCTTTAGTTTCAATTAAGAATATTTCAGTGAATTGTTAGCATGTCATACTTCAATTCATTATTTCTTTAGTTTCAATTAAGAATATTTCAGTGAATTGTTAGTGAGTCATACTTCAATTCATTATTTCTTTAGTTTCAATTAAGAATATTTCAGTGAATTGTTAGTGAGTCATACTTCAATTCATTATTTCTTTAGTTTCAATTAAGAATATTTCAGTGAATTGTTAGTGAGTCATACATCAATTCATTATTTCTTTAGTTTCAATTGAGAATATTTCAGTGAATTGTTAGTGAGTCATACTTCAATTCATTATTTCTTTAGTTTCAATTAAGAATATTTCAGTGAATTGTTAGTGAGTCATACTTCAATTCATTATTTCTTTAGTTTCAATTAAGAATATATCAGTGAATTGTTAGGGAGTCATACTTCAATTCATTCTTTCTTTAGTTTCAATTAAGAATATTTCAGTGAATTGTTAGTGAGTCATACATCAATTCATTATTTCTTTAGTTTCAATTAAGAATATTTCAGTGAATTGTTAGCGTGTCATACTTCAATTCATTATTTCTTTAGTTTCAATTAAGAATATTTCAGTGAATTGTTAGTGAGTCATACTTCAATTCATTATTTCTTTAGTTTCAATTAAGAATATTTCAGTGAATTGTTAGTGAGTCATACTTCAATTCATTATTTCTTTAGTTTCAATTAAGAATATTTCAGTGAATTGTTAGTGAGTCATACATCAATTCATTATTTCTTTAGTTTCAATTAAGAATATTTCAGTGAATTGTTAGTGAGTCATACATCAATTCATTATTTCTTTAGTTTCAATTAAGAATATTTCAGTGAATTGTTAGTGAGTCATACTTCAATTCATTATTTCTTTAGTTTCAATTAAGAATATTTCAGTGAATTGTTAGTGAGTCATACTTCAATTCATTATTTCTTTAGTTTCAATTAAGAATATTTCAGTGAATTGTTAGTGAGTCATACTTCAATTCATTATTTCTTTAGTTTCAATTAAGAATATTTCAGTGAATTGTTAGTGAGTCATACATCAATTCATTATTTCTTTAGTTTCAATTAAGAATATTTCAGTGAATTGTTAGTGAGTCATACATCAATTCATTATTTCTTTAGTTTCAATTAAGAATATTTCAGTGAATTGTTAGTGAGTCATACATCAATTCATTATTTCTTTAGTTTCAATTAAGAATATTTCAGTGAATTGTTAGTGAGTCATACATCAATTCATTATTTCTTTAGTTTCAATTAAGAATATTTCAGTGAATTGTTAGTGAGTCATACATCAATTCATTATTTCTTTAGTTTCAATTAAGAATATTTCAGTGAATTGTTAGCATGTCATACTTCAATTCATTATTTCTTTAGTTTCAATTAAGAATATTTCAGTGAATTGTTAGTGAGTCATACTTCAATTCATTATTTCTTTAGTTTCAATTAAGAATATTTCAGTGAATTGTTAGTGAGTCATACTTCAATTCATTATTTCTTTAGTTTCAATTAAGAATATTTCAGTGAATTGTTAGTGAGTCATACATCAATTCATTATTTCTTTAGTTTCAATTGAGAATATTTCAGTGAATTGTTAGTGAGTCATACTTCAATTCATTATTTCTTTAGTTTCAATTAAGAATATTTCAGTGAATTGTTAGTGAGTCATACTTCAATTCATTATTTCTTTAGTTTCAATTAAGAATATATCAGTGAATTGTTAGGGAGTCATACTTCAATTCATTCTTTCTTTAGTTTCAATTAAGAATATTTCAGTGAATTGTTAGTGAGTCATACATCAATTCATTATTTCTTTAGTTTCAATTAAGAATATTTCAGTGAATTGTTAGCGTGTCATACTTCAATTCATTATTTCTTTAGTTTCAATTAAGAATATTTCAGTGAATTGTTAGCGTGTCATACTTCAATTCATTATTTCTTTAGTTTCAATTAAGAATATTTCAGTGAATTGTTAGTGAGTCATACTTCAATTCATTATTTCTTTAGTTTCAATTAAGAATATTTCAGTGAATTGTTAGTGAGTCATACATCAATTCATTATTTCTTTAGTTTCAATTAAGAATATTTCAGTGAATTGTTAGTGAGTCATACTTCAATTCATTATTTCTTTAGTTTCAATTAAGAATATTTCAGTGAATTGTTAGTGAGTCATACTTCAATTCATTATTTCTTTAGTTTCAATTAAGAATATTTCAGTGAATTGTTAGTGAGTCATACATCAATTCATTATTTCTTTAGTTTCAATTAAGAATATTTCAGTGAATTGTTAGCGTGTCATACTTCAATTCATTATTTCTTTAGTTTTAATTAAGAATATTTCAGTGAATTGTTAGTGAGTCATACATCAATTCATTATTTCTTTAGTTTCAATTAAGAATATTTCAGTGAATTGTTAGTGAGTCATACTTCAATTCATTATTTCTTTAGTTTCAATTAAGAATATTTCAGTGAATTGTTAGTGAGTCATACTTCAATTCATTATTTCTTTAGTTTCAATTAAGAATATTTCAGTGAATTGTTAGTGAGTCATACATCAATTCATTATTTCTTTAGTTTCAATTAAGAATATTTCAGTGAATTGTTAGCGTGTCATACTTCAATTCATTATTTCTTTAGTTTTAATTAAGAATATTTCAGTGAATTGTTAGTGAGTCATACATCAATTCATTATTTCTTTAGTTTCAATTAAGAATATTTCAGTGAATTGTTAGTGAGTCATACTTCAATTCATTATTTCTTTAGTTTCAATTAAGAATATTTCAGTGAATTGTTAGTGAGTCATACTTCAATTCATTATTTCTTTAGTTTCAATTAAGAATATTTCAGTGAATTGTTAGTGAGTCATACATCAATTCATTATTTCTTTAGTTTCAATTAAGAATATTTCAGTGAATTGTTAGTGAGTCATACTTCAATTCATTATTTCTTTAGTTTCAATTAAGAATATTTCAGTGAATTGTTAGTGAGTCATACTTCAATTCATTATTTCTTTAGTTTCAATTAAGAATATTTCAGTGAATTGTTAGCAAGTCATACTTCAATTCATTATTTCTTTAGTTTCAATTAAGAATATTTCAGTGAATTGTTAGTGAGTCATACATCAATTCATTATTTCTTTAGTTTCAATTAAGAATATTTCAGTGAATTGTTAGTGAGTCATACTTCAATTCATTATTTCTTTAGTTTCAATTAAGAATATTTCAGTGAATTGTTAGTGAGTCATACTTCAATTCATTATTTCTTTAGTTTCAATTAAGAATATTTCAGTGAATTGTTAGTGAGTCATACATCAATTCATTATTTCTTTAGTTTCAATTAAGAATATTTCAGTGAATTGTTAGCGTGTCATACTTCAATTCATTATTTCTTTAGTTTCAATTAAGAATATTTCAGTGAATTGTTAGTGAGTCATACTTCAATTCATTATTTCTTTAGTTTCAATTAAGAATATTTCAGTGAATTGTTAGCAAGTCATACTTCAATTCATTATTTCTTTAGTTTCAATTAAGAATATTTCAGTGAATTGTTAGTGAGTCATACATCAATTCATTATTTCTTTAGTTTCAATTAAGAATATTTCAGTGAATTGTTAGTGAGTCATACATCAATTCATTATTTCTTTAGTTTCAATTAAGAATATTTCAGTGAATTGTTAGTGAGTCATACATCAATTCATTATTTCTTTAGTTTCAATTAAGAATATTTCAGTGAATTGTTAGTGAGTCATACTTCAATTCATTATTTCTTTAGTTTCAATTAAGAATATTTCAGTGAATTGTTAGTGAGTCATACATCAATTCATTATTTCTTTAGTTTCAATTAAGAATATTTCAGTGAATTGTTAGCGTGTCATACTTCAATTCATTATTTCTTTAGTTTTAATTAAGAATATTTCAGTGAATTGTTAGTGAGTCATACATCAATTCATTATTTCTTTAGTTTCAATTAAGAATATTTCAGTGAATTGTTAGTGAGTCATACTTCAATTCATTATTTCTTTAGTTTCAATTAAGAATATTTCAGTGAATTGTTAGTGAGTCATACTTCAATTCATTATTTCTTTAGTTTCAATTAAGAATATTTCAGTGAATTGTTAGTGAGTCATACATCAATTCATTATTTCTTTAGTTTCAATTAAGAATATTTCAGTGAATTGTTAGTGAGTCATACTTCAATTCATTATTTCTTTAGTTTCAATTAAGAATATTTCAGTGAATTGTTAGCAAGTCATACTTCAATTCATTATTTCTTTAGTTTCAATTAAGAATATTTCAGTGAATTGTTAGTGAGTCATACATCAATTCATTATTTCTTTAGTTTCAATTAAGAATATTTCAGTGAATTGTTAGTGAGTCATACATCAATTCATTATTTCTTTAGTTTCAATTAAGAATATTTCAGTGAATTGTTAGTGAGTCATACATCAATTCATTATTTCTTTAGTTTCAATTAAGAATATTTCAGTGAATTGTTAGTGAGTCATACATCAATTCATTATTTCTTTAGTTTCAATTAAGAATATTTCAGTGAATTGTTAGTGAGTCATACATCAATTCATTATTTCTTTAGTTTCAATTAAGAATATTTCAGTGAATTGTTAGTGAGTCATACTTCAATTCATTATTTCTTTAGTTTCAATTAAGAATATTTCAGTGAATTGTTAGTGAGTCATACTTCAATTCATTATTTCTTTAGTTTCAATTAAGAATATTTCAGTGAATTGTTAGTGAGTCATACATCAATTCATTATTTCTTTAGTTTCAATTAAGAATATTTCAGTGAATTGTTAGTGAGTCATACATCAATTCATTATTTCTTTAGTTTCAATTAAGAATATTTCAGTGAATTGTTAGTGAGTCATACTTCAATTCATTATTTCTTTAGTTTCAATTAAGAATATTTCAGTGAATTGTTAGTGAGTCATACTTCAATTCATTATTTCTTTAGTTTCAATTAAGAATATTTCAGTGAATTGTTAGCGAGTCATACTTCAATTCATTATTTCTTTAGTTTCAATTAAGAATATTTCAGTGAATTGTTAGTGAGTCATACATCAATTCATTATTTCTTTAGTTTCAATTAAGAATATTTCAGTGAATTGTTAGTGAGTCATACATCAATTCATTATTTCTTTAGTTTCAATTAAGAATATTTCAGTGAATTGTTAGTGAGTCATACATCAATTCATTATTTCTTTAGTTTCAATTAAGAATATTTCAGTGAATTGTTAGTGAGTCATACATCAATTCATTATTTCTTTAGTTTCAATTAAGAATATTTCAGTGAATTGTTAGTGAGTCATACATCAATTCATTATTTCTTTAGTTTCAATTAAGAATATTTCAGTGAATTGTTAGCATGTCATACTTCAATTCATTATTTCTTTAGTTTCAATTAAGAATATTTCAGTGAATTGTTAGTGAGTCATACTTCAATTCATTATTTCTTTAGTTTCAATTAAGAATATTTCAGTGAATTGTTAGTGAGTCATACTTCAATTCATTATTTCTTTAGTTTCAATTAAGAATATTTCAGTGAATTGTTAGTGAGTCATACATCAATTCATTATTTCTTTAGTTTCAATTGAGAATATTTCAGTGAATTGTTAGTGAGTCATACTTCAATTCATTATTTCTTTAGTTTCAATTAAGAATATTTCAGTGAATTGTTAGTGAGTCATACTTCAATTCATTATTTCTTTAGTTTCAATTAAGAATATTTCAGTGAATTGTTAGGGAGTCATACTTCAATTCATTCTTTCTTTAGTTTCAATTAAGAATATTTCAGTGAATTGTTAGTGAGTCATACATCAATTCATTATTTCTTTAGTTTCAATTAAGAATATTTCAGTGAATTGTTAGCGTGTCATACTTCAATTCATTATTTCTTTAGTTTCAATTAAGAATATTTCAGTGAATTGTTAGCGTGTCATACTTCAATTCATTATTTCTTTAGTTTCAATTAAGAATATTTCAGTGAATTGTTAGTGAGTCATACTTCAATTCATTATTTCTTTAGTTTCAATTAAGAATATTTCAGTGAATTGTTAGTGAGTCATACATCAATTCATTATTTCTTTAGTTTCAATTAAGAATATTTCAGTGAATTGTTAGTGAGTCATACTTCAATTCATTATTTCTTTAGTTTCAATTAAGAATATTTCAGTGAATTGTTAGTGAGTCATACTTCAATTCATTATTTCTTTAGTTTCAATTAAGAATATTTCAGTGAATTGTTAGTGAGTCATACATCAATTCATTATTTCTTTAGTTTCAATTAAGAATATTTCAGTGAATTCTTAGCGTGTCATACTTCAATTCATTATTTCTTTAGTTTTAATTAAGAATATTTCAGTGAATTGTTAGTGAGTCATACATCAATTCATTATTTCTTTAGTTTCAATTAAGAATATTTCAGTGAATTGTTAGTGAGTCATACTTCAATTCATTATTTCTTTAGTTTCAATTAAGAATATTTCAGTGAATTGTTAGTGAGTCATACTTCAATTCATTATTTCTTTAGTTTCAATTAAGAATATTTCAGTGAATTGTTAGTGAGTCATACATCAATTCATTATTTCTTTAGTTTCAATTAAGAATATTTCAGTGAATTGTTAGTGAGTCATACTTCAATTCATTATTTCTTTAGTTTCAATTAAGAATATTTCAGTGAATTGTTAGTGAGTCATACATCAATTCATTATTTCTTTAGTTTCAATTAAGAATATTTCAGTGAATTGTTAGTGAGTCATACATCAATTCATTATTTCTTTAGTTTCAATTAAGAATATTTCAGTGAATTGTTAGTGAGTCATACATCAATTCATTATTTCTTTAGTTTCAATTAAGAATATTTCAGTGAATTGTTAGTGAGTCATACTTCAATTCATTATTTCTTTAGTTTCAATTAAGAATATTTCAGTGAATTGTTAGTGAGTCATACATCAATTCATTATTTCTTTAGTTTCAATTAAGAATATTTCAGTGAATTGTTAGTGAGTCATACATCAATTCATTATTTCTTTAGTTTCAATTAAGAATATTTCAGTGAATTGTTAGTGAGTCATACTTCAATTCATTATTTCTTTAGTTTCAATTAAGAATATTTCAGTGAATTGTTAGTGAGTCATACTTCAATTCATTATTTCTTTAGTTTCAATTAAGAATATTTCAGTGAATTGTTAGCGAGTCATACTTCAATTCATTATTTCTTTAGTTTCAATTAAGAATATTTCAGTGAATTGTTAGTGAGTCATACATCAATTCATTATTTCTTTAGTTTCAATTAAGAATATTTCAGTGAATTGTTAGTGAGTCATACATCAATTCATTATTTCTTTAGTTTCAATTAAGAATATTTCAGTGAATTGTTAGTGAGTCATACATCAATTCATTATTTCTTTAGTTTCAATTAAGAATATTTCAGTGAATTGTTAGTGAGTCATACATCAATTCATTATTTCTTTAGTTTCAATTAAGAATATTTCAGTGAATTGTTAGTGAGTCATACATCAATTCATTATTTCTTTAGTTTCAATTAAGAATATTTCAGTGAATTGTTAGCATGTCATACTTCAATTCATTATTTCTTTAGTTTCAATTAAGAATATTTCAGTGAATTGTTAGTGAGTCATACTTCAATTCATTATTTCTTTAGTTTCAATTAAGAATATTTCAGTGAATTGTTAGTGAGTCATACTTCAATTCATTATTTCTTTACTTTCAATTAAGAATATTTCAGTGAATTGTTAGTGAGTCATACATCAATTCATTATTTCTTTAGTTTCAATTAAGAATATTTCAGTGAATTGTTAGTGAGTCATACTTCAATTCATTATTTCTTTAGTTTCAATTAAGAATATTTCAGTGAATTGTTAGTGAGTCATACTTCAATTCATTATTTCTTTAGTTTCAATTAAGAATATTTCAGTGAATTGTTAGTGAGTCATACATCAATTCATTATTTCTTTAGTTTCAATTAAGAATATTTCAGTGAATTGTTAGTGAGTCATACTTCAATTCATTATTTCTTTAGTTTCAATTAAGAATATTTCAGTGAATTGTTAGCGAGTCATACTTCAATTCATTATTTCTTTAGTTTCAATTAAGAATATTTCAGTGAATTGTTAGTGAGTCATACATCAATTCATTATTTCTTTAGTTTCAATTAAGAATATTTCAGTGAATTGTTAGTGAGTCATACATCAATTCATTATTTCTTTAGTTTCAATTAAGAATATTTCAGTGAATTGTTAGTGAGTCATACATCAATTCATTATTTCTTTAGTTTCAATTAAGAATATTTCAGTGAATTGTTAGTGAGTCATACATCAATTCATTATTTCTTTAGTTTCAATTAAGAATATTTCAGTGAATTGTTAGTGAGTCATACATCAATTCATTATTTCTTTAGTTTCAATTAAGAATATTTCAGTGAATTGTTAGCATGTCATACTTCAATTCATTATTTCTTTAGTTTCAATTAAGAATATTTCAGTGAATTGTTAGTGAGTCATACTTCAATTCATTATTTCTTTAGTTTCAATTAAGAATATTTCAGTGAATTGTTAGTGAGTCATACTTCAATTCATTATTTCTTTAGTTTCAATTAAGAATATTTCAGTGAATTGTTAGTGAGTCATACATCAATTCATTATTTCTTTAGTTTCAATTAAGAATATTTCAGTGAATTGTTAGTGAGTCATACTTCAATTCATTATTTCTTTAGTTTCAATTAAGAATATTTCAGTGAATTGTTAGTGAGTCATACTTCAATTCATTATTTCTTTAGTTTCAATTAAGAATATTTCAGTGAATTGTTAGGGAGTCATACTTCAATTCATTATTTCTTTAGTTTCAATTAAGAATATTTCAGTGAATTGTTAGCGTGTCATACTTCAATTCATTATTTCTTTAGTTTCAATTAAGAATATTTCAGTGAATTGTTAGCGTGTCATACATCAATTCATTATTTCTTTAGTTTCAATTAAGAATATTTCAGTGAATTGTTAGGGAGTCATACTTCAATTCATTATTTCTTTAGTTTCAATTAAGATTATTTCAGTGAATTGTTAGTGAGTCATACTTCAATTCATTATTTCTTTAGTTTCAATTAAGAATATTTCAGTGAATTGTTAGTGAGTCATACTTCAATTCATTATTTCTTTAGTTTCAATTAAGAATATTTCAGTGAATTGTTAGCATGTCATACTTCAATTCATTATTTCTTTAGTTTCAATTAAGAATATTTCAGTGAATTGTTAGTG
This sequence comes from Acanthosepion lycidas, assembly GCA_963932145.1. Lineage (NCBI taxonomy): Eukaryota > Metazoa > Mollusca > Cephalopoda > Sepiida > Sepiidae > Acanthosepion > Acanthosepion lycidas. The sequence continues at coordinate 121,990,621 of OZ010575.1, read as the reverse complement.
AGTCATACTTCAATTCATTATTTCTTTAGTTTCAATTAAGAATATTTCAGTGAATTGTTAGTGAGTCATACTTCAATTCATTATTTCTTTAGTTTCAATTAAGAATATTTCAGTGAATTGTTAGTGAGTCATACATCAATTCATTATTTCTTTAGTTTCAATTAAGAATATTTCAGTGAATTGTTAGTGAGTCATACTTCAATTCATTATTTCTTTAGTTTCAATTAAGAATATTTCAGTGAATTGTTAGTGAGTCATACTTCAATTCATTATTTCTTTAGTTTCAATTAAGAATATTTCAGTGAATTGTTAGTGAGTCATACATCAATTCATTATTTCTTTAGTTTCAATTAAGAATATTTCAGTGAATTGTTAGTGAGTCATACTTCAATTCATTATTTCTTTAGTTTCAATTAAGAATATTTCAGTGAATTGTTAGTGAGTCATACTTCAATTCATTATTTCTTTAGTTTCAATTAAGAATATTTCAGTGAATTGTTAGTGAGTCATACTTCAATTCATTATTTCTTTAGTTTCAATTAAGAATATTTCAGTGAATTGTTAGTGAGTCATACTTCAATTCATTATTTCTTTAGTTTCAATTAAGAATATTTCAGTGAATTGTTAGTGAGTCATACATCAATTCATTATTTCTTTAGTTTCAATTAAGAATATTTCAGTGAATTGTTAGTGAGTCATACTTCAATTCATTATTTCTTTAGTTTCAATTAAGAATATTTCAGTGAATTGTTAGTGAGTCATACTTCAATTCATTATTTCTTTAGTTTCAATTAAGAATATTTCAGTGAATTGTTAGGGAGTCATACTTCAATTCATTATTTCTTTAGTTTCAATTAAGAATATTTCAGTGAATTGTTAGCGTGTCATACTTCAATTCATTATTTCTTTAGTTTCAATTAAGAATATTTCAGTGAATTGTTAGCGTGTCATACATCAATTCATTATTTCTTTAGTTTCAATTAAGAATATTTCAGTGAATTGTTAGGGAGTCATACTTCAATTCATTATTTCTTTAGTTTCAATTAAGATTATTTCAGTGAATTGTTAGTGAGTCATACTTCAATTCATTATTTCTTTAGTTTCAATTAAGAATATTTCAGTGAATTGTTAGTGAGTCATACTTCAATTCATTATTTCTTTAGTTTCAATTAAGAATATTTCAGTGAATTGTTAGTGAGTCATACTTCAATTCATTATTTCTTTAGTTTCAATTAAGAATATTTCAGTGAATTGTTAGTGAGTCATACTTCAATTCATTATTTCTTTAGTTTCAATTAAGAATATTTCAGTGAATTGTTAGTGAGTCATACATCAATTCATTATTTCTTTAGTTTCAATTGAGAATATTTCAGTGAATTGTTAGTCAGTCATACTTCAATTCATTATTTCTTTAGTTTCAATTAAGAATATTTCAGTGAATTGTTAGTGAGTCATACTTCAATTCATTATTTCTTTAGTTTCAATTAAGAATATTTCAGTGAATTGTTAGTGAGTCATACATCAATTCATTATTTCTTTAGTTTCAATTAAGAATATTTCAGTGAATTGTTAGTGAGTCATACATCAATTCATTATTTCTTTAGTTTCAATTAAGAATATTTCAGTGAATTGTTAGCATGTCATACTTCAATTCATTATTTCTTTAGTTTCAATTAAGAATATTTCAGTGAATTGTTAGTGAGTCATACTTCAATTCATTATTTCTTTAGTTTCAATTAAGAATATTTCAGTGAATTGTTAGTGAGTCATACTTCAATTCATTATTTCTTTAGTTTCAATTAAGAATATTTCAGTGAATTGTTAGTGAGTCATACATCAATTCATTATTTCTTTAGTTTCAATTAAGAATATTTCAGTGAATTGTTAGTGAGTCATACTTCAATTCATTATTTCTTTAGTTTCAATTAAGAATATTTCAGTGAATTGTTAGTGAGTCATACTTCAATTCATTATTTCTTTAGTTTCAATTAAGAATATTTCAGTGAATTGTTAGGGAGTCATACTTCAATTCATTATTTCTTTAGTTTCAATTAAGAATATTTCAGTGAATTGTTAGCGTGTCATACATCAATTCATTATTTCTTTAGTTTCAATTAAGAATATTTCAGTGAATTGTTAGGGAGTCATACTTCAATTCATTATTTCTTTAGTTTCAATTAAGATTATTTCAGTGAATTGTTAGTGAGTCATACTTCAATTCATTATTTCTTTAGTTTCAATTAAGAATATTTCAGTGAATTGTTAGTGAGTCATACTTCAATTCATTATTTCTTTAGTTTCAATTAAGAATATTTCAGTGAATTGTTAGTGAGTCATACTTCAATTCATTATTTCTTTAGTTTCAATTAAGAATATTTCAGTGAATTGTTAGTGAGTCATACTTCAATTCATTATTTCTTTAGTTTCAATTAAGAATATTTCAGTGAATTGTTAGTGAGTCATACATCAATTCATTATTTCTTTAGTTTCAATTGAGAATATTTCAGTGAATTGTTAGTGAGTCATACTTCAATTCATTATTTCTTTAGTTTCAATTAAGAATATTTCAGTGAATTGTTAGTGAGTCATACTTCAATTCATTATTTCTTTAGTTTCAATTAAGAATATTTCAGTGAATTGTTAGGGAGTCATACTTCAATTCATTCTTTCTTTAGTTTCAATTAAGAATATTTCAGTGAATTGTTAGTGAGTCATACATCAATTCATTATTTCTTTAGTTTCAATTAAGAATATTTCAGTGAATTGTTAGCGTGTCATACTTCAATTCATTATTTCTTTAGTTTCAATTAAGAATATTTCAGTGAATTGTTAGTGAGTCATACTTCAATTCATTATTTCTTTAGTTTCAATTAAGAATATTTCAGTGAATTGTTAGTGAGTCATACATCAATTCATTATTTCTTTAGTTTCAATTAAGAATATTTCAGTGAATTGTTAGTGAGTCATACTTCAATTCATTATTTCTTTAGTTTCAATTAAGAATATTTCAGTGAATTGTTAGTGAGTCATACTTCAATTCATTATTTCTTTAGTTTCAATTAAGAATATTTCAGTGAATTGTTAGGGAGTCATACTTCAATTCATTATTTCTTTAGTTTCAATTAAGAATATTTCAGTGAATTGTTAGTGAGTCATACATCAATTCATTATTTCTTTAGTTTCAATTAAGAATATTTCAGTGAATTGTTAGCGTGTCATACTTCAATTCATTATTTCTTTAGTTTCAATTAGGAATATTTCAGTGAATTGTTAGCGTGTCATACTTCAATTCATTATTTCTTTAGTTTCAATTAAGAATATTTCAGTGAATTGTTAGTGAGTCATACTTCAATTCATTATTTCTTTAGTTTCAATTAAGAATATTTCAGTGAATTGTTAGTGAGTCATACATCAATTCATTATTTCTTTAGTTTCAATTAAGAATATTTCAGTGAATTGTTAGTGAGTCATACTTCAATTCATTATTTCTTTAGTTTCAATTAAGAATATTTCAGTGAATTGTTAGTGAGTCATACTTCCATTCATTATTTCTTTAGTTTCAATTAAGAATATTTCAGTGAATTGTTAGTGAGTCATACTTCAATTCATTATTTCTTTAGTTTCAATTAAGAATATTTCAGTGAATTGTTAGTGAGTCATACTTCAATTCATTATTTCTTTAGTTTCAATTAAGAATATTTCAGTGAATTGTTAGTGAGTCATACATCAATTCATTATTTCTTTAGTTTCAATTAAGAATATTTCAGTGAATTGTTAGTGAGTCATACATCAATTCATTATTTCTTTAGTTTCAATTAAGAATATTTCAGTGAATTGTTAGTGAGTCATACATCAATTCATTATTTCTTTAGTTTCAATTAAGAATATTTCAGTGAATTGTTAGCGTGTCATACTTCAATTCATTATTTCTTTAGTTTCAATTAAGAATATTTCAGTGAATTGTTAGCGTGTCATACTTCAATTCATTATTTCTTTAGTTTCAATTAAGAATATTTCAGTGAATTGTTAGTGAGTCATACTTCAATTCATTATTTCTTTAGTTTCAATTAAGAATATTTCAGTGAATTGTTAGCGTGTCATACTTCAATTCATTATTTCTTTAGTTTCAATTAAGAATATTTCAGTGAATTGTTAGTGAGTCATACTTCAATTCATTATTTCTTTAGTTTCAATTAAGAATATTTCAGTGAATTGTTAGTGAGTCATACTTCAATTCATTATTTCTTTAGTTTCAATTAAGAATATTTCAGTGAATTGTTAGTGAGTCATACATCAATTCATTATTTCTTTAGTTTCAATTAAGAATATTTCAGTGAATTGTTAGCGTGTCATACTTCAATTCATTATTTCTTTAGTTTCAATTAAGAATATTTCAGTGAATTGTTAGCGTGTCATACTTCAATTCATTATTTCTTTAGTTTCAATTAAGAATATTTCAGTGAATTGTTAGTGAGTCATACTTCAATTCATTATTTCTTTAGTTTCAATTAAGAATATTTCAGTGAATTGTTAGTGAGTCATACTTCAATTCATTATTTCTTTAGTTTCAATTAAGAATATTTCAGTGAATTGTTAGTGAGTCATACATCAATTCATTATTTCTTTAGTTTCAATTAAGAATATTTCAGTGAATTGTTAGCGTGTCATACTTCAATTCATTATTTCTTTAGTTTCAATTAAGAATATTTCAGTGAATTGTTAGCGTGTCATACTTCAATTCATTATTTCTTTAGTTTCAATTTAGAATATTTCAGTGAATTGTTAGTGAGTCATACTTCAATTCATTATTTCTTTAGTTTCAATTAAGAATATTTCAGTGAATTGTTAGCGTGTCATACTTCAATTCATTATTTCTTTAGTTTCAATTAAGAATATTTCAGTGAATTGTTAGTGAGTCATACTTCAATTCATTATTTCTTTAGTTTCAATTAAGAATATTTCAGTGAATTGTTAGTGAGTCATACTTCAATTCATTATTTCTTTAGTTTCAATTAAGAATATTTCAGTGAATTGTTAGTGAGTCATACATCAATTCATTATTTCTTTAGTTTCAATTAAGAATATTTCAGTGAATTGTTAGCGTGTCATACTTCAATTCATTATTTCTTTAGTTTCAATTAAGAATATTTCAGTGAATTGTTAGCGTGTCATACTTCAATTCATTATTTCTTTAGTTTCAATTAAGAATATTTCAGTGAATTGTTAGTGAGTCATACTTCAATTCATTATTTCTTTAGTTTCAATTAAGAATATTTCAGTGAATTGTTAGTGAGTCATACTTCAATTCATTATTTCTTTAGTTTCAATTAAGAATATTTCAGTGAATTGTTAGTGAGTCATACATCAATTCATTATTTCTTTAGTTTCAATTAAGAATATTTCAGTGAATTGTTAGCATGTCATACTTCAATTCATTATTTCTTTAGTTTCAATTAAGAATATTTCAGTGAATTGTTAGCGTGTCATACTTCAATTCATTATTTCTTTAGTTTCAATTAAGAATATTTCAGTGAATTGTTAGTGAGTCATACTTCAATTCATTATTTCTTTAGTGTCAATTAAGAATATTTCAGTGAATTGTTAGTGAGTCATACTTCAATTCATTATTTCTTTAGTTTCAATTAAGAATATTTCAGTGAATTGTTAGTGAGTCATACTTCAATTCATTATTTCTTTAGTTTCAATTAAGAATATTTCAGTGAATTGTTAGTGAGTCATACATCAATTCATTATTTCTTTAGTTTCAATTAAGAATATTTCAGTGAATTGTTAGCGTGTCATACTTCAATTCATTATTTCTTTAGTTTCAATTAAGAATATTTCAGTGAATTGTTAGCGTGTCATACTTCAATTCATTATTTCTTTAGTTTCAATTAAGAATATTTCAGTGAATTGTTAGTGAGTCATACTTCAATTCATTATTTCTTTAGTGTCAATTAAGAATATTTCAGTGAATTGTTAGTGAGTCATACATCAATTCATTATTTCTTTAGTTTCAATTAAGAATATTTCAGTGAATTGTTAGTGAGTCATACTTCAATTCATTATTTCTTTAGTTTCAATTAAGAATATTTCAGTGAATTGTTAGTGAGTCATACATCAATTCATTATTTCTTTAGTTTCAATTAAGAATATTTCAGTGAATTGTTAGTGAGTCATACTTCAATTCATTATTTCTTTAGTTTCAATTAAGAATATTTCAGTGAATTGTTAGTGAGTCATACATCAATTCATTATTTCTTTAGTTTTAATTAAGAATATTTCAGTGAATTGTTAGTGAGTCATACTTCAATTCATTATTTCTTTAGTTTCAATTAAGAATATTTCAGTGAATTGTTAGTGAGTCATACTTCAATTCATTATTTCTTTAGTTTCAATTAAGAATATTTCAGTGAATTGTTAGTGAGTCATACTTCAATTCATTATTTCTTTAGTTTCAATTAAGAATATTTCAGTGAATTGTTAGTGAGTCATACTTCAATTCATTATTTCTTTAGTTTCAATTAAGAATATTTCAGTGAATTGTTAGTGAGTCATACATCAATTCATTATTTCTTTAGTTTCAATTAAGAATATTTCAGTGAATTGTTAGTGAGTCATACTTCAATTCATTATTTCTTTAGTTTCAATTAAGAATATTTCAGTGAATTGTTAGTGAGTCATACTTCAATTCATTATTTCTTTAGTTTCAATTAAGAATATTTCAGTGAATTGTTAGTGAGTCATACATCAATTCATTATTTCTTTAGTTTCAATTAAGAATATTTCAGTGAATTGTTAGTGAGTCATACTTCAATTCATTATTTCTTTAGTTTCAATTAAGAATATTTCAGTGAATTGTTAGTGAGTCATACATCAATTCATTATTTCTTTAGTTTCAATTAAGAATATTTCAGTGAATTGTTAGTGAGTCATACTTCAATTCATTATTTCTTTAGTTTCAATTAAGAATATTTCAGTGAATTGTTAGTGAGTCATACTTCAATTCATTATTTCTTTAGTTTCAATTAAGAATATTTCAGTGAATTGTTAGTGAGTCATACTTCAATTCATTATTTCTTTAGTTTCAATTAAGAATATTTCAGTGAATTGTTAGTGAGTCATACTTCAATTCATTATTTCTTTAGTTTCAATTAAGAATATTTCAGTGAATTGTTAGTGAGTCATACATCAATTCATTATTTCTTTAGTTTCAATTAAGAATATTTCAGTGAATTGTTAGTGAGTCATACTTCAATTCATTATTTCTTTAGTTTCAATTAGGAATATTTCAGTGAATTGTTAGTGAGTCATACTTCAATTCATTATTTCTTTAGTTTCAATTAAGAATATTTCAGTGAATTGTTAGTGAGTCATACATCAATTCATTATTTCTTTAGTTTCAATTAAGAATATTTCAGTGAATTGTTAGTGAGTCATACTTCAATTCATTATTTCTTTAGTTTCAATTAAGAATATTTCAGTGAATTGTTAGTGAGTCATACATCAATTCATTATTTCTTTAGTTTCAATTAAGAATATTTCAGTGAATTGTTAGTGAGTCATACTTCAATTCATTATTTCTTTAGTTTCAATTAAGAATATTTCAGTGAATTGTTAGTGAGTCATACTTCAATTCATTATTTCTTTAGTTTCAATTAAGAATATTTCAGTGAATTGTTAGTGAGTCATACTTCAATTCATTATTTCTTTAGTTTCAATTAAGAATATTTCAGTGAATTGTTAGTGAGTCATACTTCAATTCATTATTTCTTTAGTTTCAATTAAGAATATTTCAGTGAATTGTTAGTGAGTCATACATCAATTCATTATTTCTTTAGTTTCAATTAAGAATATTTCAGTGAATTGTTAGTGAGTCATACTTCAATTCATTATTTCTTTAGTTTCAATTAAGAATATTTCAGTGAATTGTTAGTGAGTCATACTTCAATTCATTATTTCTTTAGTTTCAATTAAGAATATTTCAGTGAATTGTTAGTGAGTCATACATCAATTCATTATTTCTTTAGTTTCAATTAAGAATATTTCAGTGAATTGTTAGTGAGTCATACTTCAATTCATTATTTCTTTAGTTTCAATTAAGAATATTTCAGTGAATTGTTAGTGAGTCATACATCAATTCATTATTTCTTTAGTTTCAATTAAGAATATTTCAGTGAATTGTTAGTGAGTCATACTTCAATTCATTATTTCTTTAGTTTCAATTAAGAATATTTCAGTGAATTGTTAGTGAGTCATACTTCAATTCATTATTTCTTTAGTTTCAATTAAGAATATTTCAGTGAATTGTTAGTGAGTCATACTTCAATTCATTATTTCTTTAGTTTCAATTAAGAATATTTCAGTGAATTGTTAGTGAGTCATACTTCAATTCATTATTTCTTTAGTTTCAATTAAGAATATTTCAGTGAATTGTTAGTGAGTCATACATCAATTCATTATTTCTTTAGTTTCAATTAAGAATATTTCAGTGAATTGTTAGTGAGTCATACTTCAATTCATTATTTCTTTAGTTTCAATTAGGAATATTTCAGTGAATTGTTAGTGAGTCATACTTCAATTCATTATTTCTTTAGTTTCAATTAAGAATATTTCAGTGAATTGTTAGTGAGTCATACATCAATTCATTATTTCTTTAGTTTCAATTAAGAATATTTCAGTGAATTGTTAGTGAGTCATACTTCAATTCATTATTTCTTTAGTTTCAATTAAGAATATTTCAGTGAATTGTTAGTGAGTCATACATCAATTCATTATTTCTTTAGTTTCAATTAAGAATATTTCAGTGAATTGTTAGTGAGTCATACTTCAATTCATTATTTCTTTAGTTTCAATTAAGAATATTTCAGTGAATTGTTAGTGAGTCATACTTCAATTCATTATTTCTTTAGTTTCAATTAAGAATTTTTCAGTGAATTGTTAGCATGTCATACTTCAATTCATTATTTCTTTAGTTTCAATTAAGAATATTTCAGTGAATTGTTAGCGTGTCATACTTCAATTCATTATTTCTTTAGTTTCAATTAAGAATATTTCAGTGAATTGTTAGTGAGTCATACATCAATTCATTATTTCTTTAGTTTCAATTAAGAATATTTCAGTGAATTGTTAGTGAGTCATACATCAATTCATTATTTCTTTAGTTTCAATTAAGAATATTTCAGTGAATTGTTAGTGAGTCATACATCAATTCATTATTTCTTTAGTTTCAATTAAGAATATTTCAGTGAATTGTTAGTGAGTCATACTTCAATTCATTATTTCTTTAGTTTCAATTAAGAATATTTCAGTGAATTGTTAGTGAGTCATACTTCAATTCATTATTTCTTTAGTTTCAATTAAGAATATTTCAGTGAATTGTTAGGGAGTCATACTTCAATTCATTATTTCTTTAGTTTCAATTAAGAATATTTCAGTGAATTGTTAGTGAGTCATACATCAATTCATTATTTCTTTAGTTTCAATTAAGAATATTTCAGTGAATTGTTAGTGAGTCATACTTCAATTCATTATTTCTTTAGTTTCAATTAAGAATATTTCAGTGAATTGTTAGGGAGTCATACTTCAATTCATTATTTCTTTAGTTTCAATTAAGAATATTTCAGTGAATTGTTAGTGAGTCATACTTCAATTCATTATTTCTTTAGTTTCAATTAAGAATATTTCAGTGAATTGTTAGTCAGTCATACTTCAATTCATTATTTCTTTAGTTTCAATTAAGAATATTTCAGTGAATTGTTAGGGAGTCATACTTCAATTCATTATTTCTTTAGTTTCAATTAAGAATATTTCAGTGAATTGTTAGTGAGTCATACATCAATTCGTTATTTCTTTAGTTTCAATTAAGAATATTTCAGTGAATTGTTAGCGTGTCATACATCAATTCATTATTTCTTTAGTTTCAATTAAGAATATTTCAGTGAATTGTTAGGGAGTCATACTTCAATTCATTATTTCTTTAGATTCAATTAAGAATATTTCAGTGAATTGTTAGTGAGTCATACATCAATTCATTATTTCTTTAGTTTCAATTAAGAATATTTCAGTGAATTGTTAGTGAGTCATACATCAATTCATTATTTCTTTAGTTTCAATTAAGAATATTTCAGTGAATTGTTAGTGAGTCATACATCAATTCATTATTTCTTTAGTTTCAATTAAGAATATTTCAGTGAATTGTTAGTGAGTCATACTTCAATTCATTATTTCTTTAGTTTCAATTAAGAATATTTCAGTGAATTGTTAGCGTGTCATACTTCAATTCATTATTTCTTTAGTTTCAATTAAGAATATTTCAGTGAATTGTTAGGGAGTCATACTTCAATTCATTATTTCTTTAGTTTCAATTAAGAATATTTCAGTGAATTGTTAGTGAGTCATACATCAATTCATTATTTCTTTAGTTTCAATTAAGAATATTTCAGTGAATTGTTAGTGAGTCATACATCAATTCATTATTTCTTTAGTTTCAATTAAGAATATTTCAGTGAATTGTTAGTGAGTCATACATCAATTCATTATTTCTTTAGTTTCAATTAAGAATATTTCAGTGAATTGTTAGTGAGTCATACTTCAATTCATTATTTCTTTAGTTTCAATTAAGAATATTTCAGTGAATTGTTAGCGTGTCATACTTCAATTCATTATTTCTTTAGTTTCAATTAAGAATATTTCAGTGAATATTTAGCGTGTCATACTTCAATTCATTATTTCTTTAATTTCAATTAAGAATATTTCAGTGAATTGTTAGGGAGTCATACTTCAATTCATTATTTCTTTAGATTCAATTAAGAATATTTCAGTGAATTGTTAGCGAGTGATTTATCAATCCATTATTTTTTTTACTTTCAATTATGAACCAATGCTAATCATTAAACCTGGAAATGAAACCCAATGCTAATATTGTTTCTTCATTCAATTTATTCAAGGTGTTATAAAATAAGACATATCTTGGGTGATTTGCAGGCAAATAAACTAACATATTCAAGAGCGAGAGCCGGATGTGAACGGGACAAGGCCCTGTCACAATTGACCATATTTACGCGTTTACGCATATTCCTGATGCACAAGTTCCGGTCGAAAAATAAAATAATATTTTAAAGTCTTTCTATTTTTCGACCAATAAAAATGCTACCCTCCTAATTATACTTGCGTTGTTTTTCGAGCCTGTCAAGCCATAAAAAATTGCCATAAAAGGGGTCACACGGAAGTACAACGGCAGTCAACTGGAGGCCAGGGAAGAGACCTGTCACAGTCAGGCTGAGCGGTCAGCAGCAGTACACCACGCCAACCAGCGAGAACTATGAGAGATCAACCCAGATCTTCAGCTGGCCTATGAACTATACCATAAGGTAGCTGTCCCAAAACCCACATGTTCCTGTTGAAATAAATCACATAAATCTATTTCTGCTGTTGTTGTATTTGTTTCTTGCAACCATACGCTTGTCTATAACAAAGGATTGTTAATTCTTAATAAATTTCCCACTCAAATTAGTACTTACTAATTTACTTCTTCCTGACTTATATTTAATTTTACATTGATATTTCTAGATGGACAGAACAACAAAATAATGATACCCCACCTGTGTCAAGTATCATGGTAAAGTACATCTGGCTGCAAAAACACTGAGTGTTAGATTGAAGGTTTTGAAGAGTGTGGAACCACATCATAATTACTCTTGTTCTCAGGTCCACCTTGATCCAGAGAGATAGCACCTGTTAGGCTCCCAGCTGTGAGCAAATAGTGGAAAATAAACAAACCAAATAACCGCCCTTTTCAGGGTCACCAAATTTTCACAAAAATCTGAAATCATTTGCATAGTAATTTTTTTTTTTTTTAATTTTTCTATTGTGAATGGACTATAATTAAATAGTATAAAAAAACATAATTAATAGAAAAATGTCACATTCTCATAACTATCATATTATAATAATATTATCAATATTATAATAATTATTATCATATTATAATAATATTATTTATGAATAATTTAATTAATAATATAGTGAGAGTTATCAATTATTTTTTTAGTTTCAACTTAATTGAAACTAAAAAAGTAATAGAAATAAAAAGTTATAAGAAAAATATATAACTCGGATAATTTAGGAGAGATCTGAGAGTTAGCCAGTGAGGGTGATGACAGTGTTTGGACAAGTATAGCATAATTCTGTGTGACCATATTTCCTAAATGCTTTTTGAAAAGATACCAATAAGGAAGGTATTAGGTTGGTGCAAAAATAATGTCGTTTTCTCACATAGAAACATATGTGAGAAAACGACATTATTTTTGCACCGACCTAATAGAAGAATACGTGTCCTTGGAAAATAGCAAAAATAGTTTTCTTCCAGTTGAGCTTTTTAAAGTCGTGATGCTTCATAAAATGTGCAGAAGCAGATATTTAGGAAGAAATTTCCAAAGATTTGTAAAGAGGTGACCCATTCTGTTACATCATATGCTTCAACAGGAACTTACCTGTTAGAATGCATATTGACAACTCTAAATCTAGAGCGTCCTGGGTATGACGTTAAACTGCATCCAACAGCAAGGCCTCTGATCAGGAGGTTTTGAGGAGTGTGGAACCACCTCTTAATTGCTGGTGTTCCCAGGTCCACCTTGACCCGGGGTGGTAGCAACTGTTAGGGTCCCAGCTATGGGCAAATAGCTGGTTTTTCCAAGTCTTACACACGTCCTGGGTATGACGGTAAACTACATCTGTGTCCTGGGTATGACGATAAACTACATCCACGTCCTGGGTATGGCGATAAACTACATCCAACAGCAAGGCCTCAGATAATGTTTTCGGAAAAATAATGTTGCCAGCTATGCATTTTTGAAACAATAATGTTGCCAGCTATACGTTTTTGAAACAATGTTGCCAGCTATACGTTTTTGAAACAATAATGTTGTCAACTATACGTTTTTTGTTAAAAATAATGTTGTCAACTATACGTTTTTTGTAAAGAATAATGTTGCCAGCTACAAGTTTTTGAAACAATAATGTTGCCAGTTACAAGTTTTTTATTCCATACAAAATAGGTATTTAAAATTCATATAAACTGGATTTGGCATTAAATAACCCACAGTGGTTGATATGCCATAAAACCCAAACAAACAAATCTAAATCTAGAAATATCAGCTCTACAATCACAAGTGGTTGAAATGGTGGGAGAGTTAAGCTTCTTTTTTTTTTTTTTTTCAGACATAAAAAATCATTAATGCAATTCTACATAGAGAAAATTGTACTTTAGTATTTGATGTAATGACACAAGATGGAATGTATGTTAAATGTGTCATATTGACAACTCCTTCATCCTCTCATCTTGTATCACTAGAATGTCTTCCAGGAGGAATGGCACAAGACTATACACAACATATTTGTGAATGCATCAGCAACTTAGGTAAAATACACTCTTTATCTACTTGCCTAAATGTTGTGACAGTTCCCAAACAATAATATAAAAAGTCAGGGAGGATGCAGTAGAATATATAGGAACCAGGTAGACAAAGGTGACCTTGCATGGGGTTCTTTTATATATTACAGAAGACAACTTGGACTATTTCTTTGCAAAGTTTGCTGAGGTTGCTGACATCATATTCATCAAAAGCAAGACTGGCATTGCAACTGGTGATGTAGAATTAATGGCCATAGTGACCAGGACAAATTTTATGGAGATTCCCAATTAGCTGATCTGTGGAGGTTGTTTATCTATGCGCTGGCTGAAGGCCGATATCCTCTCTGCTGGTCCTGTGGTGCTGCAAGACACCATTTGAAATCTTTCCCTGGGAGGAATCTGGTACTATCACCACAAACACCAGCAGTACCATTTTCTAAACCAGCAGCACTGAAAAAAAGTAGTGGGAATGGAAAAGTCTGGCCAGACCCCTAAATAGAGAAAATTGTACTTTAGTATTTGATGTAATGACACAAGATGGAATGCATGTTAACTATTTTATATTGACAACTCCTTCATCCTCTCATCTTGTGTCACTAGAATGTCTTCCAGGAGGGATGGCACAAGACTATAAACAACATATTTGTGAATGCATCAACAGCTTAGGTAAAATATCTACTTTTATATCTATATCTTTATCTACTCGCATAAGGGTTGTGACAGTTCCCAAACAATAATATAAAAACATCAGGGAGGATGCACACAGAATATATAAGAACCGGGAAGAGAAAGTTGACTTTGCATGGCGTTCCTTTATATATAACAGAGAACAATTTGGGCTATTTCTTTACATGTACCATTTACATCTTTCCTCTTATCATTTATTGATTGTCTCTACTTTCTCTTTGCAAGGACCAATAGAAGGCACTCGAGGACTTGTTGTCCACTATCTTGTAGGGCAGTCACAAGCATCAGGTCTGCAGAGAGGTCGTTGCTCAATGATCGTGTTATGGTGGGTCTTGGGAATGCCACATTTGATGTGACATATGTTGCCTTTTCTATGCCATGTGTTGACAGAGGACTCAATTTTAGAGAGGAGTGTTAGGGACACCTTCCCTAACCTTACCATCACTCCTCCCATGAGTGCCATCGTAAGCCCCAGAATCCATCATGTTTCCTCTGAGAGTGTCAGGCGGTCTTGGGGTTCATTCCTCATTTAAGTGACCTTTCACACCTCTATAGACTATTGTATCCTGAATTAGTGGAGAGGGTTGCTAAGAACCCTCTATGTGGCTGGCTCAACTTGTTGACATCAAAGTTGTTCTCTTTCTGGTCTTGGGCTCAGTGGCAGATTATCTCAGCAAACCCAAGTTTTCATTTAGCTGGCATTTGATTCAGAATGTACTTCTCTCAGTGAAGTACTCTTCAGAGGGGGCTGGGCATATTTCTAGGACAAACACTTGGTGCCATGATTTTGGACTTGGGTTGTTCTAAGCCAGTGCATGTCTTGACTTGTTATAATTTTCAATAAGATAGTTTGCCAGAGAAAGCTAAAAGAAATATGAAAGCAGAGGATAGTAAGGTTGCATTTAAATTTGGAGATGGCCAACACTTGAAATCCATGTTCAAAGTGAAGTTACCCTGTATATTAGCAGGAAATAATGTTGAAATTTTTGCTGATGTAGTAGAGTCTGAAATACATCTTTTATTGAGCAAAGATGCTATGAAGAAAGCTAATACTGTTCTGAATTTTATTGGCCAAAACTTACAGCTTTTCTACACTAACTTTGGGCATTATTACATCCCTCTTGTCACTCCAGGTTTCAAAAAGAATGAAAGAATTGTTCTAATCAGAATTTGGGATATTAAAAATAAGTCTTTTGGAGAAAAATAAAAACTATCAGAAAAACTTAAGTTAATATTTAGATGAAAATAGTGATGCATAGACAAAGGACAAAATGTCAACAGAAATCAGCAGAATTATTATCATGGTAGAGGATGGAGAGGAAATAGATTCAGTAAAAGAAGGCAATGCCATACCAATTATCAAAAGAATAAATCCAAGAAAGAAAATCATTTTGGACCTGATGGTAAAAACTATGGATGTACTATTTGTGAATCTACCATGCACTGGGCTGAAAATTGCCATCATACCTTTGACAAAGGAAATAAGGAGGTGGTATTTGAAGCCAAGATTGTATTTATGAATCATAATAACTCTGAAAATTGCCATCATGAATTTTTAAATTGATAGTGTATTCATCATTGGCCAAAAGGTACAGCTTTTCTGCACTAACTCTGGGTATTATTACATACTCCTTGCTACTCCAGGTTTCAAAAAGAATGAAAAAATTGTTTTAATCAGCATTTGGGATATTAAAAATAAGACTTTTGGAGAAAAAACTAACAGAAAAACTTGACAAGCAATTTCATCCTCCAAGTTATGAGAAAATGAGTACTCTCCTGAAAGATGCAGGATTTCTTGATGTTGAACTTATGAAACAGCTTCAGGAAATTACTTCCAATTGTGACATATGCTTAAAATACAAGAGAGAATAACCCAAGGCCATTGTTGGTTTCTCTTTAGCAAAACATTTCAATGAAATGATATCTATGGATATAAAAAGAATTAAAAGGAACAAAATTCTTCATTTAATCGATCATTTCACCAGAGACAGTGTAGCTTCTGTAATAAAGTCAAAAGAAAGTTCAGAAATTATTAACATTGGATTTTGGTTATGCATTGCATATCTTGGACCTCCTTCTAGTTTTCTGACTTATCATGGGTGAGAATTTCATAATGAAGCTTTAAGAAAGATGGCCTAGAATTTAAATCTTATTGTATGAACCACACCAGCACAAAGTCTACAGAGCAATGGATTAAATGAGTGCCGCAATGCTATACTTAATGAAATGCTACTCAAAACTATGGAAGACACTGGTGCAGCCTAGAACATCCTACCATTTCCTATGTTATTTAGTACTTCTGCTGACAGAGAGAAACAAAACCTTTTTTTTAAATCAAAAGTTAGAATGTTCTAAAAAGTAGGAAAAACTGATAATAGGTGATAATGAAGCTTTCAGAAAGATGGCCCAGAATTTAAATCTTATTGTATGAACCACACCAGCACAAAGTCTACAGAGCAATGGATTAAATGAGTACCACAATGCTATACTTAATGAAATGGTACTCAAAACTATATGGAGTAACACTGGAGCCCTCTCAGAACATAGCTGAGAAAGTTTTTCAGCTTACGTGACTCAACAGGGTCCATCTTAAGCTGAGGGAAAGATTTCTTTGTGGTAACTAGGAAATACTTTTAGTTTACCACCAGAGTTTCTAATGAGGGTTATCACCCCAGATGCTCCTGGGAAGTTCCTAGGGACAAGATGAATTTAAACAATGGCTTTAAGAGAGGCTTCCTCTCAGAGAAAAGGCCCTCTTGAGAGCCTGCCTGTTAACTTGATGGCATCCCTCTTAGGTAAGTAGTTCTTTTTTGTGTGAGAGAGATGGTGGCACCCTAGCAGGAGAAGTGTGGAGGCTTCTTGCCTTACCATCTTTTCAGGCATCCTCCTTTCTGCCTTGAAAAGCAGGAGCTGATCAGGATTTGCTTCTTCCTCATCCCATTTTACCCTGCTTTGCCCAGACCTTTTCTCTTTTTTACATTCTTCTCCCATTTTTCTCCTTTTTAAACAGGAAGTCAAAGGTGGGGGAATATCCTCCACCTCTCTAAGAGAATCTGATTGTAGCTCCTCATGTTGCTCCTTCAGCTGTTCTCGTTGATGTTGACACTGCAGCTTCTATTGCTGGTACGGCTGCTTTTTGATCTGTGGGACATCCTGTTGGCGAGAAGGAGGTAACAGTCTTAGATCCCCTCCTCACCACCTCTTTCAATTCATTGAAGTCATTGTGAGCCTTGCTGTTCTTATTTTCACACACGGTTACTTTAGATGTACTTGGTTGTGTTGGTAGGTTCCAGCCAGAGTACATTTTCACAAAGATCCCAGTGGCACCACACGACCATCTATGAGGTCTTCTTCCTTCGTCAGTGACAAAAATCTTGGGTCCTCTGCATGTCTATGTATCAGCGATGTCCAGCAAACCTTTTCCTGTCTAAAGCCACCTGGAGACCAAAGTCTCAAGTAGCAATCCCTGCCTTACTTAATGCCCCAACAACATTCCCGACATGAACACAGCTCATGAAAAATGTCCTTACATAGTCATCAGTTATGCACTGTAATTTCTGTCTATTTTTTATATTCCGTTTGCAAACAGACTGCCTTAATAATCAGGATATTTCCTGACACTTCTTTTGCCTTTGCCACATGACATTTGACCTTTTTGCCAGAAACTTAGCCACAATGTTCAGGCATTTCAATGCCTCTTCCATCATCTCTTTGCTGACGCAAATCAATTTATGGGTTCTTGTGACCGAATTAAGAGCTTCAGAGATGGTTAGTCACTCATTTCCTTTGATAAAAACCTTCCATATCAGGTCAAAATTTTATTTTATTTTTTATTTTTTTGCCTATTGGAGGCCTATACTTATTTAGTCAGTGAATGTAACTCTAACTGCATACTCAGAGGCTGGGGTGTCTCCATCACTGTGGTCAGGTTCATACAGAAAAAATTCAAAACAAAGGCAGCTTAACAAAACAGTTGTACAAATCCAGACAAAAGAGGGTCAAAGTTGGCAAATATTGAACACTTAAAAATTTCCAATAAAACTTTAAAAAGTGAACTATTCCAATTTTGTGTAAGAAAGACTCAATCCTATGCCTAATGCCAACAGAATACTTTCCCCTCGCCAATTTATAGACAGAAGTACACAAATGCATACTGGGATTTCTTCCTAGCCAATAAAATAGGTCAGTTCTGGGTCTCATGTGACCAAGTCCTGGTCTTTGTCTTGAAGTCAGAATACTCTGCTTGTTTATCCAAATTTGCTTTTGTGTGTCAACCACAATTCTTCATTTGTGAACATTTTTCCATATTACTGTCACTTGTGAAACCTTGGGAAAGGTATGAATACCTTTTCTTCTCCTCCCAGCTATGGGTAAATAGTACAACAGACCGGGTTCTACAGCCTTGGATAGTAACTGGTCTACAACAGAAAGAAATGGCAACCTACTGCGGGAAAAAATCTGCCTCGTCAGTCATATATCAAAAGATACATGATCACCTAAGCATGCATGGCACCTAACTGACTGTCACTTGCCTTCATGTTAATTGGCCTTACATAAATCAACAACGACTAAAAATAAAAACTTACTAATAATATAAACAATACAATTTCATGGGAAATAGTATAAAATTTTTAATCACACAAAGGCCACATTAATCTTTTTAGAGCAAAATATAAAATTTTTTAACTCCTACCAAATTAAAATTCTTGTGCCAAACACGAAATCCTAGTTGGTAGGATCAAAAAAGAAAAAGAGAACGTGTGTTTCTCTTTTCCTTGAGATCAAAATAGGCATAAATAAGAAAATAAAACTCAAGCACTGCATAAAAGTTTAAAGAAAAAAAAACATTTATTACACAAATGAAGACAAAAATAGATATTTATTATACCAAAAAATACAAGTGTAGCACAAGGCCAAAAAGAAGGAGTTTGGTCATCACTGGTCTAACTTTAACTTAACTGGTCACATTCACTGACCCAAGTATACATTATAGTAATTCCTCCACCACGATACCTCATTTATAAAAAAAAAATAAACCCATACCACAATCACCAAAAGAACATATTTACAACACAAGAGATAAAAGGTACAAATACAAAATTTGTACAAAATTTTCCTTTTGTGTGCCTATTAAGACAGGATAACATTTCTGATGTTTGAAAAAAGAATTACATGAGGATAAAATAGAAAAAAGGGTTACAAGATAATTTACCTACTATTTTCATATACATAAAAAAGCTGTTAACATTGAAGTACACATATTTTCCGATATGACATTACATACTGTTTTTTAATCTTACTTGCAATGTAGATTTGTTTTTGATTTGGTTTGGTTTGTTTTGTTTTACAGCATATCAACCTCCATGGGTTATCTAATGCTGACAAAATTTTTATGACTGTTAATATTTTTTTTTTTTTCAAAAATGTATTGGTAATATTTTATTCTTTCAAATATCTATTTCTGAGAATATTTTTTCTTCAAAAATGTATCGCTAGTAATATATTTTTCAGAAAAATGTGTAGCTGGTAATATTTTATTTTTTTAAATGTATTACTGGTAATATTTTTTTTAAATGTATAGCTGGTAATATTTTTTTCAAAAATGTATTACTGGTAATATTCTTTTTTAAAAAATGTATTGCTGGCAATAATTTTTTCTTCAAAAATTTATAAGTATTTCTGGTATTAAAACCTATTTTTACACTTTCATAGTGTTTTGACCCCAGTTTGGGGGTTAACTATTTGCCTATAGCTGGGACTCTAACAGGTGCTACCACCCCAGGTCAAGATGGACCTGGGAACACCAGCAATTAAGAGATGGTAATTTTTTTTTATTTATTACAAAGTATTTCTAGTATTAAAACCTATTTTTACACAAGTTTGGGTGTCAAATATTTGCCCATAGCTGGGACCCTAACAGGTGCTATCACCCCGGGTCAGGGTGGACCTGGGAATCCCAGCAATTAAGAGGTGGTTCCATGCTCTTCAAAACCTCCTGATAAGAGGCCTTGTTGTCGGACGTAGTTTATCGCTTACCCAGGACGCAGATGTAGTTTATCATCTTACGCAAGACACAGATATAGTTTATCATTATACTCAGGACAAGGTTTGTTTTCTCTATAGAATGTACTTTTTTCAATTTCAAAATGGCAACTCCATGAAAAGGACAATACACACACTGCACAGAAGTATAGTTGCACTACAGTGTTTGTCCTCATTTACATTTTTAGTTTTGTTTGCCATCATGTTCACACGCATTTTACAAGTAAATGTTTGTACTCCAGAATGATTTTAATTATGAATTCTTGGAAATGTTAAATTCTTTATTTGAAAAATGTAGGATTATATGGAGGATTTTATCTTGCTGTAAATTTTAAAATTTAAAACCTGTAAAGATTTCAATTGACATACTTATCAAGAATGCTTCTCTGTATTGCGTAAATTAAACTCTGAATACTTGGAAAATTTTAGCCCATACACCTGTACAAATTCTCTGTGGTGAGTGCTTACATGTGTAAACTTATATCTGAACTGGTAAAGTTTGGGTCATTTTTCTCTCCATCATGAATGTTCATGTGCTTTTTTTAAAAGTTGAACTATGTGAAAATGTTGATCCACATATTTCAAAAGAATATGGTTTCTCTCCAGTGTGAATTCAAATGTGCCTTTTCAAATGAGAATTATCTGAAAATGTTGATCTGTATATTTCACAAGAATATGATTTCTCTCCAGTGTGAATTTGAAGGTGCTTTTTCAAATCAGAACTAATTGAAAATGTCGATTTGCATATTTTACAAGAATATGGTTTATCACCAGTGTGAGTTCAATTGTGTATTTTCAAATAAGAGTTATCTGAAAATGCTGATTCACATATTTTACAAGAATGTTGTTTCTCACCAGTGTGAGTTCTAATGTGTCTTTTTAATCTGGAATTCTGTGAGAATGCATATTTCACAAGAATATGGCTTCTCCCCTGTGTGTATTAGCATGTGTTTTTTTTTTAAATTTGATAACAGCGAAAATGTTGATTCACATACTTCACAAGTATATGATTTTTCACCAATGTGTGTTCGCATGTGCATTTTTAAACTTGAAATCCATGAAAATGCAGATCCACACACACCACAATAATAATGTTTTTCTTTGTCATTTCATGATTTTTTTTTAATATAAACTTTATGAAAATGCTAATTGACAAACATCAGTTATTTTTCTTGATTCTTATATTCAGTATAAATGATGAGGAGTTTATAACAATCAGATTTATAAATAAAGAAAGGTACAATTAAAAAAGTAAATTTGTACATTATTTCTAACAGAACATTGTAACACTTTATTCCAGTCAAGTTTGCCATATAGGATATTTTTTGGTCAGTCATAAATACAATTGATAGACTAAATAATCAAATTATATCTTCATTTTTAGACATTTTACTTTTCACAAACATACATTATTGATGAAAAAAAAGAAAGAAGAAAAACGCTTACAATTTAAAATTTAATCCACAGCTGTTAACTGTTTTAAGATCTAAAAACAAATGAAATAAAAGAAAGCTAACTTTTCATCTTATGTTAACCAAAAATTTGATTCATTAAAAACCTATCCAGTTTTTTGTTCTTTGAATGAAGATAAAATTTAGATCAGTATTTTTTTTTTAAATCATAAAGAGGAAAGGCTTTATTTTGCTGAAGAGAAAAATGTATAGAGTATGAACAAAAGTGAAAATTTCAGTTAAAAAATGAATTTTTAAAAAACAAAGATTCAATCAACAAAATACCTTCAGATTTAGATGTACTGAGAGAAGGATTTAGTAAAAGAAAGAAAGTGTCAGCAATCATCAACAATATATGCCCCTATATGGATGAAAGAATCTGGTGAAATGTATATTAAAAAAAAATGTGTCATGTAAGAAAATGTAAGAATAATCAAAATACTTAATTAAGAAAAAAAATTATTTTCGATGAATAATGATTGTTTTATAAGAATTCTTTTCAGGTTATTTTTAAAAAAATTTTAATTAAAAAAATTTATCAAGTTTTAAATCTTTTAAAATTCTGTATTAACTTCAAATGAAAACTATATTTACTAATCATTTAATACAAATTATTAAATTTCAATATTTTTAAAAGAATTTTGTCTGTGCATAAAGCTAAAAAGGATTAAAAAATTTAAAAATACTTTTGAAAATCACGTCTTAACTGCCGTGACTTGTTTTTGAGATGCTAAATGATTGTTAAATTGGTGTACTGCCAGCATATTTCACTAAAAATGAGCATACCCTGGTGAAAAAAGCCCCAAATTTGATTAAACAATTTTTTTTTTTATTGTATGAATGTTTATGTTATTATCAAGAGGAAAGTATTTTTTGAATATTTTTTAAAGCAGTCAAACAATTTTTTTACAATTAAAAGGAAAGGCCCTGAGGATGTCATTTAAGTCAAAAAAGGTTATGTAATATCAAATGTTAATGCAGGGAAAATTTGTCCTTAATCTTAGAAAATGTGTTTTTTGTTTTTTTTATTTTATTTTATTTTAGAAACTCTGCTGTTAGATTATTTTTTGTATGGATGTTCAAAAGGGAAAAAAAAATTGAATTACCACCTTTGATTGACTACATTGCCCTATCAGAAGAAGATAATAATTCCATAACTCTTAAATTCAGAATAATTAAAAAAAACACATTAGGGACAATTAAATATGGTATGATTTTAAACAGGAAATAACAAAATAAAACCAGAGTTATTAAATGCAAAAACATCATTTAACTAAAAACAAAATATTCTGCTACAGTATAAAAATAAAATTACTTATTTTACTAAGATTCATTAAATCATATTGAATAAATGAAATATATATATATATAGACATGATGAGAATGAGAAAATGGATGACGAGGATGAAAGATGTTCCCATGGTCTCTCTGTTCCCATCACCTGGTTATGTTCTTCAAGCACCAGCTGAAGATCAGAGTCAAAATAGAGAGGCTTTCTTCCAAGGACTTTGCTGAAAGGTGGATGTCTGTAGCACGTCTAGTGCGCAGGAATGGTTCTGACCTTGAATGGCATCTCAGGCTTTCTGGTTGAAGTACTTCTTCTTCTGGCAAAAACATGCCCACTCCATCCAGTTGGGCTAGTGTAGAAGTTTTTTGTATCTTTTGTTTTTCCCAAAACTGGTTAACTTAGTGAGAGTAATCATTGGATTACGCACAATATATTTTATATAAAAAATAATAATGAAAAACGTGTCATGTGAATAAAATGTGCCTGCCCAGAAGTCATCCACATATGATTCCATTAATCTTATCATCATAGTACCATCGAACTGTTAAATACCATTCTTGAGAAGCATCATTCATTCCATATACATATTTATTTACTTTTCATATATAACATTTAGCTTGTGGAGGAAGTTTTAGAAAGACTGTCCTTTCAAATTACTTCCCTTGCAAAAATGCTGTCTTAATATCCATAAAAATGACAAGTCCAACTCAAAGTCATAATGATGGTCAGAATAATTCACAGGCTCTCCTTTGAGCAAGTAGGCAAGTCACTTCTGAGTCTTCATCTTATTTCTTAAAGCAGATGCCACATCACTTACCTCGTAACTTAAATCAGGCCATGTCTGTATAACTAGCCAATTTAACTTTCCTATTGAGCTTCTACATAATTTGAACTTGTCATTTGACAAAAATGAATTCGAATTATAGTCAGTCTTTGTAGATAGCTTAGAGATTGATTAGACAAACTCATTTTGACTCTTATGGACTCCTTTTGCTAACATATCTCAAGACTAAGATATTTGAAACTTAAAGTTTCCTCTGATCTGACCATAAAGACTTGTTTGATTTTCTTTATCACATTTTCTTCAGATTTTTCAGTGCCTGCCCAGAAGTCATCCAGATATGATTCCATTAATCTTATTATCATAGTACCATCGAACTGTTAAATACCATTCCTGAGAAACATCATTCATTCCATATACATATTTATTTACTTTTCATATATAACATTCAGCTTGTGGAGCAAGTTTTAGAAAGACTGTCCTTTCAAATTGCTAATTTTAATATTAATAAAAGTCAAATTTTTTATTTTTTTAGTCCCCATCATTTTCCGTTTTCATTTCACCTAACATGGCCTCTCTAAGTAACAAAAGGCATAGTTCTCTGAGGCTGTGGGATCATTTCGTGTTTTTGTTTTTATATTTTCTTTATTTTTTCCTACATGTTCCCACCATACTTTTTTCGATGAGTCAACTTGCTTCTCTACTGCATTTTGCCGTGAGGATGGTTCCATACTAATTTTTTTCATTGTATCATTTTTCATCTTCTCATGGGTTATTCTTTTCATTTTGTAAAGGAAAATTATTTATACTTTATATCTTCCCACCCCACAAGCTTTCAAATATGGGTCATTAGTTTAGGTTGGTTGGTTGATTTTGTTTAGCTGCATATCAACCTCTATGTGTTTTTTTAATCCTGAGAAGTGTTTGAACAAAATGCCTACACATAAAATGAATTGTGGATCATTTTTTATATAAAATACATTGTTGGAAATTCTACTCTAAATGTGTATTTTTGGTAAGTTTTTTCATATAAAAATGTATTGCTTGTGTTTTACTATGAAAATGTGTTTTTAAACATTCATAGTGTTTTGTCTTTGTTTGGGGGTATTACTACTTGTCCATAGCTGGGAACCTAACAGGTGCTGCCACTCCTGGTCAGGGTGGACCTGGGAACAACAGCAATTAAGTGGTGGTATCAAAACCTCCAATCTCCGGATCAGAGGCCTCACTGCCAGATGTAGTTTATCGTCATCCCCAGGAATACATTAGTTAAAAATCGCATGGAGAACATGCTGTTTTGGTCATTGTGGTATGGGTGTATTTTTTTGTATAAATGTGGTATTGTGGTGGTGGGATTAATATAATGTATGGGTCAGTGAATGTGATCCGTTAAGTTAAAGTTAGACCAGTGATGACCAAACACCCCCATTCTCTTTTTGGCTTTGTGCCACACTTGTATTTTTTTTATTATACAATAAATATTCATTGATTTCCCCATTGGAGTGGAACCAACATGCCCTGCTTTCTTCTGTCTCTCTTGCCTTTAAATATTAATAAAACTAAAAGTCAAAGTTTCCAAGAAATCTTTCTCTTTCCTCGTTGTGTCCCTAAGAAATTTGAAGTTTCCTTTTCTGATGCTGCGTAAGTGTCAATTTTGTTTTCAGTTTCTCTAAAATTTCGTCGTTGCTTACGTTTTTCATTTTAAATCCATTGACCGGTTTATCGTTAAAACAAGAAAAACAACTTACTTATAAATTAAGAAAAGCATTTTGATTTTTTTTATGCTCATGAATTATCTCCCTTGAACTTCGCTCTTTAGAAGATGGAAAGTTAACTATTTGTGGGTCAGACGAACGAAGACAGAACTACGTAAGTAAAACGTTGCCCCCTTTTCATATTGCTTGACCAGTGGGCCGCCGGTGAAATTATGAGATTGGAAAATTTAATAAATCTCCATACAATTTAGGTACCGCCTAAAATAAAAGGAAAAACCATGCTACCCACCGCTTTTAAAAATAAATAAAAAATTAGGGAATGATAGAATTTAAAAATGAAATCTTCAGCGATTATTCATTAATTAATGAATTGTATACTAAATAGTTTTTTTTTTATTTATTTTTTTTATTAGAAAACATTATAGAAATTTGCGGGGAGCAGTTTAAACCCCTATTTTGATACATTGTGCATGTTCATAGTTCGCGATACCCAAAGTTTAAAAAATGAAAAATCTTGAAGATTTCTTTTTTAACTTTTAATTCAAAGGTAAAAGAATAAATTTACTATAGCCAAGAAGCAAAATACTTTGGTGTATTTAAAACCGAATTTATTGATTGGAATAAGGTTGTCTTTTTGTTTTCAATAAAAAAAATCTATGTTGTCCGCAGTTTTAGAGAAATTTTGTAAACAAAAGTTAAAATCTTGCAAAAATATACTTTTTCAAAGGTTATTTGAGGAAAATGAGAAATTTAAAGTTTACTTAATCCAAATGGAAGGAAACATTCCTTATTGAAAGGTAAATGACAATAACAAAAAAAAAAGCATTTTTTAAAAAATGTGACTTGTTTTTGAAGTGCTGATGTATTGACAGTACGTGAGGGTAAGTTATCGGACGGAAGAACAGAAGGGACATAATTTTTTCGAATTTTAGGTGAACTAACTTCTTTCCTTATAAATTAACAAATACTTTCAGCAATCGAATATTTTTTTTTTTTTTACTTTTGGGCACTTATGTTTGAAGATGTTTTTTAGGAAAATAATAAAATTTAAAATACTATATAACAATAAAATAAATTTAAAATTTCGTAACTAAGAGATAAGAAAATTTCATGAGAGGTACCAATAATTTTTACGTACATCTCTTATGAAATATTTTTATTTTATTTATTAATTTTTATATTATCTCAGTTACGAAATTTTAAATTAATAAAATTTTGAATTTCATAACTGATAATAAATATTATTAAATAAAATACCATAGCATTTCTTAAATAAGAGAGATACCTGATAATTATATGTACCTCTCATTTATGAAATGTTATATTTTATTTTTTTAATGTGTTCATTTTTTTTTCTTTATCTTTAATATTATTATGATATGACAGTTATGAAAATCTGAAATTTGTGTTAATTATGTAATCATTTACTCTTTTTATTTTATTTAATCATAGTTCACTAACAATAGAAATGTGAAAATAAAAAAATGCAAATTGTTGAAACAGGACCTTGCTCAATCAACAGGGTGACAGCAAACAGCAGAAAAATGTTCTGTGACAAGAAATGTCATAAAACTTAAAAAATACTGCTTTATGGTTAAGAGAAATAAGCTACTGCCACAGCTCAAAACACATCCGTTAATCTGAGGAGTAGGAGATTAATTCGTTAGCCAAGAATAGTGAGTTCAATTCTAGTTAGGAGTCAGCATAGCACAAATGATTTCAGACTTTTGTGAAAATTTTGTGGCCTTGAAAAGGGCCTGTTATTTGGTTTGTTAAATTTCCAGTATTTATTATTTTATTTATTCATTATGAATTATTAAAATTTTAAATTTCATAACTGAGATAATATAAGAATTAATAATCATACTTATTATAAAACCCAGGTTGTGTGTGTCTCTGTTCGTTTATATATTGGATCGGATTTCCTACATTTTTCAACCGATTTCAACAAAACTTCACAGGACTACGTAAAATTACCTTGCAGTGGTTCTGACAGCACCAAAAATTGGAAAAACAATTGTTTTTGCACAAAATCAATTTGAAAACACGATTAAGAGGCATCACTGTCGCCAGAATGAAAGGGGGACAACTCATGTCGAGTTATACTTATTATAAAACCCAGGTTCATTGTGTGTGTTCGTTTATATATGGGATCGAATTTCCTACATTTTTCAACCGATTTCAACAAAACTTCACTTTTTTTTTGGCAGGTAGTGTTTCTTATTGTCTTGCACACTTTTTTCTTTATTTTTACATTCAGAATGCTTTAAAAATTCCATTTACAAGGCAATTGTTTATAATAAAATTCTATTCAATCGGTAGACTCATAATGATTGAAAACAATGTTTTTGTTTGAGTTAGGGTTTGACCAATTCATAAAAAAAACAACAAAAAAAAAACTAATTAAGACATGCGTGTTCATCAACCTTAAACAATAATCTTAGTCAATTTTATTTTTCAGTCTTTATGATGTTCAATACTTGATCTATCTCTTACTGTTACATCCCCAGGCAACGCCAGGCTCTACTACTAGTAATTAATATACCATAACATTTCATAAATGAGAAAGGTACCTAATAATTATATGTACCTCTTTTATTGATGAAATGTTATATTTTATTTTTTTAATGTGTTAATTTTTTTTATTCTTTATTATTAGTATTATTATAATATGACAATTATGGAAATGTGAAATTTTTGTATTAATTATGTAATCATTTACATGTTTTATTTTATTTAATCATAGTCCACTAACAATAAAAGTATAAAAATAAAAAAAAATGCAAATTGTTAAAACATGACCTTGCTCAGAGTGACAGCAGTTCACCAAACAGCAGAAAATGTTCCGTGACAAGAAACATTAAAAAACTTAAATACTGCTTTGTGGTTAAATCCACTTTGCCACTGCTTAAAACACATTCATTAAGCTGAGAAGTAGAAGTCTAATTTGTTAGCCAAGGATGTTGAGTTTGTCAGAGTTAACTCCTCCTCAATTTCCTAATTGTCCAAATTGTTCCTAGGGGGCGCTATCCCTAAACCATAAATAATTGAGAAAATGCTTTTTCTCTCTCTTTTTTACATTGCATTTTCTGCAGACACTATGACAATGTAGGCTCTCGCAGAAGATTGTGTTTTCCACTTCATGAGGTGGGGGGGGGCTATGCATTTCCTTTAGAAGCCACCATGAACATTATGCACACACACTCACACGAACATACTTTGAAACATGAACTCTTTACGTTTATGCACACACACACATGTAAGTACAAACATACTTTGAAACATGAACTCTTTACGTTCATGCACACACACACACGTAAGTACAAACATACTTTGAAACATGAACTCTTTATATTCATGCACACACACACACGTAAGTACAAACATACTTTGAAACATGAACTCTTTATATTCATGCACACACACACAAATGTTTGTCTTTTGTAAACCCTTTTTGTTGTTTAATACATATACCTGTTTGTAGTGGACTTTATTTCAACAGACCACACGTGTTCATATCACAATGTGTAAAAAAAAAAGATGGTCTGCTACAAGTTCAATCCTAGGTAGGAGTCAGCATAGTTGACACCTCTCCCCTTTTTCACTTTTTCATGTAAACCATAGTGGCAAATTATTTATCACAAATGTTTTAAAGTATAATTTTTATTTTTAAGGAAGAGAGATTCTAGGTTCACATACATAATCCAGAATCTTGTTAGAGGAGAGAACTTTTAGGCAATTGGCAACTTGGTTTGAGCTGGAAATCGATTCAAGTTTATGTATTACTTTTTTTTTTTTCAAGCATTTTCTTGGGGTTTTATTTGCTTCTTTCTTTATGCTTGTGTGATATTACCTCCAGTCTAGACTCATCTTATACTACAGCCCAACACCTGATTGATCTTGTCTATTTAAGATCAAAATCACAATATTGGTAGGTTAGACTTGAGATTGAAGCAGTTACTTCGGTAATCAGGCGTTGGAAGTGAGCTGGAAACGACAGAGCTGGTATCGAACTGGTTGCAGCTGGTGTGAAGCCACTAATATCGACTGACCATCCCATTTGGTACCCTGACCAAAGGATTCTGTCAGGTAGCAATGACCACCGATTGACTGGCACACAGGCTGGTGGCAGTGACTAAGAGTCAACCCCAAAATGCCAAAAGGAGAATTATTACAGTTTCGCGCCACGACTGAGAGTTGACCACAGGCCAACAGTTCAGTGTCACTCATCATAAAATAATTAGAAAAGTTTATAGTAAAAATTATTTCTCAGGTGCACCCAAATCAATAGGAGAAATGATAGCTTCATTTAAAACAATGTCCTATTAAATTTCTGTTGATATAAATATGAAAGCCTAAAAAATCATCATGGTATAATTAGAAAAGTTTATAGTAAAAATTATTTTTCAGTTTCATCCAAATTAATAGGAGTAATGATAGCTTCATTTAAAAGAATGTCCTATTAAGTTTCCATTGAAATAATAATGAAAGCATAAAAATAATAATAATGAAAGCATAATAAAAGCTATATTCATCATGAAATAAGTAGGAAAAGTTTTAGTAACATTAAAGTCTCCAGATTATTTTTTAGCTGGCAAATATGGATAAACATGCTCACAATAAGATGGAGAGTCAAAAGGAAAGTTTTTCCCACAACACCACTTTTTTAATTACTTAGAGTAACGTGCCCTCAATAAGATGGAGTGTCAAATGAAGACACAGTGTTTTTAACTAACATCACTCTTCAACAAGGTTTATCGTTTTAGAAAGTGATGATCAGAATTGTAATAAAATGTAAACATATGAAGTTGAATTTATACATTTTTTTTCTTCTTGAGAATTGACAACAAAAAAAAGAAACAATATTTATGATATTGTTTATTGGATCAAAGGAAGAATGATTTTTAGGCTCACGTAAATGATCCAGAATCTTGTTAGAAGAGACAACTCTTTTTGTCAAGCAATCTACAACTTGGCCTGAGCTGGAAATTCATTCATTCAACTTTACGTATTATGTTTTGTTCAAGCATTTCCTGAATAATTGCAGTTTTGATTCTCAGCCTTTTATCCAATATTTGAGTAGACGAGTGAGCAGACTCAGATAGTTCTGCATTGTCAGTTTTACATATTTTACTGGAAGATTTTTCAGCTTGTCTTTAATGCATAAAAGTTCTAGAAGCCATTTCCTATAAAAAGTGCAGGCTTCCATAGTATCAACCATAGCAAGTGTCTCTGCTGCATGTGTACTTTTCCCAACTTGCTCGACACTATGAGATTGCCATGACATAGGAACATAACTATCTTTGTCACCCACAGTAAAAACAATGTATCCTGCTTGAGATTCTCTATTGTTAAGTCCAG
The DNA here is from genome assembly GCA_963932145.1 of Acanthosepion lycidas. NCBI lineage: Eukaryota > Metazoa > Mollusca > Cephalopoda > Sepiida > Sepiidae > Acanthosepion > Acanthosepion lycidas. The sequence goes on along the minus strand of OZ010575.1, from coordinate 121,959,882 downwards.
CAAATCCTGCCTTACTATTAGGCTACCAGCTTCATCCTGGCAAGGTTGCCTAAGTTAGGTATTAACAGTCTGGAGGAGATTTACTTCACTTTTCTCACTACTTTATTTACCAGTGATATATTCTACACCTATCTATTTCTTAAAGCAGATGTCACATCACTTACCTCATAACTTAAATCAAGCCATGTCTGTGTAGCTGACCAATTTAGCTTTCCTATTGAGCTTCTACATAATTTGAGCTTGTCATTTGACAAAACTGAATTTGAATTATAATCAGTCTTTGTAGGTAGCTTAGGGATTGATTAGACAAACTCATTTTGACTCTTATGGACTCCTTTTGCTAACATATCTCAAGACTAAGATATTTGAAACTTGAAGTTTCCTCTGATCTGACCATAAGGACTTGTTTGATTTTCTTTATCACATTTTCTTCAAAGTTTTCAGTGCCTGCCCAGAAGTCCTCCACATCAGTTGATATGATTTCATTAATCTTATTATCACAGTACCATGTAAAGACGGCTTGGTCATACTTAGATTGTCAGTTTCCCAATATCGTTAACTCTTTAACTGTTAAATACCATTCTCAAGAAGCATCATTCAGTCCATATGCACATTTATTTAACTTCCATATATGGTATTCAGGTTCTGGAGGGAGGTTTTAGAAAAACTGTCCTTTCATATTGCTTCCCTTGCTAAAAATGCTCTCTTGATATCCATAGAATGACATGTCCACTTCAAAGCCACAATAATGGTCATAATAATTAGTAGGCTCTCCTTTAAGCAAGTAGGCAAGTCCACTTCTAACGCATTGTGATTCTTCATCTTGGGGTCCTTTTGTAACCAGCCCGGCCTTTATTTTAATTCCATCTTTTGTTTCTCTTTTGGTGCAAATCCATCTTGTAATTGTATTTTGGCCTGAATTTGATACAACAGAATTCACTTTGTTTACAGCCCAGCTATGTAATTCCTTCTTTTTAGCTACAACATATTCTACAATATTGACTGTTGAAAGTATGCTAATTTCCTTGTTTGAAAATTCCTTTTCAATATGGTTGTTTTCACAAATGTCTTTCTGTAGGTTTTCTTTTTTATAATTAAGAAAGTTTTTCCACTCTATCACATTTTGCCTGAAATCAAGCCAAAATGGGTCTTCCTCCTCAACACATAAATTTAAAATGTTTTTGTTTTTTTGACATTAGCTATTACATCACGACAAATAACTTTCATTTTCTTCAAAGAAGGATCATTGTCTGATGCCACTCTGCACATTATCTCTCACTCTGTTCTTGGTAAAATGACATTATCTGCCTTTACAATTTTTTTTGATGGACTTCTAACCTTTTATGGATCCTGACTGCTACTCAATTCATGAGTTTTTCCATTGTCACTCATGCAAGGACTAATATTTTTTCCATCAAGTGAACCATCCACAGTATCTTCAAAATCTGAACTTTGACTATCTTGGTCTACCCATGAATCTTCTTCCAAATTTTCTGTATTGGATGGGTTCTCATCAGTTATTAGTGCATTCAATTCTTTTACAAAATCAATTTTAGACATCTGCAGACAAAATGGATGGACTCTAACATAGCTTCCTCCATGCTTGATCAACACCTGATTGTTTTCAGTTCCTGGTCCCATCCAACGATTTGATTTATTTCTCTGAAAATATACAAAATCTCCATTTCTATATTTAATAGCAATAATGTGTCTCACCTTTTAGTGCAAAGTTATTTTAATTTTTTCAGATGACTCTGCCTGAATCAAATGACTTTCTTGCTGCATGCATAGCATTCACGTTGTTAGCTATGGATTCACTTGATGTAACACCCTCTAAAGCCAGGGGGGTTATTTATCAGAACAGAAGGCACATTAAGATTTTGTCCAAATACCAGTTGATTTGGACTATAATCACTGACATGCAAATTATTTTTGGAACTCAGTGACCAAGCAATGGTAGCATGTTCTAAGCTGCCCGAGTGTCTTACATAGTTTTGAGTACCATTTCATTAAGTATAGCATTGTGGTACTCATTTAATCCATTGCTTCATAGACTTTGTGTTGGTGTAGTTTGTACAATGATATTTAAATTCTGGGCCATGTCTCTGAAAGTTTCATTATCACCTATTATCAGTTTTTCCTACTTTTTAGAACATTCTAACTTTTGATTTAAAAAAAGGTTTTATTTCTCTCTGTCAGCAGAAGTACTAAATAACATAGGAAATGGTAGGATGTTCTAAGCTGCACCAGTGTCTTCCATAGTTTTGAGTACCATTTCATTAAGTATAGCATTGTGGCACTCATTTAATCCATTGCTCTGTAGACTTTGTCCTGGTGTGGTTCATACAATAAGATTTAAATTCTGGACCATCTCGCTGAAAGTTTCATTATCACCCATTATCAGTTAGAATGCTAAGACGTCTAAAATATGTAATCCAAACCAAAATATAATGTTTATAAAAAGCTTCATTATCAAATTCTCACTACATCTTCTACCACAATAATATTAGGTTGGTGCAAAAATAACGTCGGTTTTTGACGTATTTTTTAATGTCAAAAATATTATTTTTGCACCAACCTAATACTTCTGTTGATTTCTGTGGAGTCAACATATGTTACAATTTGAAGTAATTTCCTGAAGCTGTTTCATAAGTTCAACATCAGCATTGGAATCCTTACTGGCAAAATATAGTTTATTGTCATGCTCAAGATTGGTTGCTTGGTTGTTAGTTCATGGTATTATCATTCTGGTTGGAATTTTTTGTACACAGGTTCTGCATAATATAATCAGCGCCAATTTCATATGTGTCCAATTGATAGTTTTTATCTCGATGAATCCACCTTGCTAATCACTCACTACCATGTTTCTATTATTTTTTCTCATATTCTTGCAGCTCCTTCTTTATTCTACTTGAAACTGATTATGAAAAGAATTATTGCAAAAATTCATTATTCATCGAAAATAAGTTTTTTCTCAAGTTCCTATTTTGATTGAGCTTAAGTGACTAGCGACTCTATTTTTGGAGTTTAGAAATATAAGCCCGCTATAGCTAAAAAGTTAAATATATGCTTTGATCATAATTTACATTCAAAAACTTAACGAACTACAGGAGAAATGAAGTATTTTGATAGTTGATTATTCTCATATTTTCTTCAATGACATGTTTTTTTTTTTTAATTATTATGGGATGCATTTCACCAGATCCTTTCATCTGTACAAGTGAATATATTGAAAATTGTCAACACTTTCTTTTACTAAACCTTTTTCAGAGTGCATTTAAGTCTTATGGTATTTTATTGATTGCATAAATACTTGTTTTTAAATTCATTTTTTAACTGAAATTTTTCCTTCAGCAAAATAAAAACCTTTCATCATTATAAAAAGCTGAACTAAATTGATCTCCATTTAGAGAAGAACAAAAACTGGGTAGATTTTTAATGAACAGACATTTTATTAACTTGAGATGAAAAGTTAGCTTTCTTTTATTTCATTTTTTTTTAGATCTTAAAATAGTTGACAGTTGTTGATTAAATATTAAATTATAAGTCAATGTTCTCCATTTTTCTACAATAATGTTTTACGCTTATGAAAAGTAAAATGTATAAAAATGTAGATATAATTTGACTATTTGGTCTATAAATTTTATTTATGACTGATAAAGAAAAATGTGATATAGTGAACTTAGTTGTAACAAAGTTTTACAATGTTCTCTTGGAAATAATGCACAAATATGCCTCTTTAAAATGACTAGTAACTTTATTCTTGAAATTTAGAAATATATATTAGGTTGGTGCAAAAATAATGTCGGTTTTTGACGTATTTTTTAACGTCAAAAACCGACATTATTTTTGCACCAACCTAATAGAGATATATGCTCACCAGTGAAAAAGTCAAAACTAAACTTTGATTATAACTTACATTCAAAAACTTACGAACTGCATGACAAATGAAGTATTTTGATAATTGATTATTCTTGTATTTTCTTAAATGATACTTTTTTTTATTATGGGATGCATTTCACCTCATCCTTTCATCTGTATGAGTGGATGTATTATTGATGACTAGCAGCATGGCCCGGCATTGCCCGTGCTTAATTAAAAAATAGTACGACTCATACAGCAATCGCTATCACTTGACTTAAAATATTTTTGCCCTTCCTTGCCTTTAAAGGAGTGCCCTTTACCGTGCTGATGTTGCTACATGCCTTACTTCTTGCCTATCTCACACAGCAAATTTTTTCTAAGCTCTATACTAAACATTAAATCTGTTACAAAAAAAGAACTAAACAAAATGATCAGCTTTAAAAAAGGACTCGTAACTGGAAAAGCCAAATGAAAAAAGAATGTTAACAACAAATACTTTTTGACACCCAACCCAGTTCTGCAGAATCAGAATCAGCGTTGAGTTTAAGCAAGTGAATGAGCCAATTGGAGTAAAGTGCCATGCAGATTTAAATTTTTCCCACTTGTGACGAATACAGCTATCAATTATTTTTTGCATGCTAGCATGCTAGTTAACATTCGTGTCAGTCAGCTGTTGGCTCTCACGTTGGCCAATAGAATCTTCCTGCTTATTCGTGGAAGCCAGCTATAGGCTCTCACTCTGTCCAGTAGAAAATGGCTGCAAACTACATGAAAACTGCTGTAAAAGCATGACAAAAATCGATTATTTCCATTATCGATGGGAGTTGGGAAATGCAAAGTCGATCTTGGCCTTCCCACTAACTTGGAGCATGTGCATGTAAATTTTGGTGCAAATCTGTCAAAAATTGCAGCCGTGCATTCGTTACACACACACACACACACACATTCTGCCTTTTATAGATATAGATAGCCAAAACTTACTTTCTTTTACTAAATCCTTTTCACAGTGCATTTAAATTTTATGGTATTTTGTTGATTGCATCAGTATTTTTTTAATTCATATTTTAGCTGAAATTTTCCCTTCAACAAAATAAAAAAACTTTCATCTTTACGCTTTAAAAAAAGCTGATCCAAATTTGATCTTCATTCAGAGAACAACAAAAACAGGGTAGATTTTTAATGAATCATACATTTGATTAACATGAGATGAAAAGTTAGTTTTCTTTTATTTCATTTGTTGTTAGATGTTAAAATAGTTGATATGGCACTATGTCAGAATAAAGTTGGTTCCAACATCCAGTGTCAAAATTAGAGACCTCAGATGATTGAAAAAATGAGTAGAGCATGATGAAAAAATGCAACAAAATTTATCCTCAAAATCTTCATTAAAAGAAAAGACAAAAGGATTTTTTGATTATTAAATTATATTTTTTAATCCTTTTTAGAACTTTAAAAATCTTGTTTTTTCTTGCCTCAGTGGGTGACCATAAATTAGTGTGGGAAATTTTAGGAATTGCTTTTTCGCTGAAAATCACATTGATTTGGAATTTGTTGCAAAAATTAGATATTTGTCGGATTTTAGCCCTTTATTTTTATTTTTTTGCTAAAATAGCTAATTAGCGCCCTTCTTTACTTGTCTTTCATTGCAACGTAATTCTCTTTAATAAAAATCTTCGAAAAATAAAATAAACTTTTCTGAAACTTTATTTAAGTAATATTAGCTGATGTAGAGTATTATTAATCTGATTTGAAGCAAATATTATTTACTTTAAGTTTAAAATATTGCAGAAATTTATTTTTAACCTGACAGTAGCTATTTTGATGTGATAACAGATCTAATGTATGACTTTCAACATAATTTAAGCAAATGACGAGAGCACCATTTTTATAAAATTTTTAAGTTATCATCAACATTCAAGAAAATTTTCTCTGTAATCTAATTTTTTATTAAATTTTACAAATTTTGGTTTTAAATTTAGTATATTTAACACTCATATTTTCTGATAATGTCATGTATGTTTACTCGAATATAATTCTTTTCTTAAGATCAAATTGGAATTGCACTTAAATGACTAGCAACTCTATTCTTGAAATTGAGAAATATATGCTCACTAGCTAAAAAGTCAAAGATAAAGTTTGATTTTAATTGTCATTCAAAAACTTATCAACTGCAGGAGAAATTAAATTTTCTGATATTTGATTATTCTCGTACATTCATAAATTACACTTTATTATTATTATTATTATTATTATGGGATGCATTTCACTAGATTTTGTCATCCAGACAATTAAATATATTGCTGATGATCACTGATGCTTTCTTTATTTTATTATATCCTTTTCTCAGTACATGTGAATCTTAGGGTATTTTGTTCATTGTATCACTATTTTTTTAAATTCATTTCTAACTGAAATTTTCATTTTTGTTGATGCTCTAAACATTTTCCCTTCAGCAAAATAAAACCTTTCATCTTTATATATTAAAAAAAATGATCAAAATGTTATCTTAATTCAGAGAACAAAAATTGCATAGATTTTTAATGAATCAAACTTTTGTTTAACATGAGATGAAAACTTAACTTTCTTTTATTTCTAGATCTTAAAAAGAGTTAACAGTTGCTGATTAAATATTAAATTGTAAGCAGTTTTAGTCCTGATATGGCAAACTTGACTGAAACAATGTGTTACAATGTTCTGTCAGAAATAATGTACAAAACTCTCTCTTTAATGATACCTTTCTTTATTTACAGGTCTGATTGTCATAAACTGTTCATCATTTATGCTGACTATAAGAATCAAGAGAAAAAACTAATCTTTGTCAATTGGCATTTCTACAAAGATTACATTAAAAAAACTATCATGAAACGGCAACCAAGAGAAAAACGTCATTATTGTGGTGTGTGTGGATCTGCATTTTCATGGATTTCAACATTAAAAATCCATATGCGAACACACACCGGGGAGAAACCATATACTTGTGAAGTATGTGAATCAGCATTTTCTCAATTATCAAATTTAAGAAAACACATGCTAATACACACAGGAGAGAAACCCTATTCTTGTGAAGTGTGTGGATTAGCATTTACACTAAATTCAGATTTAACAAAGCACATGTGTATGCACACTGGAGAAAAACCATATTTTTGTGAAATATGCAGATCAACATTTTCAATGAATTACAATTTGAGAAGACACATTCGAACACACACTGGAGAGAAACCCTATTCTTGTGAAATATGTGGATTAAAATGTTCTGAGAAGTCCAGCTTAAGAAATCACATTCGAACTCACACTGGAGAGAAACCGTATGCTTGTAAAATATGTGACTCAGCATTTTCAAGGAATGACGATTTGAAAAAACACATTCGAATTCACACTGGAGAGAAACCATTTTCTTGTGAAATATGTGGATCAGCTTTTTCAAACAATTCTCATTTGAAAAGACACATTCGAATTCACACTGGCGAGAAACCATATTCTTGTGAAATATGTGGTTCAACATTTTCACAGTGTTCAAGTGTAAAAAAGCACATGAACATTCATTCTGGAGAGAAAAAATGATCCAAACTTTGTCAATTATAAGTGTACCCATGTAAGCAGTCCCCACAGAAAATTTTTACATACTTATGTGCTAAAATTTTCAAAGTATTCCAAGTTTAATGTACACAATAGAGAGAAATATTCTTGCTAAGTATGTCAATTGATATTTTTACAGGGTTTAATTTTTAAAATGTATGGCAACATTAAATCCTGCATATGATCCTACCTTTTACAAATATAGAATTTAACATTTCCAAGAATTCATATTTAAAATCATTCTGGAGTGCAAGCATTTACCATTTTAAAATTCAGAAAAGTGCATTTTATAGGGAAAACAAATCTACATTGAAAGTAAGATTAAAAACCGTATGAATTGCCACATCAGAAAATGTGTGTAGTTTAATATTAACTGAAAACACTATAAAATTAGTATCTAAATTATCTTTAAAAGGCATTTTGGTTATGAAGCAAATCTACAGGAATTTGTAATTAAGATGTTTGTGTTAAACTCAAGCATATTATTCGTGTTTGAATTAATAGCATAATAATCTTTAAAATTTGTCATAGATATTTTCTGATTTCATGGTATATAATGAAGCTAATTTTATAGCCTCTATAAACAGCAATTAATCAAATCCACCAAAATCTATCTGCTGCAGTTGTAGTATTTTGTCCTTTAGTTGGATTGATGAAGGCAGATGACTGATTAGCAATCTGTGTTCATGGTTTCTGGAAGCTAGCAATAGTCATGTTTATGTTTTTGCTGCCTAATGTTTAGTGTCCCTTTTCTCTCTGCTTGTCTTCAGTATAGTATGGGTCTAGTTGGTACCCTTTAACTGGGTCTAGGTATACACTACATGTCTCTCTTTCTTTGAATTTAAAAGGGTGAATGTGTGGAATTTTATTTAATCTTTTTTTTTCATATCTAATGTGTTTGTGTGTGTATGTATGTGTGTGTATATACATTTATATATATATATATATATATATAATTTTTGTTATTTTCTCTTTTTTTCCATACTTCCATAAAAGAGCCCAAATACATGTACACACACACACACACACACACACACGGTAGAATAATGGATAGCAGCTCGGATTGAGGAATCAGTGAGCCAAGTTTGAATTCCAGTTGAATCCATTCCATTCACTTACGTGCTAATACCCTTTGGGAAAGGTATGAATCCTCTTCTTCTCCCCCCAGCTATGGGTAAATAGCAGGACAGACTATGTTTTATAGCCTTGGATGGCAACTGGTCTACTGCAGAAAGAAATGGCAACCTACTACAGGAAAAAAATCTGCCTCATTCATATATTGAAAGATACATGATCACCTATGGCACATAACTGACTGATATATATATGTATGTATAAGGAGGAGTTTAGGTTATAGTTGTTCCAACAAGAGAAAGTATATATTTTAAAAGAAGAGAGAAACTGTAATGTGGATTTTTTTAAATATATGTTATACTTTATTTTCCATGGAAAATAAAGTATAATATATACTTATTTATAAGTATGTATAATAATATATACTTATTTATAAGTATGTATAATAATATATACTTATTTATAAGTATGTATAATAATATATACTTATTTATAAGTATGTATAATAATATATACTTATTTAAAAACTTCTCTTCTTTTCAAAAAATATATATGTGTGTGTGTGTATAATTACAATACATAGTTTTTAGCTTATGGGGAATGTCTCTTTCATGGTTATACCATCTCAGTGGGCATGAGATGTTTTCGCCTATGCTGCTTATAGGAGGGTTTAAGCAATTTGCATGTTCTGATTACAGTCTCTCTGCGATGGTTTGGCCTATGCTGCTTATAGGAGGGTTTAAGCAATTTGCATGTTCTGATTACAGTCTCTCTGCGATGGTTTGGCCTATGCTGCTTATAGGAGGGTTTAAGCAATTTGCATGTTCTGATTACAGTCTCTCTGAGATGGTTTGGCTGAGGGATTCATTGTTGAATTATTACAGTTAATTAGAGTTACTCTCAGCATCTGTTTGAGATGGAGATTTTGTGAAAAAGCTACTGTTTCTCGTGACAAAGTTGCTTCCTCTCCCTGGAGTAATCATGGACCCTTTCTACTGTACTATTGATATTGGTGATGAGTGGTAAAGAGTTAAGAATTCTGGGATTGAAGTGTCTTTAACAATGACTGTGTCCCTGACGCGGATGTTTATAGGCTTAACATAGCATTTTCTATCAGCATATTCCTTCAATCAAATATTGTTTGATCAGACTTTCCTTACTGCCTTATTTGCCATCAAAATGTTTACCATAACTGCTGGCAATACATAATAAACAATATCAGGTCAGGTCAGGTCTGTATAGAGGCCCATACTAGTTGTCCACTTAAAGAACAAAGTGCAGATTTTTCCTCATATGTTAGTTTGTCATCCTTGTGATTTCTACAGTGTGCTGACAAAAAGGATCGGTTTCAAGATCTGAACGTACTTTTGCTGATCAATTTGAACCTATTTCATTCATATTTAAATGAATCTTGGGCATGAATACTTATGTATATATAAAACATAGGATGTCAGGGAGTTTGTGTGATACCTTTTCACTCAAGATCCATTCAACCGATTTTGACCAAACTTGGCAGATACATTGTACAATGTAAGAGATAGGTTCTTAGCATAAAAATTGATAATTTTTTTTAAAAACTCGATGATCGATAAAGCTGATCAAAAATCGATAAATTTAACTTTTTCCTCCTATTTCCTTGAAACTTGATATGTAGGTTACTTATATCACGACGAGCTCAACGATACCTCATTTTTATTTCTATGCCACTGTGCTTAGCAAATAATGAAAAATCAGTTTCAACATAAATCAATTTCAACACATTTCATCAATTTTAAACTAAAAACTGCCTCAATTTTCAAGCAGTCTAATACAAACTTCACTCAATTGTAGCCAACAATCATTAACAGTCATTTAACTTGATAACTGAGTCCACCCATATAGTGAAAACTGCATAAATAGTGAAAAATGGCTATTTTTACTAGTTTCTTTCTTATTTTTCATTGATCTTTTAACCAGTTTTCATCAAACTTAACAATTGCTTTATAAATGTATCCATTTTTACATCCCTGGTAACACACTGACAAATTGAATTTCAAAAACTCCAAAATAATTGGGGCCTGAAGTGGGTCTTCATGTTGCCTGTTTTACCCCTTCATGTCCTTGGCTAACTCTGATTGAATAAATACAGACTACTTCTGTTATATCAGTAACTGCATTTATTCAAAATGTTTTTTAATGCAATTAAAGTAATTCAGATAGACAAAAAAGATAGACTCTGTTACATCTAAACATAATTCTAATTGAACACTTTTTCTGATCAACCAGCTGGATATGGCTGCTAGTATTAAATATACTCAACAATTTAACTCTGTTCTGGACCTGTTCCAATGAACTCCATGTGCGTCCTGGGTAAAGCAATAAACTACATCTGACAGCAAGGCTTTTGATCAGAAGATTTTGATGAGTGTGAAACCACCTTTTAATTGCTGGTGTTCCCATGTCCGCCCTGACCTGGGGTGGTAGCACCTGTTAGGGTTCCAGCTATGGGCAAATAGATACCCCCCCCAAAAAAAAGGGGGTCAAAACATTATGAAAGTATAAAAATAGGTTTTAATACCAGCAATACATTTTTGAAAAAAAAAATATTACCAGCAATACAATTTTCAAATAAAAAGATATTACCAGCAATACAATTTTCAAATAAAAAGATATTACCAGCAATACAATTTTCAAATAAAAATATATTACCAGCAATACAATTTTCAAACAAAAAAAATATTACCAGCAATACAATTTTGAAAAAATATATTACCAGCAATACAATTTTGAAAAAAGATATTACCAGCAATACAATTTTCAAACAAAAAAGATATTACCAGCAATACAATTTTCAAACAAAAAAGATATTACCAGCAATACAATTTTCAAATAAAAAGATATTACCAGCAATACAATTTTCAAACAAAAAAAATATTACCAGCAATACAATTTTGAAAAAAGATATTACCAGCAATACAATTTTCAAACAAAAAAGATATTACCAGCAATACAATTTTCAAATAAAAAGATATTACCAGCAATACAATTTTGAAAAAAGATATTACCAGCAATACAATTTTGAAAAAAGATATTACCAGCAATACAATTTTGAAAAAAGATATTACCAGCAATACAATTTTCAAACAAAAAAGATATGACCAGCAATACAATTTTCAAACAAAAAAGATATTACCAGCAACACAATTTTGAAAAAAGATATTACCAGCAATACAATTTTCAAACAAAAAAAATATTACAAGCAATACAATTTTGAAAAAAACAATATTACCAACTATATATTTTTGAAAAAAAAAAAAATATTACCAGCAATAAAAATTTTGTTGGCATTAAATAACCCATTGAGGTTGATATGCTGTAAAACAGAAAAAAAAAACTTCCAATGAGCCTGTATAAATTAAATCATTGCACAGCAAAATCCCTTCCAACTTATTTCTTTTGTGTTACAAGAACATAGCGTCATCCTTGATACTTGGCTTTCTATGAAGACTTACTAGTTCCTGTTAAACATGTAAATACACCTTTTTAATTTCCAAATTTGGCCAACCTCACAGAATTCTTGTGGAGGTGGCTGATATACATCCCTCTTATTTGTGTTTCTTTATAGAAGTTTTATCATTTTCACATCATTCAACTGTAAAAAACACATGAACATTCATGCTGGAGAGAAAAAATGATCCAAATTTTGCCAGTTCAGATATAAGTGCACACACGTAATCACTTATAACAGAATTTTTACTGGCGTATGTGCTAAAATTTTCAAAGTATTCAGAACTTAATTTATACAATGGAGAGAAACATTCTTGCTAAGTATGTCAACTGATATCTTTACAGGATTTAAATTTTAAAATATATCGCAACATAGGAGTAGGTAGGCTTTCCTACCGCCCAGTCAACACTCCTCCCCCTTCTCTTGGACATGAGTAGAGGCTTACGCCTTGTTTCTTGTTTAGGAAGGGGTTCCCGGTACTCTCTCTCTCTCTCTGGCCTCTGTATCTCCTGTTGCCTTTATCTATCCACTACCCTTCTCCTCATCCTTTCTTCTGTCACTCCCATCTGATCTTGCTCCAAATTTTTCTGTAACCCCTTGCATCCTAGTGGCTTCCCGCCTTGCTTGGGGTGAAACGCTTAAAAAAAAACTATGATCCTAATTTTTTCAAATGCATTTAACTGATGGCTCTTTGCCATAAGTGCTGACAATACATACATCATAAGCAATTTCAGGTTGAGTCTGTGTAAAGGCCCTTAATAGATGTCCACTTAAAGAATGAAGTGCTGATTTTTTCTTAACTGTTACTTTGTCATCCTTGAACCCGTTACATTCAAACCAAAATATTTAAATGAATTTTGAGCATGAAAACTTAAATATATTCAACAACTTGTTAACTGTATTCTGGACCTGTTCCAATGAGCCTGTATAAATTAAATCATCTCAATGGCACAGCAAAATCCCTTCTAACATTTTTGTGCCATGAAAACATGGCATTATCATTGATACTTGGCATTCAACGAAGACTTACTTGTTCCTGTCGAACATGCCCATACTATGCATGAGGTGCATAACTTAACACATCAGTACACCACTTTAATTTTCAAATTTGTCCAACCTTGCAGAGTTCTGGTGGGGGTTGCTGGTACACATCCTTTTTAATTGAGTCTCCTTGCAGAAATTATGTCAGTTGAATTAACTTTTCAACTTGCAGTAGTTGCAGTAACATACACCATTCTTAATGATTACCAACTATAAGTTGTTGAATCTGTTTTTTTGATTCATCTTTCTTTCCTCAAAGCCTCTGGCAATCAGACAAGCCTTAACAACATTGATAATCTTCTTGATTTTCTCTGTGAACACCCATCTGCATGAAATTAATAATTGGTTATTGTATTCTACAACTTCAAATACATCATTGTTTTTTTCAAATTCTACAACATCAAATACACCATTGTTTTTTTCAAATTCTACAATATCAAATACATCATTGTTTTTTTCAAATTCTACAAATAAAATCATGAAGATCCCTTGGTAGGTTTAGGTTGCATCCATCCAAATACCATCTGATTTGGTAAATAACCCCCTGATTTTGTAATGTATTTTTGGCACACCCTGCCTATGTCAAAGCCAAATCAGGTTCACACTTAACATCTTCAGTTGTTTTAGACATTGTTTCACACAGAATAGCATTGTGGCAACCTACGATCCCATTACAGAATTGGGATTCTGCTGCTGTACTTACTGTTTCCACTTCAAATTTTTAATTTATTTTTCTCATAATTTGGTTTTCAAATTCACCATCATTGTCACTGAAAAATTTTTGTGGAGCTCCAAAGTTGGCTATCCAGATTCTAAATATTTGGCTAACTACCACCTCTTTGTGCTTTGAATTTATGATACAAGCAGCAGAACACATAGTTGTAGTATCAGTTAAATGAAGTATCCACATTTTTCCCTGTTGGATTTTCTTCAAGTCCATGTTCACGTGCTCATTGGACCATGATGCCTGAGGCAAACTGACAATTAGAATAGAGTCATTTGTCATTTATTAAATATATATATTTTGATGACTCAGAATGAGAATACCGTCCTGGGTAAGATGATAAACTACATCAAGCAGTAAGGCCTCTGATCAGGAGGTTTTGAGGAGCATGGAACCACCTCTTAATTGCTGGCATTCCCAGGTCCACCCTGAGCTGAGGTGGTAGCACCTGTTAGGATCCCAGCTATGGGCAAATAGTTAACACCCAAACTTTTGTAAATGTCCTGAGTATGACAATAAAGTACATCCAACGTCAAGGCCTCTGATCTAGAGATTTTGAGGAGCGTGGAAGCACCTCTTAATTGCTGGCGTTCCCAGGTCCACCCTGAGCCAGGGTGGTAGCACCTGTTAGGGTCCCAGCTATGGGCAAATATTTGACACCCAAACTTGTGTAAAAATAGGTTTTAATACTAGAAATACAGGGTGACCCACAAAACTGGGAACTTTTTAACAATCCAATAAAACCAAGAGTGATGGGAAAAAAATATTTTATTCATAGTAATTGAAACCTTAAAACATGCCATTTAAGAAACAATGATGGAATTTTCATTTTTTAAAAATTACATCCTGTAGATGGTGTCCTCCTGTGCGAATGCATTCTTGAAATCTGCTGTTGAGATTCCTCATTGACTGCTGCTAACGCATGCTGTTGTCCGTTCTACTGATCCATAGTTACTAAAATGGCAAAATGTTTACTTGCTCAAGGTCACTGTCTTGCAGTGTTGCCACTTGCTCATGTCTGGCAATACGCACTTCAAAAATTCACGTTTTTTGGGGTCACCCTGTATTTTGTAATAAATTAAAAAAAAAATTACCAGCAATAATTTTTGAAGGAAAAATTATTATCAGCAATACTTAAAAAAAAAAAAAAAAAAAGTACGAACAATACAAACAGCTATACATTCTTTGAAAAAAATATTACCAGCTATAGATTTCTTCAAGGAAAAATATTCCCAGAAATAGATTTTTGAAGAAAAACATATTACCAGCAATAAAAAAAATTTGTCGGCATTAAATAACCCATTGAGGTTGATATGCCATAAAACAAACCAAACCCAATCAGAATGAGAATACTTATGTAAGCCGAAGAAAAAAAGAAGATAAGAGAAACACGTGTATTCATATCAAGGTTTTTATTCTTTATCTCTTTTAGGCTTCAATGCAAATCAGTATAACAGTGAACGTCCTTATAACATTTCTAACAAATATCATGAAGATATTATCTCCACTCTCCAATTTAAAGTTACCTAAATTTTCTTTGGTGTCTTTCTCATCAGACTCACCATGAAAACTGTCAGGAATCATCACTTTCCTTTTTTTATTTGTTGATATGTCCAGCTTTTCCTAATTAATTTTTCAATTTTTGTAAAGCCTTCTACACTTTAAGCAGATGACATTTACACAACACTCCTTCTTGACAAATCACGATCACATTGCCACCTGTACCAACAACTTTTGCAGGACATCTCCAGCCTATCTCTGCTCATATTCGATTATAAAGTTTGAAAATTTCTCACCTGCACTCTGTTTATATTAAAAAAACAAAAAACCTTTAGATGCACAATATGCCAGTGTGTCTTCATCTTGTAAATATACTCCATGCAATTTGTCTATAATCAAATTATAATGACCAGTCCTTCCAATATCTTCTGGTTTTAACTCTCGCACAACACCTCTTGCTGTTCCTTTTAATGAGAGACATGCTGCAACTCCGTTTGTCTTAAGAATCAGTGTAAATTTTCCATATGTTGACATCATTCTTCCAACTTAATCATCATTTTCTTCAAGGTGGAAAATAGATGTGTTCTTGATACGAGACCTTTTTCTTTTTTGTTTTTTTTTTTTTTCACCTATTACACTGGAATTAATGAAATGGTCAACTACCTAAAGAAAAGAAAAGGAAACAATGTCCTTAAAAGGTGGTTGCACGTTTGTCTTCTTGAATTAATTTCCCTTTCTATCATTAAATCCTTGTGTCTTTTCCTAAACTCTAACCCTTTTTTTCCATTATTTATAGTCCTTTTCATTTTTCTGAAAAGTGGCTGCATCTTTGTTTTTCTGCCTTCTTGAATTATTTTCCCTTTCTATTAATGAATTTGTCTTTTTCTAAACTATAATCCTTTTTTTACCCCCATTTTTTGATGGTAATCCCTTTTTTTTAAAGCATCAGAAATATCCTGACTTAGTTGGTGCACAAAAGGAAATTTTTGTGCAAATTTCATATTTGTACCTTTTTTTCTCTTGTGTCATAAATGTATATCCTTTAAAATTTTACACAGTGGTTGAGTTTTGGTTTTGTTATTTACACCTATTTTGACCTCAAGAAGAGCCATACTTGTTCTCTTTTCCCTTTCTATTCCTACCAACTATGTTTTTGTGTTTGGCACAAGAATTTAGATTTGGCAAGAGTTAAAAAAGTTATATTTTGCACTAAAAAGATGAATTTGGTCTTTGAGTGATTAAAAATTTTACACTATTTCCCATGAAATTGTCTTGATTTTACAATTTGAATTTTTTATATCATTAATAGATTTTTAATTTTTACTGCCATTGTTGATTTTTGCTGATTCAAAAATTGAAATTTGTAGCCATTTAATTAAAATTTAATTAATTAAAAGTAGATACCTCCAAAGATTTGTAAAAAAGAATAGGATAAAATGTCAAAACAATAAAAATAAAAATTAATTGTGAAATTCTTGGAAATTTTGCTTAAAAATCTTGTTTTTCTAGTGTCAGTGCAGGACCTTAAATTTGTATAGGAAATTGAGCATCTTTTTGCAGTGAAAAACATTTTGGTTACATCCAGTGACTACATGCAAAGAGTTGTGAGTTCAATATCAGGCCACAGCATGGTGAAACAAAATTTCCCTTTAAATCAACTCTCTAAGACATCCGGAAGAGGCATGGCACTTGGAACTAGAACAATCTAGCCAAGTGGATGAAATGAACGGTTTGGTTCAAAATTACAATCACCTGAAGAAGGTCAGAGTGTACAACAGCCGAAACATTGTAAATATGGCAGTGAATATTAGGATAACAGTCCAAGTAATGTAAATAATGCAAGTAATCATAATACCTCATCTCAGGTATATAGACAAATATTGAAAAACACATTCATTTGGAAATTATAGAAAAAATCAGATAATTGTCAGATTTTAATATAACTTCCAAGATTTATTCACAAATGAATGAAATTATTTTGGAAATGTTTCTTTTTTAGAAAATCTTTGTAAAATGCTTTTCTTTACATCTGTTAATATTTTACAGTTGACATTCTTCACCTTGAGGCAACTGAAGCTGCTTGTTGCAAATGTCGCATAATAGAGGGGGAAATCTGGGAATCACTGAAGGTCAGGAAGGATAAAACGCCGAGCATTGATGGGTTGCCCTAAGAAGTGTACATGATGCTATCACCCATGTTTTTCCCCTTGCGGCAAATTCGCTTCAAGGAATGGGGACTATTCCCCAACATGTCATAAAAGGATGTGGTGTACCTTCTGAACAAGAACAAGCATGCAGTGACAGGATATATAATGATAGTTAATGTAGAGTTATTTTCACCAAGGCCCTGATGAACTGTCTGAAGGCTGTACTCGATCATCTTGTATAGACTTGTGCCATAAAAGGTCGGACAATCCAAGATAACCTTTATTTGATTTACATGATCATTGAGAAAGTCGACAGAGAAGCCATGCTGATGTGTTTGAATCAGCCCAAGGTATTCGATAGGGTGGACAGTTGTTTTTTGGAGGCTGTCTTGTCCGGGGCTGAATTCAAACCAAATTTTCACCTATTGAATACGAGCTCCCAGTACTATGGTGAAAGTGAACGGGGTAAGATCGAAGTCATTCTGCTCCATCTTGCCCTTGCTCTATGTTCTTGCACTGGAGACTTTCTTGTGCAAGTTGAGGGTTTTTTTTAGGAATGTAAGTGGGAGGTAACACCACACACTAACCCAATCATAGTTATAATAATCCTTTAACCATAATACCACATTTATATAAAAACACATATATGTCACAATCACCAAAACAACGCATTCTCTTCAGGAATACCTAAATTAATCTTACTTATTATTAAACGCAGATTGTGTGAGTGTCTGTACGTTTATATATTGGATCGGATTTCCTACATTTTTCAACCGATTTCAACAAAACTTCACAGGACTACATAAAATTACCTTGCGGTGATTCTAACAGCGCCAAAAATTGGAAAAACACAATTGTTTTTGCACAAAATCAATTTGAAAACACAATTAAGAGGCATCGCAAGAATGAAAGGGAGACAACTCATATCGTGTTATACTTATTAATATCGAGCTATACTTATTATAAAACCCAGGTTGGTTGTTTGTGTGTGTGTGTGTTCCTTTATATATGGGATCGGATTTCCTATATTTTTCAACCGATTTCAACAAAACTTCACTTATTTTTGGCAGGTAGTGTTTCTTATTGTCTTGCACACTTTTTTCTTTATTTTTACACTCAGAATGCTTTAAAAATTCCATTTACAAGACAATTGTTTATAATAAAATTCTATTCGATCGATAGACTCATAACGATTAAAAACAATGTTTTTGTTTGAGTTTGGGTTTGACCAATTCGTAAAAAAAAAAAATAAAAATAAAAATAAAACTAATTATGACATGCGTGTTCGTCAACCTTAAACAATAATCTTTGTCAATTTTATTTTTCAGTCTTTATGATGGTCAATACTTGATCTATCTCTTACTGTTACATCCCCGGGCAATACCGGGCTCTACTGCTAGTACCCTATATTTTACTAGCATGTGAAGAAAAATATGATTTTATTTACATCATAATATAACTGCATGATTTATGACTATATAGACAGGGTGATTGAAAAGTAAACCCCTATTTTGTGTATGAGTGGAGTCAGGAGTCCTGACTTAACACCCTGTGGATTTTTTCTTTGGGGTTGGTTAAAAGGAGCGAGTCTACTATACCAAACTAAGACTTTGGAACATGAAAGGTGAATGCAAAAAGTTATGTCTTCCATACCACAAGAGTTCTTGGTGAAATCAGTTGAAACGATTCTTGGGCGGCTCGAGAAGCTGGTAGTGAAATCAGTTGCCCATGTTAAATTTTAAATAAAACCTCATTCTAAACACTTTACTCTCATATCCATTTCTTAGAAAAATTATCGTTAATAAATAAATTATAAGTATTTTAAAATGTGGAGTTATTTTTCAGCCACCCTGTACACACACACACACACATATATATATATATATATATATATATATATATATATATATATATATATATATATATATATATATATATTGTAGTGGACCCCTGGTGGGGACACAATATAATATAGCCTGTGTGCCTCGGATAAAGATAGTCACAGAAGGCCCATTAACGTTTACAATTTAAAGGCATGAAATCTGACAGGTGAAACAAAAATGAACAACAGAACGAGGATATTTAAAAAATTATGCAAAATTTATTTACTTCGCATACAAAAGTGAAACAATGAATTAAGTAATGGAGGCAGAATTAATACAGACTAACTAAAAGATTTAGATACTATAACTGTGACTAAATGTTAAAAGTAGAGTGCATGTAAGTTAAATTGGAATGTAAGTCCACAGTTCAAAAGTTCAGTTCAAATGTCCAGTGAAAGTATTGAATAATTGCTTGTTAAGTCCAATGATGAACCTTCCGTAGTATTTAACCAAAGTCTATGGAGTAGGTTATTTGAAGTCTGGATGATATAGCCAAAGTCGAGAAAGTTCAATTTAAATGTCTGGTGCAGACGTTGCGTAGTTGCTGGTTAAGTCCCATGTTGAACCTTCCATAACCGAAGTGTACGGAGTAGGTTGTTTGAGTCTGGATGATAAGCAGCATTTTCCTAAACCAGGTGTATTAGGTTGACAGGAAAGCCCGAAGCAGTGACTATAGAGTAGCAGGAAGTTCAGGGCTGTTGTAAGCAGGTCCTTTAACACTGATCAACCAGGTGAGTTAGGTTGAGATAGAGATGCTCGAAGTAAGGACCAATGTGTGGCCAGAAGTTATTTAAGGCAAGAGTGCTGGAAGTAAGAATGGATAAGAAAGCAAAACTAGTGTTCAGTTGGCAGAAAAAAAAGAGGACTGAAACTTAATACAGAACCAGTGTTACTGTTGACTTATCCTGAACAATGGTACAGACATCTTCTTTTTCTACTACTACTACACCACCACCACCACAACAACAACAACGATCATATGTAACTAAAAATACTTACAAAAGTAAAATAAAATAAGAATTATAATGTCACCGCGATGACGTAAGAATAAAAGAAGACTTTAAACCAAAATTTCGGGCGTGTTAGAAAATATTAAAAAATTTCAAAAAATAATTAAAAAATACTTTGGTCTTTCATCTTAAAATAACATAAACATTTTGACGATAAAACTTTATTTTCGTTAAGTTTGTGGCGTTTTTCATTACGCTATGCAGATGCTGTTTTCCCGCGAAAAAGCGGAGATAAGCCTAAAAAAAACTAAATTAGAATAATTATTATTCTATGTTTAAAATAAATAAAAAAACATTCTAATTTAATAAGTAAATATAAGAGTAGGAAACGCTGGCTGTAATGAAATTGGAGAGGTACAATTTTTGATTACCAAACAAGGAGTGCGTATTATGCGCGAGTAGAAGCATTTTCTCACACTTTCAGCATAATTTAGGTATTATGCATACAGGTGTTACATGAGGAATTACGGTAAAAACAGAAAAGTAACGAATGGAAATGTTCGCCCAGCTCCAGAGAACTCTGTCGCTTCGAAGCGGATAAGACGGGCAATGAAAGCTGAAAAATATTGTTAAATAACATTAACCTTAATAGCAAGTCAAAGATTGTCTTTATGAACATTCCAAGAAGAAATACTAGAAAGGAAAAAAAAAAAAAAAAAAAAACTGTAACAAAAATGAAAACAAATAGGTTTTTTTTTATTTTTACAAGGAACACAATATCATATTACACCGTTTACTTTCCCGCAAAGAGTCATTTGTAAACGAAACAAAAAACATCGTTTAGTGATTACTTCAATTGACTGAGTAATTCTTGAGAAAATCTTTCGGTCGATTCCTGTCCAAATAGTAAGTTTGTTTTGTTGACTCATAAATAATATAATAATAAGACTCAAAATATGATTTTATTTAAACTAAAAAAACTGTAAAAAATCATTTGTAACGTGTCATTTTTTGACTATTATTCAGTCGAGATAATTTCTTCCTCAATTATTTTTCTTTCATACGTTTTTAACAACACCGATAACCAAAAAATGTTCTCATATATTTCATGATAATTTTATACTTTTATTATTTCCTTATTTATCATTTAAACAGAAATTAAAATGTTTTTTATTTAACGATGAACTGTTTATTGTGGAGATAGCTAGTTTTTTTTGACACTATGTCAGAAAGTTGATTCCGACATTCAGTGTCAAACTAGGGACCTCTACAGATGATCGAAAAAATTAGTAGAGCATGATGAAAAAAAAATGCAACAAACTTAAAAACAAAATCTTTGAAGGAAGAAAGACCAAAGTAATTCTTTTTTTATTCTTAAATTATTTTGGATCTTTAGAACCTTTAAAAATCTTGTTTTTCCATGCTGCCTCATCGGGTGACCATTAGTATGGGCAATTTGATTTTTTTTTTTTCTAATCTAATTTGAATAAATAAATAAACTCTAATTTGAAAGTTAACTTCTTTAAAAAAAAAAAAAAGAATAACCAAAAAAAAAAAAACACCTAACCCTAATTTAAAAGTTAACTTTCTTCTTAAATTAAGTACAAAAAAAAAATCGATTTTATACGGTAGTGCGTACAAATTTCTACAAGGAATTACTGTGAAGGAAGTAAATAGGCCCAAATTGTATACGTCCACCAACAAAATTCAACACTGAATTACTTATCAATAAGCCGGTAATAGCTGACAAAAGACCAGGAAAAAGTCCGATTTTTTGGGGGTTGTTAACATCCAAAAAGGTAGGTTTCTTCAATATCTAATTGTTGATTTGAGTTCAGCATATACATTTGCACGGAAATAAGACTATTTTGTAAAAATTTGAAGGGATATTAGCGCTCGGGTGTTAAAATAAAAATTTACCTTATTATTTAACACTTAATTTACTGGAAGCTGTATATTTTTATTTATTTATTTTTTTTTTTTTGCTAAAACACCCTTCTTTACTCGTCTTTCATTGCAACGTAAATTCTCTTTAATAAAAATCTCCCAAAAGTAACATATTTCTGAATCTTTATTTAAGTAATATTAGCTGATGTAGAGTATTATTAATCTGATTTGAAGCAAATATTATTTACTTTAAGTTTAAAATATTGCAGAATTTTGTTTTTAACCTGACAGTAGCTATTTTGATGTGATAACAGATCTAATGTTTTAGACTTTCAACATAATTTAAGCAAATGACGAGAACACCATTTTTATAAAATTTTTAAGTTATCATCAACATTCAAGAAAATTTTCTCTGTAATCTAATTTTTTATTAAATTTTAGAAATTTTGGTTTTAAATTTAGTATATTTAGCACTCATATTTTCTGATAATGTCATGTATGTTTACTCGAATATAATTCTTTTCTTAAGATCAAATTGGAATTGCACTTAAATGACTAGCAACTCTATTCTTGAAATTGAGAAATATATGCTCACTAGCTTAAAAGTCAAATATAAAGTTTGATTTTAATTGTCATTCAAAAACTTATCAACTGCAGGAGAAATTAAATTTTCTGATATTTGATTATTCTCGTACATTCATAAATTACACTTTATTATTATTATTATTATTATTATTATTATGGGATGCATTTCACTAGATTTTGTCATCCAGACAATTAGATATATTGTTGATGATCACTGATGCTTTCTTTATTTTATTATATCCTTTTCTCAGTACATGTGAATCTTAGGGTATTTTGTTCATTGTATCACTATTTTTTTAAATTCATTTCTAACTGAAATTTTCGTTTTTGTTGATGCTCTAAACATTTTCCCTTCAACAAAATAAAACCTTTCATCTTTATATATTAAAAAAAAACTGATCAAAATTTTATCTTGATTCAGAGAACAACAAAAACTGCATAGATTTTTAATGAATCAAACTTTTGTTTAACATGAGATGAAAACTTAACTTTCTTTTATTTCATTTGTTTTTAGATCTTAAAAGAGTTAACAGTTGCTGATTAAATATTGTAACAAGTTTTTCTCCTTTTTTCATCATTAATATTATATGTTTATGAAAAGAAAAACGAAAAAATAATGTAGATATAATTTCATTGTTTTGTCAATCAATTTTATTGATGACTGATATGGAGAACTGGATTGGAACAAAGTTTTACAATGTTCTGTTGGAAATAATGCACAAATCTGCCTCTTTAATGATACCTTTCTTTATTTACAGGTCTAACTGTCCTAAACTCATCATCATTTATGCTGACTATAAGAATCAAGGAGGTAAAAAAATTCTGTCAATTAGCATTTCCGCTAAGTTTACATTAAAAAACAATCATGAAAAAACAAACAAGAGAAAAACCATATTCTTGTGATGTTTGTGGATCTGCATTTTCATGGATTTCATCTTTAAAAGTCCACATGCGAACACACACTGGTGAGAAACCATATACTTGTGAAGTATGTGAATCAGCATTTTCTCAATTATCAAATTTAAGAAAACACAAGCTAATACACACAGGAGAGAGACCCTATTCTTGTGAAGTGTGTGGATTAGCATTTACATTGAATTCATATTTAACAAAGCACATGTATACGCACACTGGAGAAAAACCATATTTTTGTGAAATATGTGGATCAGCATTTTCAAAGAATTACAATTTGAGAATACACATTCGAACACACACTGGCGAGAAACCATACTCTTGTAAAATGTGTGAATCAGCATTTTCAGTTAACTCTGAGTTGAAAAATCACATTCAAATTCACACTGGAGAGAAACTATATTCTTGTGAAATATGTGGATCAGCATTTTCAAAGAATTCCACTTTAAAAATACACATTCGAACTCACACTGGAGAGAAACCATATTCTTGTGAAGTATGTGGATTAGCATTCTCAGAGAATTCCAGTTTAAAAATACACATTCGAACTCACACTGGAGAGAAACCATATTCTTGTGAAATATGTGAATCAGCATTTTCACATCGTTCAACTTTAAAAAAGCACGTGAACCTTCATGCTAAAGCAAAAAAATAATCCAAATTTTGCCAGTTCAGATATAAGTGTACATATGTAAGCACTTACCACAAAGAATTTCTACAGGTTTATGGATTTGAATTTTCAAAGTATTCAGAGTTTAAGTTACATGATGGATAAAAACATTCTTGTTATGCCAATTCAAATGTTTTGCAGGATTTAAATTTTAAAATATATGGCAACATTAAATACTGCATATGACCCTACCTTTTGAAATATAGAATTTAACATTTCCAAGAATTCATATTTAAAATCATTGAGGGAAACATTTAATTGTAAAATGTGTGAGAACATTATGATGAAGAACACTAAAAATACAAACGAGGACACACACTGTAGGGAAACTATATTTTTGTGCAGTGTGTGTATTGTCCTTTTTTAGGGAGTTGCTATTTTAAAATTGAGGGAAACACATTCTATAGAGAAAACAAATTTACATTGAAAGTAAGATTAAAAACAGTATGAATTGCCACATACTGTATAAAATTAGGATGTAAATTATCTTTAAAAGGGCATTTTGATTATGAAGCAAATCTACAGGAATTTGTAATTAAGATGTTTGTGTTAAACTCAAGCATATTATTGATGTTTTAATTCATAGCGTAATAATCATTAAAATTTGTCATAGATATTTGCTGATTTTGTGACATGTGATGAAGCAAATCTTGTATTCTCTATAAACAGCAATTAAAGAAATCTGCCAAAATCTATCTGCCACAGTTGTAGTATTTTGTCCTTTAGTTGAATTGATGACGGCAGATGACTGATTAGCAATCTGTTTGGTCCTTTTCTTATGAGGATGAGTGCAGATACCTTGGATTAGTGAACCATATCCATCGATTCAAGAAGCTAGTGAAACTGATAGTATCTTGTTTATGTTTTTGCTGCCACGATGTTGAGTGTCTCTTTTCTCTCTGCTTGTCCTTAATATAGTCTGGGTTTAGTTGGTACCCTTTAACTGGGTATAGGTATACACTACATGTCACTCTTTCTTTGAATTTAAAAGGGTGAATGTGTGGAATTTTATCTTTTTCTTTCATATCTATTTCTCAAATAGGCAACATAAATTATCTATTGGATATGCTGAACCCAGCAATGTTCAGTTTGTTTTGGTTTACGGCATATCAACACCTCAATGGGTTATTTAATGCCGACAAGATTTTTATTGCTGGTAATATTTTCTTCCTTCAAAAATGTACTGCTGGTAATAAATTTTCTACAAAAGATTTATTGCTGGTATTGAAACCTATTTATACACTTTCATAGTGCTTTGTCCCACTGTTTGGGAGTTAACTATTTGTCCATAGTTGGGACCCTAGCAGGTGCTAATCAGTGGGGACCTGGGAACACCAGCAATTAAGAGGTGGTTCCACACTCCTCAAAACCTGAACCTTACTGTC
Source organism: Acanthosepion lycidas (assembly GCA_963932145.1). Classification (NCBI taxonomy): domain Eukaryota; kingdom Metazoa; phylum Mollusca; class Cephalopoda; order Sepiida; family Sepiidae; genus Acanthosepion; species Acanthosepion lycidas. Next base: position 121,934,197 of record OZ010575.1, on the reverse strand, counting down.
AGGTGTAGTTTATTGTCTTACCCAGGACACTGATGGAGTTTATCATCATACCCAGGATGGCCAGCAGTGTTCATTTGAAAGATGTTGTATCATAGAATGAAATACCACACCAGGAAGAAATAAATTCTGTTTTCCTCCACTGATGAAATGAGCCATCATTAGAGGAAAATGGAAGTATTTCTTCCTGGTCTGGTATTTCATTCTACAATACTACGTCTTCCAGTGAACACTGCTGGGTTCAGCTTTTCCTTGAATATGTACACTTAGCCAATCTCCATCTTTTCTTTGGCATTTAAGTTGACGTGACAATATCTTGACAAGCATTCACTTTCATCTGTACACAAGACTTTGGTTTTGGGCTTGGTAGATTACCACTTTCCAATAACCTTCTCTGATTAGAGAGTGATGAACTCCATAGTTCATAGTAACCTGATACCACTGCTTGATCAGCTCCGACTGAATCATCATCATGAAAACTGTTCTCAAATAGACAACATAGCTCATCCATTGCTTCACTCTTTCCACTTGAAATGGTTGGCTCTAAAGGGGAAATAAAATCATGAAGATCCCTTGGTAGGTTTAGGTTGCATCCATCCAAATACCATCTGATTTGGTAAATAACCCCCTGATTTTGTAATGTATTTTTGGCACACCCTGCCTATGTCAAAGCCAAATCAGGTTCACACTTAACATCTTCAGTTGTTTTAGACATTGTTTCACACAGAATAGCATTGTGGCAACCTACGATCCCATTACAGAATTGGGATTCTGCTGCTGTACTTACTGTTTCCACTTCAAATTTTTAATTTATTTTTCTCATAATTTGGTTTTCAAATTCACCATCATTGTCACTGAAAAATATTTGTGGAGCTCCAAAGTTGGCTATCCAGATTCTAAATATTTGGCTAACTACCACTTCTTTGTGCTTTGAATTTATGATACAAGCAGCAGAACACATAGTTGTAGTATCAGTTAAATGAAGTATCCACATTTTTCCCTGTTGGATTTCCTTCAAGTCCATGTTCATGTGCTCATTGGACCATGATGCCTGAGGCAAACTGACAATTGGTCTAAATGAAGCCTTGCTATATATATATATATATATATATATATATATATATGGTGGAGTTGAATAAGTGATCATACACATGAAAATATTTCATATTTTTATTTGTAACATATTAAATTAACAAAACGAATATATATCTACTAAAAATGTATGCATATAAAACTAAATAATATTCCATGGTTAAGAAAATATAGCAATATTTAAATTTTTAGGGGTTTAAAAAATGATCATACAGCAGAACAAAAACATGTTTTCTCTATTTAATATTTTGTAGCAAAGCCTTTATTAAGTTCAACAGCAACTAATCCCTTCCTGTAGTCTTTAATTAATGTTTCGCATACTTTAGTAGGTATTTTGTCTCATTCTTCCTGATTAATTGTCTTCAGGTTTTTGATGTTTGTTGGAGCTCTGTCACAGATCTTATTTTTCAAAAACTGCCATAAATTCTCTATTGGATTCAAATCTGGCAACTGACTGGGCCATTGTAAGATGTTAGTATTGTTATTAGCAAGCCAGTTCTTTGTACACTTATCAGTATGCTTGGGATCATTGTCCTGATGGAAGATCCAATCAGGAGGAAGCCCAAGATTCTCTACAGAAAGTGATAAATTTTTACTTCAGATTTGTTTATATTTTTCTGCATTCATTCTACTGTTTATAATTGCTAGTTTGCTAACACCTCGCATCGAAAAACAGCCCCAAACCATGATACTACCCCCACCAAATTTGACAGTTGGTATGGTGTTCTTGGGTGCGTATGCTTCACCGTCTTTCCTCCATACATAATTCAGGGAATTGTGACCGAACAACTCATTTTTACTCTCATCTGTCCAAAGAACTCTTTCCCAATAAGAATTTTCTTTATCTTTAGGCTCTGTCGTAAATTTCAATCTGGCATCTCTATGCTGTTTCAGAAGGAGTGGTGTCTTTCTTGGGGAGCACAACTTTATACCGTCTCTGTGTAGTTCATTACTAATTGTTTGCTTAGTTACATCAACTCCTGACAAACTCAGATTATTCTAATGGTCTTGTCTGATGGCCATTGGGATATTTTGGACCTGTCACGTCAACTTTCTTCGTAATATGGGAGAGATCTTCCTCGGAGCACCGGGTCTGCCTTTGTTCTCAACAGTATTACGTCTTTTAAATCTTGCAATAAATGAACCAATTGTTGAAAAAAGTATGTTCATGTCACTGGAGATGTTTCTGTAACTTTTTCCATTGTTCCATAGCCTAAAAATTTGCTCTTTTTTAGCACAAGTCATTTCCTTATGTCTGGCCATTATTAGAACCGTTATCAGTGAACAATGACTGCAGAATGATCCAATTTTGAACTGAATGTTGCAATAGAGTTACTGAGAATATTCTAGAACAGTTTAGAATCTTCTACTTTGAAGTACAACCAAAATCTACTGTATTATAATGCAAAAATTGATACTGTACAAACACTTTTTCCACTATTCGAAATATAAAAATATGCATAACAATCACTTATCGATGAATTTCTAATTTTAAATTGCAGATTCTGATTTTATGCCCCAAAATACATATATAACATTGTTATTCAAGGTTTTCATTTGCTATAGGTGATAATAACAAGCATTTGTTTTCTGTACGATCACTTATTCAATCCCACTGTGTGTGTGTGTATTTATATATATATATATATATATATATATTTTGAACAATAAAAATTAAAAAATTAAAATCCTCAGACACACTGGGTTGTAGATTAATATTCTTTCGTTTTTTTATTATTATTCCATTTAGATTCCTCGACTAGTTTCGGACGAAATGGCCATCATCGGGAGGAGAAATATTTCTGCTTGCTGCTAGCACTAAACTACAGAAAATATATATATATATATATATATATATATATAATCATACTTATTATAAAACCCAGGTTGTGTGTGTGTGTGTGTCTGTTCGTTTATATATTGGATCGGATTTCGTATATATTTCAACCAATTTCAACAAAACTTCACAGGACTACGTAAAATTACCTTGCGGTGGTTCTGACAGCACCAAAAATTGGAAAAACACAATTGTTTTTGCACAAAATCAATTTGAAAACACGATTAAGAAGCATCGCTGTCGCGAGAATGAAAGGGAGACAACTCATATCGAGTTATACTTATTATAAAACCCAGGTTCTTTGTGTGTGTGTGTTCGTTTATATATGGAATCGGATTTCCTACATTTTAACCGATTTCAACAAAACTTCACTTTTTTTTTTGGCAGGTAGTGTTTCTTATTGTCTTACACACTTTTTTCTTTATTTTTACATTCAGAATGCTTTAAAAATTCCATTTACAAGACAATTGTTTATAATAAAATTCTATTCAATCGGTAGACTCATAACAATTGAAAACAATGTTTTTGTTTGAGTTTGATGAATTCGTAAAAAAAAACAAAAAAACAACTAATTAAGACATGCGTGTCCGTCAACCTTAAACAATAATCTTTGTCAATTTTATCTTTCAGTCTTTATGATGGTCAATACTTGATCTATCTTTTACTGTTACATCCCCTGGCAACGCCGGGCTCGACTGCTAGTATATATATATATATGAACAGATTTTTAATGGTACAGAATTTTATAACAGCATGGAATAAGTAAGTTTGTGATGGCATTTTAACTAAAAACTAAAACGTCCGGTTTCAACCCAGATCTTAACAAGTTTATTTTCTGGGTATATGTTAGAAGACTAAAAGTTTGAAATGAGAGAATGAGGCAAAAAAAAAAATTTCATGCCTTTTGATTTTCTCATATCTCTGCTTTTGTTCAATTATAAAGTTAGAAAAATTCTCACATGTACTCCATTTATATTCAAAAAAATCCTTAGTTGCACAATGTCAGTGTGCCTTCATCTTGTAAATATACTCTATCCAATTTGTCTATAATCACTCAGCCCTTCCAATATCTTCTGGTTTTATCTCTCTCACAATTTCTCTTGCTTTTCCTTTTAATGAGAGACTCCAAGTCTGCAATGCTGCAACTCCAAGTTTGTCTTCTGTAGTATCAGTGTAGATTTTCCAGACATTGACATACTTAAATAATCATAATAATAATAACAACTTAAATAATCATCATTTTCTCCAGGGTGGAAAATAAGTGTTCTTGAAATGAGATTTTTTTTTTTTGTTATTTTCTTAAATCTTTTCACCTATTACACTGGAATTATTGAATTTGTCAAGTACCAAAAAAAAACAAAAAAAACAATGTCCTTAAAAGGTGGATGCACCTTTGTTTTTCCATCTTCGTGAATTGCTTTCCCTTTATGTCATTAAATCCTTGTGTCTTTTCCTAAACTCTAACCCTTTTTTTCCCCAATTTTTCAATGGCAATGCCTTTTTTAAAGCATCAGAAATATCCTGCCTTAGTAGTTGCACAAAAGGAAATTTCTGTGCAAATTTTGTATTCGTACTGTTTTTCTTGCGTAATAAATATTTTTCCTTTAAAATTTGACACAGTAGTTGAATTATGGTTTTGTTATTTGCACCTATTTTTATCTCTAGAAAAGAAATACATGTTCTCTTTTCCCTTTCTATCGCTACCAACTAGGTTTTTGTGTTTGGCACAAAAATTTCGATTTGGTAAGAGTTAAAGTTATATTTTGTACTAAAAAGACAAATTTGGTTTTTGTGTAATTAAAAATTTTATACTATTTCCCATGAAACTGTCTTGATTTTACAATTTGAATTGTTTATATTTTTAATAGATTTTTAACTTTTACTAGCATTGTTGATTTTTGTTGATTTGAAATTTGTAGCCATTTAATTAAAATTAATTAAAAGTGGGTACCTCCAAAGATTTGTAAAAAAGAATAGGGTAAAATGTCATAATAAAAATAAAAATTAATCATCAAATGTTTGGAAATTTTACTTAAAAATCTTGTTTTTCTGGTGTCAGTGCAGGACCTTAAATTTGTATAGGAGATTTGAGCAACTTTTTGCAGTGAAAAGCACATTGCTTGCATTACTTACATCACTCAGACTGTTACCTCATCTTCATTGCCATATTCATGGCCCAGTAGATAAAGACTGTTGCAGTGGGCCGAGAGGTGTGAGCGCCAATCGACCGTACAACTAAAAAAAGGGGACACAAAGGCAATAGTAAAGAAGGATGACAAAAGCAGTGGAATGTAAGGCGACAGAGGTCGTTTGTCCGGGAACGGTATCCAGACATTAACGGGCACTGGAACTGGTAGCAGGGCGTCAGTAAAGCACCGCAGGAGTGAGCTGGAAGCTGCGGGTGTGAGCTGGCGTCTCAGAGGGCAAGCAGTAGCGGAGAGTGAAGTGAGTGGAGCCCCGAAGAGTGGTGATTGAATGACTTTCGGAAGTTAGCCCTGAACAACTGCTGCTGAGTTCTGTCGGCTGCTGGGCTCGGTCAACTTGACTGGGCACGTCAAAGTCGCGATTCAGGAAGGCTCCCTGTTTGGAGAGTTGAGTTAAAGGGAAATAACTGAGATGTCCAGAAGAGGCATGGTGCTTGAAACAATCTACACTGGTGAACGAAATAAAGAGTTCAGTTCAAAATTCCAATCGACTAAAGAAGGCTGGCGTGGACAATGGCCAAAATGTTGTGAATATGACAATGAAAATGAGAATAACAGTCCAAGTAATTTAAATAATGCAAGTAATCATAATACCTCATCTCAGCCATATAGACAGATATTGAAAAACACATTGATTTGGAAATTATTGTAAAAATCAGATAATTCTAGGATTTTAATGGAAGTTTAAAAACTTATTCACAAATAAATTAGATTATCTTTTAAAAGCTTCTTTTATAGAAAATCTTTGTAAAAAATATTTTTCTTTGTGTCTGTTATTTATTTTACAGTTGAAATGGCTACAGATGGAACCAGAGGTTTCTTCTCTCACACTTTTTACTCTTCCAGCCTCTTGCTTACCAGTCAACTTTGATCTTCAAAAATTTAAATGCAATATCAATCAACATCATCTATTTTCTTAATTCCTATTCTTTTATTGTGCTTATTCTTTTTTTTTCCACTTTTTCTCACTTGCATCTTAGTGGCTTTATTGCCATGCTTGGGATGAAATAATTTTTTAAAAAACACAACTAATTTAATTTTATGAAATTTCAAAAAATCTTTTTCTTTTTTGTAACAAGTCTTTGGAGAATTTAAATTATTTTTTCTTTTCTTCATCAAACAGGACCCCCAGTCTTAGAAATTCAGCTCTGCATTATAAATTAAAAAAGGCACTAGAACTTAGAGATTATGTAATTAGTAAAGCTTATTGTAGACATTACTGTCTTAAGAGAAAAATATTTTTTGCCATTTGGAAAAAAAATTCTTATAATAATTGTTTACATCACTTTTAAATTTGAATTAGTAATTATAAACTTTTAAATCTTAAAATTTTGTATTAATTTCCAGGGGTCTAGTGATATTGTTATTAAATAAAATAATAAAAACTATTTTTACTAATTATAAATGGAAAAGTTCACAATTTACAACGACCAGTATTTTTTAAAAACATTTGATTTTTATGGACTACCATACATAACATTATCAAAAATATAACAGGTCTTCTATGTGTAGTGTCCTACCATGGCTCTCCCCAACTTCCTGACCTTTGTAAGTCTGCCTGTTTGCTTTGTGACCTCTTATCCTTCAGTGCAAGATTTTCCAGGAGACAAGGGGGTTGCAGTCTAGAGAGTTAGGTGGTCAGATGTAAGGGTTGAAAAAAAAAATTCACTTATAAATTAAGAGCATTTTTATTTTTTTATGTTCATGAATTATCCCCCTTGAAATTGCAGGTCAGATGAACGAAGGCAGAACTACATAAGTAAAACGTGAACCCCTTTTAATATTGCTTGACCAGTGAGCTCCCGACTCATCACCAAATTGTCATTGATTGGCAATTAAATTATAAGATTGGAAACTAATAAATCTTCATACAATTTAGGTACAGCCTAAAATTGAGACACTTTTTTGTCCAAAATGAAAGGAAAAACAATGTTACCGACCACTTTTTTAAAAAAAAGTACCAAAAATCAGAGAATTATCTGATTTGAAGGAAATCTCCAGAACATATTCATTAATGAATGAATTGTATACTGCATGGGTTATTTTATTAGAAAACTTCATAGAGATTTGAAGGAAGCAGTTAAACCCTATTTCAATAGATATGTATGTTTACTGTTCTCAATACCCAAAATGAAAAATCTTTATTGAAGCTTTCTTAATTCAAAGATAAAGGAATAAATTTACTATAGCCAGTAAGTAAAATCCTTTGTTGTATTTAAAGCTGAATTTATATTGTTTGTATTGTAGCTCTTCGCTACTCCATCTACATGACCATGGGCAGGATGCTATGACCTTTTCTTTATTGCATTGCCACACTTCTTTCAATTTAAGTTGCCTTTTTGTTGACCTGTCAGATTTCACGTCTTTATTTTTATAATATTAGTGGGCCTCTTGTGACATCTATGCCTTATTGGGACACACAGGCCATGTTATATGGTGCCCACCCCCAGGGGCTCCACTACAATTGGAATAAATAGGCAGCTCCACAAAAAGGCTAAAAATCACCATACTGGAATGAAAACATGCTCCAGATGTAATGAAAAAGTAAAATAATTTAATAAAACATTTATAAAAATATTAAGTCATTATCGATATAAATGTAGGTACCTCCACCCATGAGATCACTAAAAAATCAATGATGATAAATAAAATACTGTGATGAAGACCTGCTCCAAACCAAACGTAATGAAAACAGTTTTATCATCAAAATCTATATGTTATTGTTAAGAGGAAGGATCAAAGTATATTTTTGATTATTTAATCAAATTTTTGATGCCTTTTTAGAACATTTGAAATTTTGGTTAAAAGACCTATTTTTCTTGTGTCAGCTGTTTTAATAACTTTTAGCATAGCAAATTTTCACCTCTTTTTTTGTAGTAACAGACACATTAATTAGGTAATTCTTACAAAAATCAAATAATTGTCAGATTTTAATAAGATAATCAGGACTTATTTTGAATTTTTTTTAATTAGAAAATCTTGGTAAAATATTTTTTTTACATGTTTCAGCTGCTTACTTAATTTATGAAAACTAGAGAAATTCAATGAGATAACTTTTAGTGACTATATATATATTAAAAGCAGAATTCTTTGAAGAATTTAAATCACCAAATTCTTTTTTTTTTTTTTTTTTTTTTTTTTCTGCAAAATCAGACTCAGTCTTACCAAAAATCAGTTCTGAATCAAAAAATAAAAAATGCAATAAAACTAAGATATTATTCAATAAGAGAAGCTTTTGGTTGCTTTTATGAATTATTAAAGTCAATATTGTCCAAAGAAAATAAATTTACCCACGAAAAAGGAATTTTTACAAGATTTGTTTCCATTTTTTACAATTTTAAATTGAATGATTTATAAAGTTTTTAAATCTTAAAATTCATTTTCAATGTGATAATTCTTAGGAAATATTGTTATTAAGGAAAATTATATTTAGCAATTATATATTGTAAAGGTTATTACAATCTGATGATTCCAAGTATTTTCGAAAGAATTTCAGTTTGTTTTTGTATGTGTGATTATATGCAGAATTTCTGAAGTATGGATGTACAAACCGATAAATCTAGCATTAAAAGGTTATGTGTTTTAGGAGTTGTCTCCGCTGATGGCAAAAAAAAAAAACTTTATCGCCTATTCCACTATACTTAACTATGAATAGGTTTGTCGATCGACTGTCAATAAATTGATTAACACGTCAGAAAAACAAGACCCCATAGGTAAGAAATGTTTGTATACAACATTTTATGCTATAAGTAACTAATATTTGTTTTAAACCAGATTAATTTAACTTTAAATTTGTTAATTTTCCTCAAATAACGTTTCAGAAATATATATTTTATTTTTGCAAGATTTTTAAAACCGAGAATTAACTTTTGTTTACAAATGTGTCAAAATGACTGATTTCTATCAATTTTACTGAGAAAAAATCGATTCTGATCAATATAATTCCTGCTTGAAATGCTCCACATAGTATTTTGCTTACTGGATATGATGGATCTTAAATCCTTTAGATTTCAATTAAAGCTAAACTGAAAGCTTCAAGAAAGTTTTTTTTCGTTTTTAAAAAATAAAAATTCATTAAAACTTACGTATACCAAGTCAGTGGAGGTACCTAGAATAAAGTTGTGTATTTGTTTTAAAATCAATGTTGTGCGCCATTTTTAGTGAAATTTGTAAACAAAAATTAAATTCTCCGTTTAAAAATAAAATTCTTGCAAAAATAAAATATTTTTTCAACGGTTATTTTAGAAAAATTAGAAAATGCAAAGTTTATTTAATCTCCATCTGGAAACTTACGAAAATTATTGGTAAATAAGAAAAGCGTGTCTTTTTTTTTAAGTGAACTAATTTACTTGCGAAAAAAAAAAATCTTCTTTCTTTCGCGATGTAGCTTCAACGTCAGATAACTTGCGTCGTTAGTTACAAGGAAATTTTTTTCCCCATTTTTTTTTTTTTTTTTTCCTAGTTATGGGAAAAAAAAAAAAAAATGGGGAAAAAAATTTCCTTCATTTAACCACTTCAGTGATCGCGTGATAAATAGTCACGAGACCTTATAAGTAAAAAAAAAAAAAAAAAAATTGGTAAAAAGAAGGTAACAATTTTTAATGTCCAGAACAACAAACCACGTGAAAAAGAAAGCTGGAGGAGTCGTCAATTTTTACCACATAACTAACCAGGATTTTTTTTAAAAATTCACAAACGCTTTATTATTTTTTTTATCTTTAGGTAGTTCAATTTGAAGATGTTTTCTGGAAAAATAATAAACTTTAAAATACTATAACGATACCAGATACCTCATCTCAGAAATATAGACAGACACTACTAACAATAATAAAATAAATAAATTTTGATTTTTGATGTTCGTGAATTATCTCCCTTGAAATTCGCTCTTCAGAAGATGGAAAATTAAATTAATTTTTTTACGGGTCAGACGAGCGAAGACAGAACTATGTAAGTAAAACGTTGCCCCCTTTATTGCTTGACCAGTGAGTCGCCGACTCGTCAATGAAATTATATTGGAAACTAATAAATATAGGTAACACCTAATATGGAGGCGCATTTTTTTTTATCCAAAATGATAGGATTAAAACACGCTACCCACCGCTATTTTTTAAAATATCAAAAATCAGGGAATTATTAAAAAAATTTAAATGAAATCTTAAACACTTCTTATTCATTAATGAATGCATTGTGTACGTGTACCGAATAGGTTTTTAAACTTTTTATTAATATTTTTAGAAAACTTTAGTGATTTGGTGGGATCAGTTTAAACTTTAAAGTAAAACAATCATTTTAAAAATGAAAAATCGTTCTTCAGTTTTTGTTTTTATCTTTACTTTAAAGGCAAAGGAATAAATTTTTTAAATATACTCAACAAGCAAAACAAAACTTTGCTTTTAGGACAGCTCAATATTTAGCAAAAAAAAAAAAAAATAGAAAGGTGGAAAAAACCCCAAACTTAATTAAAACAAAGTTTTATTGTGAAAAAGTTTAAGAGGAAAGACGAAAGTATTTTTTAATTATTTTTTTTCAATTTTTTTTTTTTTATTCTTTTCCAGCACATTTGAAATTTTGGTTGAAAATATGTTGTTTTTTTTGTTTTGTTTTTTTTTTTACGTCAGCGGTCGCGTAATTTTTTTTAGCATTAGTTTTTTTTTTTCTTCAGAGCGCTTTCGTCAGTTGAAAAACTAAACATTTTGAAAATTCTTGCAAAAATCAAATAATTTTCTGATTTTTCTAATGAAACTTTCAGAACTTAAATGCTTGTTTTTAGAAAGTCATATAAACTAATTTTTTTTTTTTTTTACATACACTTTTTTTGGGGTTTTCAAGTTTTAATAAAAATTAAGGGGGGTGTACAAGTCTCTGTTTTTTATTAAATGCAGAAGACTGAAGAATATAAAATTTATAAATCATCGATTTTTTTTTTTAAATTAAGGAGCGGTTCTACCCAAATTTTAGTTCTGAATTGTAAAAAATACAAAACTTAAAAGTAAAACCCAATTAAAACTAAGACATTAATTAAAAAAAAGCTTTTAATGGCTTTTCTGAATAACATAAGGATATTTTTATCTGAAGCCAAAATATTTTGGTAAATTTTCATTTTAACACCCGAGCGTCATTTACTGCTGAACTATTTTCTTTCAGAAATTAGCACGCGCTTCCGTAAAGCGATTTTTTTTTTTGTACTTAATTTAAGAAATTAAAGTTAACTTTCAAATATATGTAAATTAAACATCAACAAATAAAAGAATAACAAAAGAAAAAAAAACACCTAACCCTAATTTGAAAGTTAACTACAAGGAATTACTGTGAAGGGAGTAAATAGGCCCAAATTGTATACGTCCACCGACAGAATTCAGCACTGAATTACTTATCAATAAGCCGGTAATGGCTGACAAAAGACCAGGAAAAAGTCCGATTTTTTTCGGGTGGTTAACATCCAAAAAGGTAGGTTTCTTTAATATCTAATTGTTGATTTGTGTTCAGCATATACATTTGCACTGAAATAAGACTATTTGGGAAATTTTTGAAGGGATATTAGAGCACAGGTGTTAAAATGAAAATTTACCAATATTTTTTCGATGAAAATTGTTTTCTTTTTTTTTTCTTTTCAATTTTAAATAGAAAATGTGATAAAGTTATTAAATATTTTAAAATTAAGTTTGAATACGAGCCTCTCTGGAAATGCTCTTATTAAAAGATTTATTTTTTACAGATCATAAATTTGAAAGCTTATTACAAACTGCAAAGCGATTTTATTTTTACAATAATTTTTTAATATGCCAAAAAATGTATTAAAAATATTTATCCATTTTGAATTATATTAATAAAATTTTAAATCTCATAACCGAGATAATATAAGAATTAATAATAAGTAAAATACCATAATATTTCATAAATGAGAAAGGTACCTAATAATTATATGTACCTCTTTTATTGATGAAATGTTATATTTTATTTTTTTAATGTGTTAATTTGTTTTTATTCTTTATTATTAGTATTATTATAATATGACAGTTATGGAAATGTGAAATCTTTGTATGAATTATGTAATCATTTACACTTTTTATTTTATTTAATCATAGTCCACTAACAATAAAAGTGTAAAAAATAAAAAAAAATGAAAATTGATAAAACAAGACCTTGCTTAATCAACAGAGTAACAGCCATTATTTGGTTTGTTAGTTTTCCACTATTTGCTTATAGCTTGGACGTTAACCGTTACTACCGATCTGGACCTGGAACCAACAGCAATTGTGAGATGGTTCCACACTCTTCAAAACCTCCAACCTAATGCTTGAAGTCGTTGCTGCTGGATGTAGTTGATGCATAATATAATCAGCACCAACTTAAGATTTGTCCAATTGATTGTCCTCATCTAAATGCTTATCATTAATATAGTAAATGTTATAATGAAGATTGGAAAACTCCATGACAGAAACCTAAAAATTTATGGTCAACAACACCAGTTGTCCAAATATGCTTGATGATGTGGCGGATAATATCACCAATTAATATTTTTTGGATATCTTCCACAAAATCCACTGTAAAATCTGGAAATTTTGCCATGATAGGAGAAATTGTACTACTTTTCAATTTCTTTAATCTCTTCTGGAAACTGTTTCTTGTTGTTTTTTTTCCAATTTCTCTTGTTTGTTTGTTTTTTTTTTTTTTTTCCTATCCTCCAAACATTTTTCTTTTTCTATATCTTCTTCTTTTGGCTTGTTTTCTATTTCTTTCCCTTCTATAATGTTGTGCTATCTTCAAATAGGTTTCAAATTGCTTAGCTTCCGGACCTAGAAGCAACAATAATTATGAGGAGGTTCTACACTCCTTAAAACCACCAACCTAATGCTTGGTGCTCTTGCTGCCAGATGTAGTTTATTATCATAACGAGGACAGGTTGTTATTTGCTGGTGTAATCCTTTGGGTTCAAATTTTTCTTACAGAATTAGATCCTGCATAATTGGTGCCAACTTCATATTTGTCCAACTGATAATCTTCATCTGGATGCTTATCATAAATATAGTAGATTTTACAATGAGGATCAGAAAACTCCATGATGGAACCTACAAATTCATGGTCGACAGCATTAATTGTTCAAATATGCTTGATGATTTGGCCGACTATATCACCACTTAACATTTTGTGAATAACTTTCTGATTTTTTTCAAATATGGGAAAATAAATCACCTCCTAAGTGGAAAATGATGTGTAACTGGTTTCTTTGGAGACTAGACACTAGGAGCAATGGAGTCCATTCTTGAAGAAGGATTTCATTATATTTACATGACCTAATCTGTCACTATATCTTAGGGAATTCAGGACAACAATACTCTGCCTTGCTAGGCACTCATTACCATGTCTGTCTATATAATATTTCTCACATTCTTGCCACTTCCTTATTCTACTTGAAGTCGATTCTACTGAGTGTAGGTTACAATTCAGTTTGGTTAGATTTGTGTTCCACTCTTTCCCCAGTATAAAAAATAAAACAGTCAAATGGTTACAGTAGCCTGGTCTGTCAAGCAGCATTTTATTTTTATATTATTGTTTGGGAACTGTCACAAGTCACATGCAAGTAGATAAAGAGCTTATTTTACCTAAGTTGTTGATGCATTCACAAATATGTTGTTTATAGTCTTGTGCCATCCCTCCTGGAAGACATTCTAGTGACACAAGATGAGAGGATGAAGGAGTTGTCAATATAAAATAGTTAACATGCATTCCATCTTGTGTCATTACATCAAATACTAAAGTACAATTTTCTCTATTTAGGGGTCTGGCCAGACTTTTCCATTCCCACTACTTTTTTTCAGTGCTGCTGGTTTAGAAAATGGTACTTCTGGTGTTTGTGGTGATAGTACCAGATTCCTCCCAGGGAAAGATTTCAAATGGTGTCTTGCAGCACCACAGGACCAGCAGAGAGGATATCGGCCTTCAGCCAGCGCATAGATAAACAACCTCCACAGATCAGCTAATTGGGAATCTCCATAAAATTTGTCCTGGTCACTATGGCCATTAATTCTACATCACCAGTTGCAATGCCAGTCTTGCTTTTGATGAATATGATGTCAGCAACCTCAGCAAACTTTGCAAAGAAATAGTCCAAGTTGTCTTCTGTAATATATAAAAGAACCCCATGCAAGGTCACCTTTGTCTACCTGGTTCCTATATATTCTGCTGCATCCTCCCTGACTTTTTTATATTATTGTTTGGGAACTGTCACAACATTTAGGCAAGTAGATAAAGAGCTTATTTTACCTAAGTTGCTGATGCATTCACAAATATGTTGTTTATAGTCTTGTGCCATTCCTCCTGGAAGACATTCTAGTGACACAAGATGAGAGGAGGAAGGAGTTGTCAATATGACACATTTAACATGCATTCCATCTTGTGTCATTACATCAAATACTAAAGTACAATTTTCTCTATTTAGAATTGCATTAATGATTTTTTATGTCTGAAAAAAAAAAAAGAAGCTTAACTCTCCCACCATTTCAACCAGTTGTGATTGTAGAGCTGATATTTCTAGATTTAGATTTGTTTGTTTGTTTGTTTAGGTTTTATGGCATATCAACCACTGTGGGTTATTTAATGCCAAATCCAGTTTATATGAATTTTAAATACCTATTTTGTATGGAATAAAAAACTTGTAACTGGCAACATTATTGTTTCAAAAACTTGTAGCTGGCAACATTATTCTTTACAAAAAACGTATAGTTGACAACATTATTTTTAACAAAAAACGTATAGTTGACAACATTATTGTTTCAAAAACGTATAGCTGGCAACATTGTTTCAAAAACGTATAGCTGGCAACATTATTGTTTCAAAAATGCATAGCTGGCAACATTATTTTTCCGAAAACATTATCTGAGGCCTTGCTGTTGGATGTAGTTTATCGCCATACCCAGGACGTGGATGTAGTTTATCGTCATACCCAGGACACAGATGTAGTTTACCGTCATACCCAGGACGTGTGTAAGACTTGGAAAAACCAGCTATTTGCCCATAGCTGGGACCCTAACAGTTGCTACCACCCCGGGTCAAGGTGGACCTGGGAACACCAGCAATTAAGAGGTGGTTCCACACTCCTCAAAACCTCCTGATCAGAGGCCTTGCTGTTGGATGCAGTTTAACGTCATACCCAGGACGCTCTAGATTTAGAGTTGTCAATATGCATTCTAACAGGTAAGTTCCTGTTGAAGCATATGATGTAACAGAATGGGTCACCTCTTTACAAATCTTTGGAAATTTCTTCCTAAATATCTGCTTCTGCACATTTTATGAAGCATCACGACTTTAAAAAGCTCAACTGGAAGAAAACTATTTTTGCTATTTTCCAAGGACACGTATGCTTCTATTAGGTCGGTGCAAAAATAATGTCGTTTTCTCACATATGTTTCTATGTGAGAAAACGACATTATTTTTGCACCAACCTAATACCTTCCTTATTGGTATCTTTTCAAAAAACATTTAGGAAATATGGTCACACAGAATTATGCTATACTTGTCCAAACACTGTCATCACCCTCACTGGCTAACTCTCAGATCTCTCCTAAATTATCCGAGTTATATATTTTTCTTATAACTTTTTATTTCTATTACTTTTTTAGTTTCAATTAAGTTGAAACTAAAAAAATAATTGATAACTCTCACTATATTATTAATTAAATTATTCATAAATAATATTATTATAATATGATAATAATTATTATAATATTGATAATATTATTATAATATATCATTGTTATGAGAATGTGACATTTTTCTATTAATTACGTTTTTTTATACTATTTAATTATAGTCCATTCACAATAGAAAAATGAAAAAAAAAAAAATTACTATACAAATGATTTCAGATTTTTGTGAAAATTTGGTGACCCTAAAAAGGGCGGTTATTTGGTTTGTTTATTTTCCACTATTTGCTCACAGCTGGGAGCCTAACAGGTGCTACCTCTCTGGGTCAAGGTGGACCTGAGAACAAGAATAATTATGATGTGGCTCCACACTCTTCAAAACCTTCAATCTAACACTCAGTGTTTTTGCAGCCAGATGTACTTTACCATGATACCTGACACAGGTGGGGTATCATTATTTTGTTGTTCTGTTCATCTAGAAATATCAAAGTAAAATTAAATATAGGTCAGGAAGAAGTAAATTAGTAAGTACTAATTTGAGTGGGAAATTTATTAAGAATTAACAATCCTTTGTTATAGACAAGCGTATGGTTGCAAGAAACAAATACAACAACAGCAGAAATAGATTTATGTGATTTATTTCAACAGGAACATGTGGGTTTTGGGACAGCTACCTTATGGTATAGTTCATAGGCCGGCTGAAGATCTGGGTTGATCTCTCATAGTTCTCGCTGGTTGGCGTGGTGTACTGCTGCTGACCGCTCAGTCTGACTGTGACAGGTCTCTTCCCTGGCCTCCTGTTGACTGCCGTTGTAATTCCGTGTGACCCCTTTTATGGCGTTTTTTTATGGCTTGACATGCTCGAAAAACGACGCAAGTATAATTAGGAGGGAAGCATTTTTATTGGTCGAAAAATAGAAACACTTTAAAATATTATTTTATTTTTCGACCGGAACTCGTGCATCAGGAATATGCGTAAACGCGTAAATATGGTCAATTGTGACGGGGCCTTGTCCCGTTCACATCCGGCTCTCGCTCTTGAATATGTTAGTTTATTTGTCTGCAAATCACCCAAGATATGTCTTATTTTATAACACCTTGAATAAATTGAATGAAGAAACAATATTAGCATTGGGTTTAATTTCCAGGATTAATGATTAGCATTGGTTCATAATTGAAAGTAAAAAAAAATAATGGATTGATAAATCACTCGCTAACAATACACTGAAATATTCTTAATTGAAACTAAAAAAATAATTGATGACTCTAACTATAAAACAGTAACTACAAAACAAAAATTAAAAGTATTCTGAAATAGAAATTTTAAAAAATGAAAGCTTACCTTTTTGAAAATTTTCTAACAAATATATCCAAATCCTGAAATGAAGAATTTGTGATTCACTTTTTTCCATGCCTAGAATCTTACTTATTATAAAACGCAGATTGTGTGTGTGTCTGCAAGTTTATATATTGGATTGGATTTCCTACTTTTTTCAACCAATTTCAACAAAACTTAACAGGACTACATAAAATTACTTTGCGGTGGTTCTGACAGCGCCAAAAATTGGAAAAACACAATTGTTTTTGCACAAAATCAATTTGAAAACACGATTCTGTCGCTAGAATGAAAGGGAGACAACTTTCCTACATTTTTCAACTGATTTCAACAAAACTTCACTTTTTGTTTTGGCAGGTAGTGTTTCTTATTGTCTTGCACACATTTTTCTTTATTTTTACATTCAGAATGCTTTAAAAATTCCATTTATAAGACAATTGTTTATAATAAAATTCTATTCAATCGGTAGACTCATAACGATTGAAAACAATGTTTTTGTTTGAGTTTGGGTTTGACCAATTTGTAAAAAAAAAAAAAAATAAAACTAATTAAGGTTGACGGACATGCATGTCTTAAACAATAATCTTTGTCAATTTTATTTTTCAGTCTTTATGATGGTTGATACTTGATCTATCTCTTACTGTTACATCCCCGGACAATGCCAGGCTCTACTGCTAATTTAAACTAAAAAGGAAAATAATTAATTGCAATATGACTCTCACTGAAAAACAATAAATGAATTAAAAATATTCAGTGACATAAGAAATAAAACTTTAGAAAATGCAATGAGGATGGTCACTTTTGACCAGCCTCATTGCATTTTCTTATCAAGCAATTCTTGAACATGTGCTTACAGAATGAAAATGTAAATTTTCTGAGGGAAAACTATTGCCATCAGGAGAAAAAAAACTCTTAAACGTGACTTTTTAATGTCATGTATGATCAGCCTTATATTTAAAACAGTGTTTTTTTTATATACGTCCAAAACCAATGTAAAATTCTTCTTTTAAATACTGATCCTTTGCAGATTGTAATAAGCTTTTAAATTTATGATCTGTAAAGAGAGTTTTACTTAATGTTCTAAAAAGGATGGAAAAATTTAATAAAACATTCAAAAAACAATTTGGTCTTTCTTCTTAATAATAAAGATTTTGATGACAAAATATAGTATTCATCAATTAAGTCATTTTTGTCCTCACAGTATACCATTTTTTCAGGAAATTCATGAACATTTCTACTTTTCTGAAATTCTATTTGAGAAATATTTGCTGATTTAATGTAAAATTAATCTTATTTGAAATGCTTAATGATTTGTGTTATGCTTTTCCATTTATGATTAGTAAATATAATTTTCACTTATTAACAATATCATTGAAAAGGCTGAAGTTAATACAGAAATTTAAAAGTTTTAAAGCTTAATAAATTTTTTTAATTAAGATTTTTAAAAAATGAAAACAGTTGTTGTACAAACTCATTATTTATAGTAAATAATTCTTTTCTGAATTAAATATTTTGATTATTCTCAAATTTTCTTAAATGCTGCATTTTTTATTATGGAATGCATTTCCCCACATGTCTTCATTTGTACAAATGGATATATTATTGATGATCACTGACACTTTCTTTTATTAAATCTTTTTCTCAGTACATGTGAATCTTAGGGTATTTTGTTAATTGTATCACTATCTTTTTTAATTCATTTTTTAATGAAAATTTTCACTTTTGTTGATGCTCTAAACATTTTCTCTTCAGCAGAATAAAACTTTTCCTCTTTATGAATTCAAAAGAAGCTGATCTAAATTTTATCTTCATTCAGAGAACAACAAAAACTGGATAGATTTTTAATGAATCAGAATTTTGATTAACATAAGATGAAAAGTTAGCTTTCTTTTATTTCATTTGCTTTTAGATCTTAAAAGAGTTAACAGTTGTTGATTAAATATTAAATTGTAAGCAGTTTTTTCTCCTTTTTTCATCAATAATGTTGTATGTTTATGAAAAGTAAACTGTATAAAAATGAAGATATAATTTGATTATTTGGTCTATCAATTTTATTTATGTCTGACCAAGAAATGTCTGAGATGGTGAACTTTATTAGCACAAAGTGTCACAATGTTCTGTTAGAAATAATGTACAAATTTGCCACTTTAATTATACCTTACTTTATTTACAGGTCAGATTGTCATAAGCTCCTCATCATTTATACTGAATATAAGAATCAAGAGAAAAAACAAATCTTTGTCAATTAGCATTTCTACAAAGATTACATTAAAAACACACTCATGAATCAACAAACAAGACAAAAACCTCATTGCTGTAGTGTGTGTGGATCTGCATTTTCATGCATTTCATCTTTAAAAGTCCACATGCGAACACACACCGGTGAGAAACCATATCCTTGTGAAGTATGTGAATCAGCATTTTCGCAGTTATCAAATTTAAGAAGACACATGCTAATACATACAGGAAAAAAACCTTATTCTTGTGAAGTGTGTGGATTAGCATTTGCACTAAATTCAGATTTAACAAAGCACATGTGTATGCACAGTGGAGAAAAAGCCTATTCTTGTGAAATATGCGGATCAACATTTTCAAAGAATTACAATTTGAAAAGTCACATTCGAACTCACACTGGAGAGAAACCATATTCATGTGAAATATGTGGATTAACATTCTCAGAGAACTCCAGTTTAAAAACGCACATTCGAACACATACTGGAGAGAAGCCATATTCTTGTGAAATATGTGGTTCAGCATTTTCAAGGAATTACAATTTGAAAAAGCATATTCGAACTCACACTGGAGAGAAACCATATTCTTGTGAAATATGTGGATTAGCATTCTCAGAGAATTCCAGTTTAAAAAAACACATTCGAACTCACACTGGTGAGAAACCATATTCTTGTAAAATATGTGAATCAGCATTTTCAGATAATTCTCAATTTAAGGAGCACATTCGAATTCACACTGGAGAGAGACCATATTCTTGTAAAATATGCAGATTAACATTTTCAAAAAATTACAATTTGAAAAACCACATTCGCACGCACACTGGAGAGAAACCATATTCATGTGAAATATGTGGATTAGCATTCTCACAGAAATCCAGTTTAAAAAAACACATTCGAACTCACACTGGAGAGATAGAATATTCTAGTAAAATATGCAAATCAGCATTTTCAGATAACACTGATTTGAAAAAATACCATCAAATTGACACTGGAGAGAAACCATTTTCTTGTGAAATATGTGGATCAGCATTTTCAGATCATTCGCATTTGAAAGCACATATTCGAATTCACACTGGTGAGAAACCATATTCTTGTGAAATATGTGGATCAGCATTTTCAAGGAATTACAATTTGAAAGCACACATTCGAATTCACACTGGAGAGAAACCATATTCTTGTGAAATATGTGGATCAACATTTTCAAGGAATTACAAATTGAAAAAGCACATTCAAATTCACACTGGAGAGAAACCTTATTCTTGTGAAATATGTGGATCAGCATTCTCACAAAATTCCAGTTTAAAAATACATATTCGAACTCACACTGGAGAGAAACCATATTCTTGTGAAGAATGTGGATTAGCATTCTCACAGAATTCCAGTTTAAAAATACACATGCGAACTCACACTGGGGAGAAACCATATTCTTGTAAAATATGCAAATCAGCATTTTCAGGTAACTCTCATTTGAAAAAGCACCTTCAGATTCACACTGGAGAGAAACCATTTCCCTGTGAAATATGTGGCTCAGCATTTTCAGATAACTATCGTCTGAAAAGGCACATTCGAATTCACACTGGAGAGAAACCCTATTCTTGTGAAGTGTGTGGATGTGCTTTTGCAAACAATTCTGGCTTAAAATCTCACATGCAGACACACACTGGAGAGACACCATATTCTTGTGATATATGTGGATCAACATTTTCACATCATTCAACTTTAAAAAAACACATTAAATGCCATGCTGGAGAGAAAAAAAAATGATCCAAATTTTGCCATTTCAGATATAAGTGTACACATGTAAGCACTCACCACAGATAGTTTTTACAGGGCTAAAATGGGCTAAAATTTTCAAAATACTCACAGTTTAATCTACACACTGAATAGAAATATTCTTGCTAAGTATGTCAATTGAAATATTTACAAAATTTAAATTTTAAAATGTATAGTCACATTAAATCCTGCATATGACCCTACCTTTTTCAAATATAGAATTTAACATTTCCAAGAATTCATATTTAAAATCATTCTGGTGAGCAAACTTTTAATTGTAAAATAGGTGTGAAAACTAAAAATGTAAATATGGACACACACTGTAGTGAGAATATATTTTTGTGCAGTGTGTATTGTCTTTTTCATGGAGTTGCCATTTTAAAATTCAGTGATACACATTCTATATAGAAAACAAATCTACACTGAAAGTCAGACTAAAAAGCAATATGAATTGCTGCATCAAGAATTGTGTGTACTTCAATGTTAACAGAAAAACACTAGAAAAATAGCAGGTAAATTATATTTAAAAGGACCTTTTGGTTATGAAGCAAAACTTCAGGAATTTCTAATGAAAATCTGTCTTAAAACTCAAGCATATTACTGATGTTTGAATTAATGTTATTATCTTTAAAATTTGTCATGGTATATGATGAAGCAAATCTTGTATTCTCTATAAACAGCAATTAAAGAAATATATCTATGTTTGCTAATATCTATCCACCACAGTGTGTTCATATCTCTTTCAGTTCTTATCTTTCACAGTCTATACATCTCTATTACATTTTATAGGTAAATATGAAAAAACTGTATTTAAGTAGCAGTACTTGCGCAATACAAATTTGATTAAAGGCTTTAAAAAAAAATGAATTTAAAATTATTTTCCAGTTAACATTAAAACCCTTAATTTCAGTCTATGACATTTACCCATCACGCCCAATTTTTTTTATCAATCAAAAATGAAGTTAATAATTTTCCAGCTAATATGAATTTAGATCTTTATTTTTCAAGAATAATTCAATTTTTGTTTAAATTCTTTCAAATGTATTACATGTTGAATGTAACTAGAAATTTCTTCATAATCATATTTTTAAATGTAAATTTTTAAATATAAAAAACGACTAACATTAGTAATATAAGATTAATCAAAAACTAGGTACCACCATTAATTTTCTGAAGATGATGAAAAAAGTCCCCAGACTTGACTAAAATAAATGAAGATGTTTGTTATTATTAAGAGGAAGTATTATTTAAATGAGGTTTTATGTTTTTAGATTAAACTAAAAATTAAGAATTAGATGATATCTCCCTAGACATGTGCAGTGGGACAAGAACTGTCTATTCCTGTACACTATATAAAAGGTTCAGTTCAGAATTCCCTGTAGGTTGCCCATATTCACATATACCTGATGAAGGCTGGAGTGCACAACAGCAGAAACGTTATGACAACAACAAAGATGGGGACAATAGTACAAATGTAAATAGTATAAAATAATGATAACTCCTCATCCCACATGAAACTAATATAGTAAAAATACATTGATTTCTCATATCTGTCTGCAGAAAAATGAAATATTTGCCCATGTCTTTCATGTAAAATCTCTGATTGTTCGAATGTGAATATTTTTGCAGGAGTAGATAGGTTAGTCTCTTGTCCGGTTCATGCTCCTTCCCAGTCTTTTGGAGAGAAGTAGAAGTCTAAGTTGGGTTTCCAGTTCCTTCTAAAATCTCATTTTTTTCACTCCCACTTGCTCCTTATATCTTAGTGGCATTATCAGCTTGCCTGGTGTGAATTAATTAAATATATATAAATATAAAAGTAGACATTGATGTCAACATCCATGTCTACAGTCTGTTTCATGCTTAAACACAATTGTCAGGCCATATTTACATATACTTTATTCAAGATATTCATTCTTTTTTAAACATCAAAAACATGTTATCCTGTCTTAACCCTAGGATGGCCAGCTCTTTTGACATCTTTATTTACATTATGCTGTGAAGCAGCCATCGTTAATATATTCAATATTCAAGTCAGGAATAACAAGTCTGAAAAGAAATTCACAAATATTAGTATACCTCATACTGAAAGAAAGTGATCATATATATATATATATATATATATATAATGTGTGTAGATAGGGGACATAAACACAAGTATTATTGCTTGTGAGAAATTTTTCAATGTATTTACTTTATGTCAAAACGACACCTCGGCCATTCAAAGTAAAATCTAAAATATCAGCTATTCCACTGAATATTTTTTAAAGAATTAAGTCTGTTAAGCATCTTTGCTGAAATTCAATAATTGTCCATAAGCCTCAGCATCGAACCAAAACTAGTTATTCCATAGTAATTTGTTGAAAATTTGAAGATGTCGAAAACGACACCTCGGCCATCCTAGTGTTAATAGACACACGAATGGAAATTTTTGTGCAAATTTTGTATATGATTTTTTTCATCTTGTGTAAATATTTTTCATTTAAAATTTTATACACTGGTTGAGTCTTGGTTTTGTTATTTGTGCTTATTTTGATCTCAAGAGAAGGAAGTGTTCTCTTTTGCATTTCTATTTCTACCAATTAGGTTTTTGTGTTTAGCACAAGAATTTAGATTTGGTAGCAGTTAAAAAGTTTTATATTTTGTACCAAAAAGACAAATTTGGTCTTTGTGTAATTAAAAAGTTTATACTGTTTTCCATGAAATTGTTTTGATGTGACAATTTGGATTTTTTATTTTTTGCAGTCATTTAATTAAATCATGGCACTCCACAATTACCTGTCCTTTGTAATTCTTAGTAAATTTGGCCTTTTTGCTTAATCTCCTGATTCCTGTTCTGCCATACATTTACAAAAGCTTGTGAGGAGGGTGTGCTCTGTAGAGTGAGTGAGTGGCCATGGTTAAATGTAAATGAACGGCAGACCTGTCTAACAGCATTAACAAAAATCACAATCATACTTATTATAAAACCCAGGCTGTGTGTGTGTGTGTCGGTTCGTTTATATATTGGATCAGATTTCCTACATTTTTCAACCGATTTCAACAAAACTTCACAGGACTACATAAAATTACCTTGCGGTGTTTCTGACAGCATCAAAAATTGGAAAAACACAATTGTTTTTGCACAAAATCAATTTGAAAACATGATGAAGTCGCCAGAATGAAAGGGGGACAACTCATATCGAGTTATACTTATTATAAAACCCAGGTTGTTTGTGTCTGTGTTCATTTATATATGGGATCAGATTTCCTACATTTTTCAACCGATTTCAACAAAACTTCACTTTTTGTTTTGGCAGGTAGTGTTTCTTATTGTCTTGCACACTTTTTTCTTTATTTTTACATTCAGAATGCTTTAAAAATTCCATTTACAAGACAATTGTTTATAATAAAATTCTATTCAATCGGTAGACTCATAACGATTGAAAACAATGTTTTTGTTTGAGTTTGGGTTTGACCAATTTGTAAAAAAAAAAAAGAAAACTAATTAAGACATGCATGTCCGTCAACCTTAAACAATAGTCTTTGTCAATTTTATTTTTCAGTCTTTATGATGGTCAATACTTGATCTATCTCTTACTGTTACATCCCCTGGCAACGCCAGGCTCTACTGCTAGTAAACAATAACAAGAAAAAGAACATGGCAACAAAAAATATATATATAAAGCCAACTAGCATAAGAAAAAGCAACAGTAATATAGCAAAAATTTCAAAAACTAATAATTGAGGTTGACACACAAGCAAATTTCGATTAACAAATTTTAAGATTATTTCAAAACTTTTAGTGCAAGTTCTAAAATTGCCTTACAAGAATTGAACAATAATTTTAAAAAGATATATTTGAGAATTACCGTTCCATGCTTTTTTATACTGAAATGATTCGATTCAATAACTTAAGATTTTTTCAATGAATTTCAAGTTTCAATTTCATGACACCAAACAGTGACTGGTATCAGTGGAATTTTAAAATTACCACAATTTATGTTTTTAACACTGTGATATATTAGGGTAGTTCAAGTACATTCTTAACTGCCACATGTGATTAGTAGCTAGGATGCTATGTTCATCATTACAACTGGTACCCTGATAAAGAAATTACTTTTGACTCCACCTAATGTGGACAATGCACTAGGAAAAAAAAAATTGTGTACCTGTTTTTTACAGAAAACCAAATGAAGCAGTCTAACATTTAGGCAGCAGATGTAGCAACCTTAATCAGCAGGCAGGTTAGGTTTAAGGCTCCAAGTTCCCCACAGCAAAGTGTTCTACAGGATTAAAGCACTGCTTCATCAATTTAGTGACATAATGATTGTGAGTTCAGTACCAGGGCCGGATAGTGTGTGTGCTTGGAATCAGTGGAAATGGGTAAACAATAATTGAACAGATATTTAAAAATAAGTACTAGACAGTGGAATGAGAACAGTCGAGCTCTGTAGATTAAATAAAGGGTTCAGTTCCAAATTCCCTGTAGATTACCAGATCGACACCTGATGAAGACTGCAGAGTACAAGAGCCAAGAACGAGAACACCAACAAATAGTCCAAATGTAAATAGTCTGAATGTAAAAAATTAAACAACTAAAGTGAGAAAGCATTTGATGAATTGAAGCTATCTTAGCAAACCTGTATCTCAGATGCTGCTTCAAGTCAAGAGAACTTAACCACAATGTCATGGTAAAAGGAAAGACATTTCACTTTGAGAGCAAAAGACTAAATCTTTTTTGACTGGCTATGCTTTTACATCTTCTTTATAAGTCTACCATTCTTCTGTGCATGGAATATTGTTGGCACACACACAAACACACACACACACATATATATATATATATAATATATATAGAGAGAGAGAGGGAGAGAAAGATTCTTGGGATTCTTGATAGAAGATAATGATTGATGTTGCATTTAAGTTTGAAGGTGTTTTCTTTTTTTCATCTAAAGTATTAAAATTTTTACCATTTAGATTATTTTGCAAGGACTTGAATAAATGCAAATCCAAAGGAGCAATGTCTGGAGAATATGTTGTGTGGGGAATATGGGTTAACACATCCCAGCCAAGGTGCAACAATTTTTGCTGGGTCACCAAAGAAATGTGAGGTCTGGCACTATCCTGATAGAAAACAACATTTTTCCTGTTCACCAAATCTGGATATTTCTTGAATTGCTGCCATTAATTCAACCAGTTACAGGCAGTAGTTTTCAGAATCAATAAACTAGTTACTTGGTAGAAGC
The DNA here is from genome assembly GCA_963932145.1 of Acanthosepion lycidas. Taxonomy (NCBI): domain Eukaryota; kingdom Metazoa; phylum Mollusca; class Cephalopoda; order Sepiida; family Sepiidae; genus Acanthosepion; species Acanthosepion lycidas. The sequence goes on along the minus strand of OZ010575.1, from coordinate 121,907,859 downwards.
TCGTGGGACAGTATTCTTTACCAATCTTTGTTCTGACCAGGTACTGACCAGGGTCGATGTTGCTTAACTTCGGGGATCGTACAGAGACCGGTTTTTCAAAATGACGTGGTCTTGAGAATTTACAATAAAAATATTAAACATTTTTTATTAGATTGTTGTGGTGAACAATTATGTAGAAGCAGGTAAGTCAGAGTGGTGTGCATCTGGTGCAAAGAAAAATAAATTCCTTACCTCAATACACGACACATAGCAGCAGCATTTTGTTCCTTGAAAATGGCATGAATCTCCCCTCCTCATGTTGGATTATTCCAAAAGTGTATATTCTGCAATGGTGGCTTTTTTACAGCTTAGTGTGGTTCAACCAATAGCAAGCCATGTGTTGATTGGTTGAACTGGATGATGTCAGTGGTGTAGCTTGTGTTTTTGCCACAATATTACAATGCACATTAACCCCTTAAAGTTTGTTTATATTTATTATATATATATATATATATTTCAATTATAGGTGCAGTTTAATTTATAATTACATGAATCATTCATACAAAAAACAAATATAGAGGTTAATGATTTAAATGGCGAGAATACATCTTCACAAACAATATAAATAAGATACACCAACCCCAAACCTGTATATGAATGATATGATCCCTGTTTATAAATTCCAGTTGCATAAGGTCTTTTTAATTTTTTACAAGCTTTCGTCTGTTCCTACAGACATCCTCAAGTATGGAAATAAATTTTGTTCTTGTTTTTACTTCTCGGTAATAAGAGGACAATGAAAATAGAGATTTAATCCGAAAAAATGCTATGAGAAATGTGTTATTGTTTTGGAACGTGCGGTCGCAACGCTGAGTTTGAATTTTAAATTTTAAGGTTGTGCGTTTTTGTACAAATATAGTAATAGGAGAATTCTTTTGTACTGGTAGGTTTTCCTCTTATTACCGAGAAGTAAAAAACAAGAAAAAATCTATTTCCATACCTGAGGATGTCTGTAGGAACAAACGAAAGCTTGTAAAAACTAAGACCTTATGAAACTGGAATTTATAAACAGGGATCATATCATTCATATACAGGTTTGGGGTTAGGGTATCTTATTGAAATTGTTTGCGAAGATGTATTCTCGCCATTTAAATCATTAACCTCTATATTTGTTTTTTGTATGAATGATTCATGTAATTATATATATATATACAGTCAATTACAAAATTATTCATATACCCATCAATTTTTAATATTTTTATCCATTTCTCAGAATCTAATGTCCGTATGAGGCCAGGTTTGTTTGTTTTTTTTGTTATGGTATTTATAACTCTTCACTGATAAATTATGAAGTAAAATTGTCTTTATTTATTTATTTTTAAAAATAAAACTGGGATATGTAAAAAAAAAATTAAGACGTTACTTCTTTTTTTTTATATCAGGAAAACATTAAAACCTTTTTATGATATTAAAAGAACGATAACTTATTTTTGTTTATATTATATGCCCTCTGTTTTATTTAAAATGAAAAACAAAAAAACGTACTTTTAATTCGTAATTTTGTGACACCCACTGGTGGTCACAGCGTCAATATGTGATGTTCTCTGATCGCGACGCCAATATGTGACACTGCGCTGTCGGCCTGTAGTCAACTCCCAGTTGTGGCGTGAAGCTGTAAGGTTTCTTCCACCAGCATTTTGAGTTTGACTCCTGGTTGCTGCCACCTGCCCGTGTCCTGGTTGATCTGGTCATTCCCAGTTCAATACCAATTTGTCATTCTCAGCTCACTTCCAACATCTGGTTACCGAAGTAACTACTTTGATCTCAAGTCTAACCTACCCACGTTGCGACTTTGATCTCGGGTAGACGAAATCAATCAGGCGTCGGGCCGTAGCGCAAGCTGAATCCAGGGTAAAGGTGATATCGCACAAGCTTAAGTAAAAGAAACAATAAAACAAAACTCAAGAGGTTCAAATATGTTGAGAAATAACAAATTATCTTTATCCGTCTGTTATATCCAGGAGTGTGTTTCTCTCCTAGCCCGTTTCTATGGATTTGTGATACTTTGGCGTTTCTTAAGTGAGTTTTGGTATGTTAAGTTGTTCATCAATATAAATTGCTTTTGGTAGAAAGTCGAAGTCGGAAGGGCATGGAATTTCTCAGTCAGCTTCTGCCAGGCAACACTCTGACTCTGGAACTGAACTCCGACTCCAACTGCGTATCAACAGCTAAACTGCCTGGGGACGTTCGTTTATATGGGTACCGACCAAAACCTAGAGTGGGGCCTGACATGGTTTAGGTTCCGAGATAATTCTCGATTCCCAACAGGAATTCTCTTTGTTCTTAGGCCAGGAAAATTAATTACTTCCCATTTTTGGAAGATTAATCACTTTCCATTTTGGGGGTTTCTCCCTCGTCCATGAGGGAAGGTCGGAGGAGAGTTATCCTCCTAGACGCTTACTCTCTCGCACTACACTAGCCCCGAACCTATATATGAATGATATGATCCCTGTTTATAAATTCCAGTTTCATAAGGTCTTTTTTAGTTTTTATAAGCTTTCATCTGTTCCTACAGACATCGTTCCCAGGAAAACATTAAAAACTTTTTATGATATTAAAACAACGATAACTTATTTTTGTTTATATACCCTCTGTTTTGTGACACCATTTAGGGGCGCAAAAAGAAGGAAAGGAAAAAGAAAGAAAAAAGAGCCAGTTTCTTAGGGAACAGACAACTTAGGTGATAACGAGTGGCCACCCACGAGAAATGCCATTTGAAAATGTTATTTTGATAATGGAAGACACTGGTGAGGGTTCTGTCGGCTATTGTCTTGGGGCTGGCTGGCAGGGTCCAGGTTAATACATTGTTTTGTTTAGATAGATAAAAAAATTAACTGTGTCTTTGTGACAGGCTGATTGTCGGGAGTGGTGGGGTTCCCTGCGAGGAAAATTTTAAAGATAAAGTCACCTACGAGAAGAGACATTTGAAAATGTTGTTTTGATAAATGAAGAATGGTGAAAATTCTTATGGCCATTGTCATAAAGCTAATTGACAAACACCAGGTGGGTACAGGGTTTTAAATAGATAAAGGTTTACTTGTGTCATGATGCTGTCTGAAAACAATTTAATAGGTCATCTGTTGACCACACACAAAGAGAGTCATCTCTAGGTTGGGTCTTTGTCGATGGGAGGTGTCATTGAGAGAAAACACGTCTGGGCTGTGTTGGAAATTGAATATGACAGCGAAACAATATTTCGTTGGCGCCGAAGAATGAGTGTGTCTGGTTGACTAGCCTCTTGGTGCTGGCGAAAATCTGATTGAAGAATTCCATATGCCGTGACGTTAGGATAAGAATTGAGATTATCACTCTACGGGTCGTATTGTACTCTTGGCGGCCAGAGAAGAAGAGAGAAACAAAAGAAAGAAAAGGAAAAGAAAAAGATAATTTTTTTTCTTTGAACAAAATATATATTTTTTAAGAACAAGGCTAGTCTAGTCACGCCCACACTGTTGATCGACCATTGGTTGAACGCTAACCAGCCAGGTGGAGGTGATCATGTGACGCAAGGAGGCAGCCGCAGGGAGTTTAAGTATGAGGGATTACTACGAAGAAGTGGGAAGGCCCGTCGACGCCCCTCTAGAGCATGGTGGAGTGTCCATATGAAAATAAGAGAAGGTGGGAGTAAGAGAAGACTTCCAAAAATGGAAATAATGAATTTTTCCTGACCGAAGACAAAAGAAGGGGTTTATGGATTTAGACTTATCAGGGAACCTCAAACCCCGACGAGCCCACCCCCGGTTTTGAATCGGCGTCCATATAAGCAAATTCGCAGCGAGCAAAAATCAGTTTCAGTTTCAGAGAGTTGGAGTTTAGTTTTAGCTTTGAGTTCGAGAGAGAGTTCCAGTTGAGAGCTCTGAAGACCCACCACGAAGAGCTGACCAAGATTCGCACAACTTCCGAACTCATCTTCTAACCAAGAACAATTTTTTTTTTTGAAGAACGACTTAGACTCACACCACCAAAATAAGCTTTGTGAATTTCGCCTGAAAACCACGTGTCACAATCCATATAGCGGGTCGGGAGATAGACGCAGTCCTATGTATCCAGCAACCAGATGTAAAGTATTGTTATCCTTTTTTTGATACCATTTTCGACTTATTATTTTATTTTCTTTTGCCCGTACTTGTGCGATACCGCCCTCATTCGAACTCAAGCTTGCAGTACGGTCCCAACGCTGATTGATTTCGTCTGCCTAAGATCAATTCACAACGTGGGTAGGCAGACTGGAGATCAAAGTAGTTACTTCGGTAACCAGACGTTGGAAGCGAGTTGGGAACGACGAGGCTGATATCAAATCTAACCAGATTCCCATCCGAATCACTTAAAGGTTAGATCATCACAATTGGCGCCGCGGCCGGGATAAGACTCTGGATTGGTTTTGGATGCCACATTTGGTGCCGCGACCAGGATAAGACCCGGGATCGGCTGACGTCACAATTTGACGTAAAGGTTGGATGTCACAGTTTTATTTAAAATGAAAAACAAAAATCTTAATACCAATCCCCTCAGTGGGTGTTAACAACTTCTCTGTCTTTGTCATACATTCACCTCCACCTATCACCCATGCTACCACTTGACCAATGATCTCTCGGCAGTGTGGGTGTGTCTAGACTGGCCCTCTTAAAAATTATTATCCAGAATTTTGTTTAGAAAATCCTTTTTTTCTTTTTTTCCTTCGGACAAAACATTTTTTTTTATAAACCCCAGATTGCCAAATAATTCTTATCACATCTTTCTTTTGGAGACACCCAAAATTCACTTACGTCTCTCTACCGACTCATCAATCACTGTCAAAACCCGACATCTGGTTCCTCTGCTAAATCAACTTTTAACTGGGAGGTCCGTATTTTACCCGATAATCAAATTCTTTATTTTTCTCATGCCTCTTATCACCAGATGCCCATTTTCGACGACACTGTGTCTGACAACAGTTTGAAAAAGTAATAATACGATTTTCTTCCTCATGCCAGAATTCTGACACACACAACAGATGGTTTCCTTCGTTGGACTCAGGAATCAAAATTAAATGATATCTCTGAAAGATAACTAATATCGATTCTCTCTGCCTGTATTGGTTGTCTCAAGCTGAAATTTTTTTATGACCACCATGTGTCAGCTGGCTTTGTTTTTCTTTCTGAATTCTGTTTCTCTTGATGTGTAATTCCCTTACCATGACATTAATCAGTTTTGACAGAATCTCCTATCTTGCTTTTTCTTACTTTTCGCACAAGACAGAAAATCCGTATCTTTTTTCATAAATAAAATAAAATCTTTTTAACATCGCTCGGTCTATCTTTCGATATAGCTCTTTCTCACCTTAAGTCTTTCCTGTTTTTAATTTCTATGGTTAATTAGTTAGCCAATTACCATAGCTAAATAGTGTCACAATTTATCATTTTTTTAAATATTTATTTCAATTCTAACAAGTGTGGAGTCATAAATTAAATGCCACATTAACAGAAGCATGGTTCATTTTCCATTTAACAATGTAAAAAATGAAATGTCTTTTTAAATTATTTTGTTTTACGTCAAGGTTATTATTAGCAAAATAGTAGATTAAAAATTAAAAGTTCAATAAAATTAATTTCACTTTTAAAAAACAATAAATACATTTAATTCTTAGTCTATTTTGCTTAATAAAACTTTATTACCGTGAAAAGTTGCAAATTGAAAAATGCCCATTTTTTAATTTTAAATAAAGGTTTTGCACTTAAAAAAATGTATTAATTTTCAATTTTCTTTTAAATTTCCTTTCGTTATTTCCGGAAAAAATTGGAATGCTTGTGATATTCTTAAAGCATTGGAATTATTTCAATTTATTTATCTATTTTATGATTTATGAAAAGTAACGATTTTACATCCATATTAAAGCTAGGCCTATGATAAGATAAAAAAAAACAAAAAAACAATTGGTTCACTTATTTATTTAACTTTTCTTTCACTAACAGTTCACAGACATGAAAAAGCAAAATCAAAGAACTGATGCCAAAGTCTGGACTTCTCACATAGGTGTGAAAAAAAACTGTGGATTCACCAAATTCCCTTAATCCAACTCCACATCAAGCCCTTTAAAAAAATTTTCACAACTTTTGCTCACGTCTTGTAAGCAGGGTTTATCTCTACCAGCTGAAAACGCGTTTTGGAGACGACTTTTTTTATTATTACTGGCTTTGAGCCAGCCATATCAAAGACAAATTGGCTTCATTTGAACCCTATCTTCTTTCTTATCAATGCTTTTTCCGCAAAATTTATTGAAATTATGCTGTTCTTTTCTTTTCTGAAAAATCACCCCTGACCAAAATATTCTAACACAGGAGTTGGCAAACTATGACCTGTGGGCCACATGCAGCCCGCCAAATGTTAGTTATTTTGAAAGAAAAAGTTACTAAGCAATGCCAAATAAGTGTTACAAGCAATTTGACACATAATTTTAACAAACTGGTAAATGACTGCAGTCAGATACATTATTGTCATTGAGATCATTCGGTTGCTGAGTTACTTTGTTTTTCATATCAAGTTACTACTTTAAAATATCAATTTATTTTTTCTTTAAACTGAATTAATTTGTTTTCAAACAAATGTTTCATGTGAAGTTTCTACTTTAAACTCTAAATTAACTTTTTCTTTAAATTTAGTTACTTTTTATGTGTTTTATTTAAAGTTCCTACTTTAAAATATTAGTAAGAATTGTTTTATTTCTTTACTCAGAGATAAATGTTTTCTATATAATATTAATTAATAAAAAATATTTTTTTCTTAAAACAAAGTTATTTTGCCTTTCAAATGTTTTCATTGTAAATCTTCAACTTGAAAATATTTTTTCTTTAAAGTTCATTAAACTGAGTTACTTTGTCTTTCAAATAAATGCATTTCATGTGAATCTTCTACAGTACTTTAAAATATTAATTAATAAAAATGAATTACATTTTTTACTTTAAAAGCCTTCTTCTTGTTTTTTAAATATCAATTATTTGGGGTTAATATACTATGCGGTCCAGTAAAATTGTGAATTTTTTGATGTGGCCCTTGCACTGAAAACATTGCTCACCCCTGTTGTAACATATCCAAAGGACACATCTAACCCAATGAAAGAATGTTACATAGTCAACTAACACACTAATTATCTACCCTTGTTCTGTTAACACTCTTTGATCATACTTATTATAAAACCCAGGTTGTGTGTGTGTGTGTCTGTTCGTTTATATATTGGATCGGATTTCCTACATTTTTCAACCGATTTCAACAAAACTTCACAAGACTACGTAAAATTACCTTGCAGTGGTTCTGACAGCGCCAAAAATTGGAAAAACACAATTGTTTTTGCATGAAATCAATTTGAAAACACGATTAAGAGGCATCGCTGTCACGAGAATGAAAGGGGGACAACTTATATCGAGTTATACTTATTATAAAACCCAGGTTATTTGTGTGTGTGTGCGTGTGTTCCTTTATATATGGGATCGGATTTCCTACATTTTTCAACAAAACTTCACTTTTTTTTGGCAGGTAGTGTTTCTTATTGTCTTGCACACTTTTTTCTTTATTTTTACATTCAGAATGCTTTAAAAATTCCATTTACAAGACAATTGTTTATAATAAAATTCTAATCAATCGGTAGACTTATAACAATTGTTGAAAACAATGTTTTTGTTTGAGTTTGGGTTTGACCAATTCGTAAAAAAAAAAAAAAAACAAAACAAAAAAAATCTAATTAAGACATGCGTGTCCGTCAACCTTAAACAATAATGTTTGTCAATTTTATTTTTCAGTCTTTATGATGGTTGATACTTGATCTATCTCATACTGTTACATCCCCGGGCACTACTGCTAGTAAATAATAAAGAATCAATTTTGTTAGGTTCATACTTGGTTGTTCAGGGCTCCTGTTATTCAATCTTCCTAATCACTGTCTATCCTTGTAACATACCAAGAAAGATCAATATAAAACTCCTGATTGTTTGTTTTTTTCTTTCTATTCATTACTAATGTTTCTGTTCCTAATCCCTCCACACCCTGTAACCCCTTGTGTCTTAGTGGCTATACTGCCTTACTTGGGGGTAAAAAATAAATAATAATAATAATAGATTACTTTATCTTAATAGTCTTATTCTATAGTTTTTTTTTATATTTTTATAAAATTATGAATAAAAAAAACCTGTCTTCATAGTTATTTCTAAAATGGCAAATAATAAATATTGTATTGTAGTTTTGTTCAGATATTTTGACAATTTTGTAAATTATTGAATAAAAAGATTATTTTTCAAATTAATGTCTTTATGAAATGGTATATTATAAATTTTCTTGCATTTTTTATCAAAACTTTTGCATGACATTCTTAATGTTAGTTTTTTGTCAATGTTTTCAATTTATTTTAATTTTTCTGTTCAGCTTTTTTGCAATTTCTAATGTGCTCGGCAAATAAGCTTAAGGTTGTACGTGATATACACTTATGCGATCATGTCTCTTTCAATTATTGACTGACCACAATAAAACAATCTGTCAAACTCAAAAGGAAAGTTTTTCCCTTGACACCACTATTATTTTAACTACCTTCACTCCTCAGCAATGTTTATTGTTTTAAAAAGTGATGATTCGAATTTTAATAAACCACCAAAATATTTTCTTTGTTGTTTGAGAATTTACAATAAAAATATTACAATGTAACCCGGATATAAGAGAGTTGTCGGGACCGGAGAAGTCTCTTATATCCGGGTTGGTCTATTTTGTTTAGGTAAGGATGGCTCTAATTTGGGACCAGAGAAAACCTCTCTTATATCCGGGTTACACTGTATTCATTAGATTATTTACAACATTCTGAAAATACAAATCATATAAATACGAACCAACTAATAGAATACAATTTTTAAAGAAATAAGGGAGGTAACCCATAATTGCTGGAGTTTCGAGCCTTGGATTTCAAGATCACCATCACTTTATTTTGATAGCATATAAGACACATCCCCAATTTCAGCAGGGAAAAATCAAGAAAAGACTAGTAATTAGTCAAATTATTAGTAAATTGTACAACCTAGGCTATATTTATGAGGTATTATTTTTTAAACAAGCCATGATTACGATTAAAAGAAAAATAATAGGAAAAAAAGAACACAAGCCTATAAAAACTTTATTATATGAAAAGGTAAGAAAATAAAATAAAAATCAAGCAATTATTACAATTGAGCAAAACAGTAAAGTTACCATTAAAATTTTATTCATCTTCAAATCCATAAAATTTGTCGTCTTCATTATAAAAAAGAAAAAAAAACTCATTTTCAATACTACTATCATTGTCATTAAATTCATCATCTTCGATTCCATTGAGAGCATTGCTAATGCCAAACATTTTAAAAGATTTCACAACAATTTCTGGTCTAATATTATCCCAAGATTGCTTCACCTATTTGCAGACTTGTGCAATGCTGGGTTCTTTTATTTGTCCTTTAAGTGTAAGAAGGTCATGATCAGGCATTGCCATCTACATATTCCATTGTTCCTTCATGTTTCTAAGCTAATTTGGTAAATTTGCTTTTTAAGCCCCACAAAGAAAATCTATTATAACTTTCCCAAATTGTCATATTTTCATGTAAATATATATGCTGAACTCAAAAATAACGCCCAAATTTTGATAAAACCTACCGTTTTGAAGTTATCGACAATAAAATTTTGGACTCAGTCCCGTTCATTCGTCTGCCATTACGGGCCTTGTTTAACTACATTCACTGCAGAACACTTTGCATGCAGAATCTTAATTAACAGCCTTTTTGCTGCTTTTACTGCTCTTACTCATGTAAATTACTGCACATTGTCAGAAAGCAATGACAAGTGGTAAATAAAGCTTTCTGTTTAAATTAAAACAAAAAACAACAAATTAAATAATAAAATAAAGCTTTTCTTTTAAATTAGAAATAAAACAAATAATAATTAATGCACAAACTTTGAAAAGAGCATGATAACTAACCCTAACTGTTAGGGTTAGTTACCCTAACTCCTAATGCTTTGGGGTTAGGGTTTATTATTTAATTTGTTTTTTTAATTTACAAAAGAAAGCTTTACTAAAAAAAAAAAAAAAAAAGTTGAAAAAAATAACAACACTTGTCATTGCTTCTCAACACAACTTAAATGCACAGTAATTAAAAACTCCAAAATTTAATAAAAAACAAAACATATTTGAAATTGAAATTTGTTTTCCTTTCTAGCTTTCCTTTTACTTTGTGATTTTATTTTGTAAATTAACATGCTCTTTACAAAGTTTGTATATTAATTAGTTTATTTTATTGTTAATTTAAAAAAAAAAATTGCTTTATTGTATTAATTTTTTTTCCTTTCATTTGTTCACTTTTCAACATAGAAGAAAAGGGTTTAAAAAAAACACATGTCCACTTGTCATTGCTTTCCGACAGTGTGCAGTAATTTACACGAGGAAGAGCAGTAAAAAGGCCATTAATTAAGATTCCACGTGCAAAGAGTTCCGCAAGATTGTAGTTAAACAAGGTACGTAATGGTGGATGAATGAACGTGACTTGGTCCAAATTTTTATTGTCAATTACTTCAAAATGGTAGATTTTATCAAAATTTGGGTGTTATTTTTGAGTCCAGCATGTACATTTATACAGAAATATGATGATTTGGGAAATTTTTAATAGATTTTCTGTGTGGGGCGTAAGCAAATTTACTGCTAATTTCGGATGACCATCAAAATTTTAAACCTACATAAAAATATAACGCATAGGGGAATTGTAAAATATATTTTTAGTAAAAGAAAAAAGTGTGCCTTATATGCTGTCAAATATGGTAAATAAAATTGGAATATTAAAACAAGAAATAATCTAATTTATAAAATAATCTGAGAAGATTATGTCTAAAAAATCATGTTTATTCAAATTTTGTTTTATAATTTACTTATATAAAATTATGAATTAAAAAAAATCTTATCTTCTTAGTTATTTCTAAAATGGCAAATAATAAATATTGCATTGTAGTTGGTTTACATATTTGAAAAAATTTCTAATTCTTTATAAATCTTTGAACAAAAAGATTTTGGCAAAGTTTAACCTTTGTATCCTCCAAAAACTGAGGTGTTAAAAAAAAAAAAAAAAAAAAGATGGCTATTCACTTGACATCGCTATTATTGCATACACTTTTGACTCCCTCGGCAATGTTCATTTACAAGAAATTATTTGACATTATAAAGAAAGAAATTTGAAAAGAAATTTTTTTTTCTTCAAAAATTTATAAAATATGTGAACCATATATGATGCAAAGTTTATTAAATTTTTAAATTTATTTGAGAAAAATTTATATTTTAAATTTTATTATTTTTTCAGACAGCCTCCTCAAACCTAAGGCTATAAAGCTAAAGTAACTAATATTAGATAATTGCTGAAAATATGATAATTTTTAAAAATTACTGGGTAGTTAAAAACAAAACAAAAAAAAGCATTCAATTAGATTTTGTAAATTTATTGTCAATTCTGGTCAATCAAACTTGTCAACACATCAAGCTGTCATTAAATCACCCAGCACATCAGAAAAACAAGACCTCATGGTTAAGAAATGCTTGTATACTACATTTTATAGTATAAGTAATGTTTAATTCAATTCAGATTAATTTAAATTTAAATCTGCTAATTTTCCTCAAATAACATGTCATAAATATGTATCTTATTTTTGGAAGATTTTTAAAACAAAATGTAAACATTTTATTTACAAAAGTGTCAAGATGGTCGAATTTAAATGATTTATTGAAAGTGACCAAAAAGTTGAGATTCCACTCAATATAATTTCTGTTCAAAATACACCAGAGTATTTTGCTTACTGAAAATAGTAAATTTAATCATTTAGCGTTCAATTAAAACTAAAACTAAAAAGAAAGCTTTTTCATTTATAAAAATTAATTTTAAACGAAGATATTAAAACTTGAGTGGAGGTACCTAATGCTTAAGGACTTCCCATGAAAAATAAGATTGTCAGCCTTTAAGGAACTCTCTTGGACTATGAGACACTCCCTGCACACCACGAGGAAACAAAAGCAGGCTATTTAAGTCTCTAAAAGTAGCATGTAAAATTAATTCATTAAATGAAACAAAGGTGGACTATACAAGTTTCTAAAAGTAGTCTGTAAAATTGATTCGGTAAATTTTTATTTTAACACCCGAGTGCTAATATCCCTTCACATTTTCCCAAAATAGTCTTATTTCTGTGCAAATGTATATCCTGAACTCAAATCAACAATTAGATATTGAAGAAACTTACCTTTTTGGATGTTAACGATCCGAAACAAATCGGACTTTTTCCTGGTCTCTCGTCAGCCATTACCTGCTTATTGATAAGTAATTAAGTGCTGAATTTTGTTGGTGGACGTATACAATTTGGGCCTATTTACTCCCTTCACAGTAATTCCTTGTAGTTAACTTTCAAATTAGGATTAGGCGGTTTTTTATTTGTTTTTTTTTTTTTGTTATTCTTTTCTTTTCTTCTTTTTAAGAAGAAAGTTAACTTTCAAATTAGGGTTAGGTGTTTTTTTTTTGGTTATTTTATTTAAAAAATTTTTTTTTAAGAAGAAAGTTTACTTTCAAATTCAGGTTAGGTGTTTTTTTTTTTGGGTTATTCTTTTATTTGTCGATGTTTACATATATTTGAAAGTTAACTTTATTCTTAAATTAAGTACAAAAAAAAAAAAAAAAAAAAAAAAAAAAAAAAAAAATCGCTTTACTGAAAGAAAATAGTTCAGCAGTAAATGACGCTCAGGTGTTAAAATGAAAATTTACAATTAATTCATTAAATGAAACAAAGGTGGACTATATAAGTTTCTAAAAGTAACTTGTAAAATTAATTCATTAAAGCTTCTTAAGTGGTAATAATTGTTGATTATTGTCATTACAATTTAATGAACTAATTTTTATCGTATTTATTGTCGATTCTGCCTGACATCATAGAGAAAATGTTTAAACCATCGAAACTGAATCTTGACTCAAACTCATTTATAGAAACAATAGATTAAAATGTCAGACAACTTCTTTGAAGAATATAATGACACTGCCTAATAGAATTAAGATTGCTTGTTAGCTGTGTTTCATTCGAGAGTTTACAAATACATTCAGGACTGTACGATGTACAAGATTTTGCTATTAACATCCGAGAACAACTATAAGTTAAAATGTCAAATGAAATTATTGTCAGACACATTTTAATTACCCATTGACAGAAACCATGCTAATTTGTAGGAACTTCACAGACTGAGTAAAAACTGCTTTTAAAATGGTGACTACCAAACAGTACTGAGAACTTGTAAGGGATGTGTTTATTAATAGTTTAGCTTCCCCTACAATATGCCAATGACTACTTGAGAATTGTACCCAGGGATTTACAGTTTTCTCACTAGACGTGGCACAGAAAAACTTGAATACACCAATGAACCATATCACTGCTACTACAGAGCCCACAGAAGAACTTTAAAAGGACAAAAATGTAAGTAGCCATATTGCTGCACTATTCAGGTATAGAAGGTTGCTTCATAGTTCTAATAAAAAGGATTTTTTTTTCTGTGGTGGACAAAACTTTCTAAATGGACACACTAAGCAGTTGCAGGCCACAAACATTCCAGAACTGATGCTGTTATGGTGCATATGTTTGTAGCATCAATGGCAGCAGTTACACTTGCACTTTTAGATTTGCACACTTTTGTTAAAAAAAAAAAAAGACACTATTCAAGAGTGATAGGTGAACTCTCTGGCCATACATACAAGTGGTCCTATGACTTATGAAAATATATATTCTCTGTAAGAGATCAGTTTGTAAATCAAGTTTCATTGGTGTATTTTTGTAAAGAGTGTTTTTGTCGAGAGTCAAATACAGTGCTGTTCGATAAAAGTGACTCACCTTATCCTTTGAATTTAGCTCAACTTTCGTTTCATCGGAGAAGAGAACATTCTTCCAGTCTTCTACAGTGAATTTTTTTTAATAGTGAGCCCATTCAAGTCTCTTGGCTTTGCTTATTAGCAGCTTAAACCTTCGTGTACAAGATTTGTAGCCACTGACGGACTGTTGAAGAGGCAAGACTAACACCTTGCTCTTTGCTTAGACTGGCTGTAATTTCTTGGCTAGTTATAGTCCTATTCTTCACTACTTCTATCTTGATTACCCTGCCAGTTCTATCATCAATCTTTTTCTTTCGTCCCCTTGTTTCCTTCCTTGGAGGAGGAGTGGCATCATTATGTGCCCTAAGCACTCGAGAGGCAGTTGATTGCAAGGTTATAGCAATTTCTGCAATTTCTCTCGTAGACTTGCCTGCTTTTGAGACGGCAATAATAGATGCCTTAAGTGGTTCTGATGCGTGTTTGTACCCTTTCATCTGGTTAGTGACTTGAGTGGCTATTTCAAGCTGTTTTTATACTGTATGAGGCTTTCTGGAATATTCTGGAATACTCTAGATTTAATTTAAGCTGTTCTCGAATTCTCTAGAATATTGTTCTGAGTGTATTGTAAAATAGTTTTCAATATTTTGTCAAAAGCTCTTTAAATTTACCAGTTTAATCATTAGAATGCGATATCTGAGTCACTTTTTTTGCACAGTTTTTTTCCTGAATCTCATTTATATCCAAATTTATAATTATCAATAGAATACCTTAGGGTGAATAAACTTTTTTTCCTAGGTGGTCGGGAAGGGGTTTTTATATTAGTAAGATTAAAAATTATTTTAACCCCAAAAACAATAGACAAAAAATATTTTTAGTAAAAAAAATCAGGTGAGTCACTTTTATCGAACAGCACTGTATATTGCTCGTAATATTCTTTTCTTTTAAATCTATTTCTGGTAATATTTTTTACTATATAAATCTATTTTTATACTTTCATAGTGTTTTGACCCCAGTTTGGGCAGGGGTAACTATTTGCCCATAGCTGGGACCCTAATAGGTGCTACCACCCCAGATCAGAGTGGACATGGAACAGTAATTAAGAGGTTGTTCCACGCTCCTGAAATCCTCCTGATCAGAGGCCTTGCTGCTAGATGTAATTTATTATCATGCCCAGGATAGGATTTGGTTTGCTCAGCTACCATTTGTTAACTTGCTTAGATGATAAACAACCTAAGTGCTGTGTCCTCACTGAAGAGTTCTTTTTATAGAAATAGTTTAAAGTGATAATCCACAGTTCTGGCCACAATGAACACCCAGACTTGTGGCTTCAGTGTTGTCAGTGTACAAATAAAGAAAACACACTATAAGTCTATCATTCTTAGAGTTTTAAAGAACTTGTATAGCGACTTGATACCACAGGATTTTCAGAAATAAAATAAGTCTCTTCAGTTCGGATACAGTGGACATCTGGCTGTAGGCAAATATCTGTGCAGGGTGTAGCAAGTCATGAGTGATTTTCCTTGACTCGCAAACATTTAGCAGGGACTAAAACGAGACTTTACTGCATGACAAGACTTTTGTATGTCCATTTTGAATAAACAAGTAGAAGCCAGTCAGCCTAACAATCTCCTTGTACTTCATTTACACCTGCATTCTAAAATATTACATGAGGAAGTTTAAAAAAAATATTAAGCCAAAGCCCCAGAGGAACTTCCTCCCAGGCAGTACCCAAGGAGGGGATGGGTTTGTTGCCAAGCCCCTGAGAGGTTCTCAAAAGGGGAAGTGCCAAGGGAATTTGGGCAATTTTTCCACAGTATTGACATTAAACCTACTTTAAATTGATCTTATTTCACATTTGATAGCACCATGGGTGCACCAAAAAACACCATTATTATACCCAACTGTGGACCAGTTTGTGCCCTTTCCACTGCTTTTGTTAATGAAACCTTGCTTTTTTTCCAATTGGTCTCCTAATTGTAAACCAATCACAAGAAAATCATGGCAGTTTGGGAAGGATGATAGGGATCTCATTGAGAATATTGAGAAGCTAGTGTATCACGGTATAATTGAACCATGATCACCCCTGACCCCATGGAGGGCCCATGTAGTGGTTGTTAAGGACCCCACTAATAGACATAATAGGTTGTATAAAGTTAAAAGACAATAGGAAAACTGTATTATTAACCAACGCGTTTCGTCTAATGTGGACTTTTTCACAAAAAAAAAAATAATCTCTCAACACAACAATAAAAACAATACTTCTACACGTGAAAGTGCTTTACATAATTTTCAGTTGACAATTTGAATACAATAGCATTTTCTAAATTCTTCTAGTTGCTAAGGACATTTTGTTTGTTGTTAATAGTTACTTTGTTTTCAATAAATTCATTTCGTTTTCACCTTGAAAAAGTCCATATTGCATTGGCTAATAATAATAGTTTTCATATTGTCTTTTTCTATAGGTTAACTCGGAGAAATTTTTCATAATGGGTCGTATGTCAATTACTCACAAGCTATCAACCAATTCATAGAACTGGATGCTTTTCCTCTTCCATGTATTGAGGAGATTGTAACTAGTCAAATACACTGTCTTTTCAAATTTTGATCTGAAAAAAACCTGCTACCAAATTCTGTTGAGGAAAAATGAAAAAAGATTTACTATTTTTGAAGCTAATAGGAGACTATCAGTATGATAGAGTGACAGATGGTGTCGCTGCCTTTCTGTGGGAAATGGACAAACTTATCCAAAAGTAAGTATTAAGAGACACCTTCTTTTACTTTGACATCACCACCAAGAAAAACATGACGAAAATGTAAAAAGATTTCTAACAGTCGTCAAAGCTAAAAATCTTATACTAAATGAGATAAAATCAGTGTCTTCCATACGATCACTTAATAACTTTGGCTACCAGGTAGGTAATAGCGTCATGTCCACTAAAATATCAACTACAATATTTATAAACCAATCAGACTCAAGAAAACACTTACATCTTAAAACACACCAATAAAATCATGAATGTTTGTTGTATTAGTCATCATTATTTTTAGGTAGATACTGACCAAATATCGTACGGACGTAGTAGAAGACATACCACGTGACTTCTTAGGGCCAATTAAGAATAAATAAATAATTTAATTCTGGAGCCGATTTTGTTCGGAAAAAGTGTATAAAAACATACGAAATCCGTTCCCGAAACAATATACACGCGGCTGTCACCAAACTACACACTTTTCGCTGATGACCTTCGTGACCTCGTGTTAAAAACGACTGCGTTGACAAACTACAGACCACGGCAACACCGCCAACAGTAAGAAACAATTCGTATCTCTCGTATCCGTTTTTACTATGAATCACGCACACACGTGTTGACTTTTTCATACAAACACACATATCACAACATTTTATTGTCTTTCACACACGTACACAAAGACAGTTTATATTTTATTTCAGAACTTTATCAACCCAAACAAAAGACATTACTTTCCAATCTATTATCAACTGTTTGTATTCTTATCATTATATTAAATTAATGTTTATTTGTTGAAACTACGTCGGCTTTTCTACTGAATTTTATTCCTTCAATGAAAAGCGTTTGATTATTCTAGACGGCCAAATTACGAGCGACCATGTAACGATATTTTGTTAATGTATTGAATCCCGACACTCCAAATTTTAACATTCAATGAAAAACCGAGTAGAAGGATTCCTATTAGGTTGGTGCAAAAATAATTTCGTTTTCTCACATAGTAACATATGTTAAAAAACGAAATTATTTTTGCACCAACCTAATAGGATAATTAAATCTAATCTAGTCATGTTAACAACCCTGAATTCCTTAAGTAAAACTGTTGACAAAGCCCCGTCACAAAATGGACATTATCTTCGTTGACAAATGTTCCCGACACTCGAGTTCCAGTTGAAAAATAAAATAATATTTAAAGTGCTCTATTTTTCGTCCAATAAAAATGCTTCCCTCCTAATTATACTCGCTTCGTTTTTCGAGCCTGTTAAGCCATAAAAAACGCAATAAAAGGGGTCACATGGAAGTTCAACAGGCAGTCAACAGGTGGCCAGTGTAGAGACCTGTCACAGTCAGACCGAGCGACACCAGCTATCAGCAGGGAGTGCCAGCGTCAACATGTGTGAACTACTATGAGAGATCGACCTAGATCCGAAGCCGCTTATGAACTTTACCACAAGGGAGCTGTCCCAAACCCTCACGTTCCCGTTGAAATAAACCACGTAAATATATTTCTGCTGTTGTCGTATTTCTTTCTTGCAACCATATGCTTATCTATAACAATGTTTGCATACTACACAAAATGGATACCAAAGTTCTCTGACAGAATGCAACCACTGATTAAAAACAAGACTTTTCCACTGAACACAACAGCTATTAAGACATTTAAAACTCTGAAGAAACAGCTGGAGAATGCCACTCAGCAACATATAGATGAAAACTTACCATTTGTTGTTGAAGGTGATGCTTCAGCTGTAGCAGTGACGGCTACTCTAAACTAGAGAGGTAGACCAGTGGTTTTTATGTCATGGACCCTGCTGGGGAGTGAATTGCACTGTCCTTCTATAGAAAAAGAAGCAACAGCAATAATCAAGGCTGTTAGGAAGTGGAATCCTCTGCTTACAAGATAACATTTTATATTGATTATTGACCAACATTCAGTAGCATTCATGCTTGATAACCAGAAGAAAACAAAAATTAAAAACAATAAAATTTTACAACAGTGAATTGAGCTGTCTGCTTTTAGCTACTCAATATCGGCCTGGAAAAGACAATGTTTCCCCTGACACAATTACTAGAGCATTTTGTGTTTCATCAACCCTTGGTGATCTGCATCAAGGATTATGCCATCCTGGAACTACACTAATGCTCCATTTTGTACAGACTAAGAACCTACCATTCTCAACAGAAGTAAAGGAAGAATGTTCTTCATGTCAATTATGTGCAGAACTCAAGCCAATATTTTTTGGCATAGAAAAGGGAACTCTAATTAAAGCTGCTCAGTCATTGGAATGCCTCAACATTGATTTTAAAGACCCCCTACCTTCAACTTTGGGTAATGTTAATATCCTCACCATTGTGGATGGAATTAAATCCTATATATAGTTTTCAACCAATAAAATCCCATCAGAAGGTTTGTTTGAGAAACAATCATTACAAGGGCAAATACCACCAAAATACTTGGCTGTAGACCTACCACATGTTATTCCTGGACTATTTAGAAAATAATGAATAACTCCTTCACCACTTCTGAAAATTTGAGAAAAACATTTTCACAAGCCAGTGTGAAATTATTTTTTAACTAATGAAAACCTTGTATTCAAAAAGTTCACACCTCTGTGTGTAAAATTAGATATTGGGTCTACCTTAAAGATATGAAAATAGAAGCATACTGCTTCTCAAGGCTCGCAACAATCACAGAGGCCAGTTTTATCAACACATGTGTATACGAACACACACACACACACATCCATGCACATGATGGAAAAGAGACAGCCAGCAACCATCAGCATTGGCTAAGGCCTTGTCCATTAAAATAATAGAAGAAATTAACCATCAACTGCCTAGTGAGCCTTTGTCTATGAACTCAAACTCGTTAGCACACTGTGGGCAGGGTTTCAGAATATGCCAACTGCACCTAAAAAGTCTAAAAGTCCCCCAAGGTGGCCACCTGTCTGCCATGAATGGTGACCTGTGATGTCTGAGAATGGGATCCTGGTGGTTGAGTGTTTTAGGAGTTGAGCTATACATATACTCCTAAACATACTACTTTGGCCCTTACTTGAGCTAGACAAGTGGTTGGGGAGGCCCGATCCAATCAACCGGCTGATTGTGTCAAGTCTTAAGTCAGATCAAATACGTCTCATAGTAGGGCCCTTTCTCTCTAATCCAAGAGATAAGCTACACTCAATGTCATTTAATATCTGACCTAGAAAGCAGTGGCTGTGAGGCCAAACATATCAAGAGGCAAAGGACTTTGACAAAACTGGACAGTCTTCTATGTACTTGGGTGTAGATTTACAGGTACCCAATGTTCACTCAAGGTGTGAGTATACTGTGTAGCACTGTTGGACCAAGGCAAATATAGGTTTTTGCTCTTGGTCACTTCTTGTTGGATGTCATGGTGGGGTCAGGAGCAAAGTTAACGAACATTTAAAAACTTTTTATGACCCCCACACAAATTAACCAAAAGACCCCATCCAGACACAGAGATAGACAGACACATACAACATAGAAGTAAATTCTTCTTTTCTTAGCTTCATAGTTATTAAGTCAACAGAGGAAAAACCTATTATAAAGCTCTCCTCTTTTGCAACAGGGCGATATCTCTCAGTTAAATATGGCACCTAACACTGTAAAAACAACCCACAACAACACTAATTGTGGTAGTAACAAAAAAGAAATAGGCTGAACTATTATTAAACCGCAAGAAACAGATGAATGCGGAAGATGCAGTTATCATCACATGGATAAAACATGCCCAATGAGGGGACAGGCATGTAGAAATTGTTCAAAGGCGAGACATTTTAAAAAAAAAGTGTATTACGTCAAAGAGTCTATGTATGGACAACACAAGAAAGAAGATGACAACTACTACACTCCCTTAGTCAACGACAGCATGGAATAAGTGCGTACAAACAGTACAAATGACTCACTGTGGATAGTAAACTTACTTCTAGCAGGTGTAACAGTCCTACTGAAAGTTGACACCGGTAGTGACGCCAACATTCTACCAATGTCATTTTATAAGAAAATGAAAAAGAAAACAATGATAAAGCCTACAAAAATATGACTGACATCATAAACACTTTTGCAATAGGGAGATATCTCTCAGCAAATATGGCACCTCACACTGTAAAAACAACCCACAACATGAATTGTGGGAGTAACAAAAAAAAAAAGACATAGGAAGAACTATTATTAAAAATGACTACCCTCCACAAAAAAAAAAAAAAAATCAAGACATATCCACACAGGAAGCCTGGGTATGACAATAAAGTGCATCCACGTCCTGGGTAAGATGATAAACTACGTCCAACAGCTGGGCCTCTGATCAGGAGGTTTTGAGAAGCGTGGGATCATGTCTTGATTGCTGGTGTTCCCAGGTCCACCCTGACCTGGGGTGGTAGCACCTGGTAGGGTCCCAGCTAAGGGCAAATAGTTGACCCCACAACCTGATTCAAAACACTATGAAAGTGTAAAAATAGATTTTAATACCAGAAATAGTTTTTAAAAAAATCAGTATCAGCAATAAATATTTGAAAAAAGAAAATATTACCAGAAATAAAAATCTTGTCGGCATTAAATAACCCATTGAGGTTGATATGCCGTAAAATAAAACGAACCAAACCAAACATGTCCGCACAGGTCCCTCAACATATCCAGAATAATGCTGAGAAGTCCTGAACTATCCACCTGTACAAGTGAAAAAATAAAAATCAACAAGTGTCAGACATAAAGAGTATAACAATAAGAAAAAATGACCAATTAACTGACACCAAAATTTACCCTTTCAATACCCTGTAACCTACCACCCCTCCCCTGTACCTACCTATAATGGCATTCACCCGGGATGGGTTAAGCTGGCTCCAATATTGGAGTTTCATGGCAATTTGGAATTCACAAGCAGTCCCCAAACCCGCATGTATAGGCTTCAGATTAATTCCCAGGAAACCGACAGCCCGACAACAGCACATGTGATTTTATTATAGTGGTGAAGGCTTCGTGCAGGACCATCCACACTTTTTGAAGGGCCAATTACAGAAACCTGGTGCACTACGTGCCACAAGGTCCCCAAATGACCCTGCGCAGGTTTTGAATTCAGAGTTTTCCTTCTCCTAGACCAGTTGCCATCCAAGGCTATAGAACCCAGTCTGTCTTGCTATTTACCCATAGCTAGAGGGAGAAGAAGAGGATTCACACTTTTCCCAAGGGTGTTAGCACGTAAATGAATGTAATGGATTCAACTGGAATTCGAACTCGGCTCTCTGATTCCTCAATCCAAGCCGCTATCCATTACTCCACCGTGCCTCCTAATAAACCTCCGTCTGAACTTAAAATTGACCATATGATAGTGAAGGTTGAAACAAAATATATTTCCCAATCCACTCTAATATGACAAATGCCAAAAGTCCACACACACAATAGTAGAGATTAACTAGCAACATCCTGTAGTGTATAACTAAACAAGACACTATTGGTCTCAATCAAATCCATCCACATTCACCCTCGCAACTAAATGACTGACTGATCGAGCTACACATTGACAGAGACGTTTTTCTGGTTGACCAACAATGCTGACACGAACAATACAAAAACCCATCAGGCAACAAATCCAAAACGACAAAGAACTGGGAGTGATTGAGAAATCAAGTGGACCAACTCTTTGGGTTTCCCCAATTGTTGTAGTACACAAGAAAACACAAGGAAAGGTCACATTCTGTGTAGACATGCAATCAGTGTAGCAAAGCTTAAGATATTTTTTTTTTTAAGCATTTAAGAGGAGAGGATGAGGAGAAGGATAGTAGATAAATCAAGACAACTGGACATATCGATTGACATTACATTTGAATAGTTGGAGATTAAAGCTATCAGGGAAACAGGAGTAGGGAAGGGAGTTCCACAGGTGAGAGGTGCGAGACATGAAGCTATTGGAGTAGAAGAGGCAGCTACATTTAACGGTTTCAACAGTGAAAGGGTGAGAGCGGGATGCCAGCCTTGTAGGACGCTTGAATTCACGAAGTCTTGGAACCAGCAAAAACAGCACATCGGAGCAATTACCATGAAAGTATTTGTAAAAAAGACAGAGAGAGGTGACGACACATCTATGAGAGAGCGATTGCAGATGAGATGCCAGATCAGAACCAATTATATTGAATATCCATCTCTGGAACCTATCAAGAACCCCGAGACAAACAGAAGGGGCTCCAGACCATATATAGCAGCAATATTCCATGCAAGGGCGAATGGTTGATTTGTAGATTTGAAGGATCAATTCTGGGGAGAAAAATTTCCTTGCAGTGGACGAGGCAATTGACTCAATGTATTTGTTCCATCTCAGGTCAGTAGACAATGTGAGACCGAGCAGCCGCAGAGAGGTGCTCTCGGGAAGTTGAGCGTCAGACATTCTAATGGAGGGCAGGGAAGGAAAAACTCAAGGCAATGTTATCAGAAACAAAGATCTTCACTAAACTAGATCTTGTTAATTATTGAAGGTGATAGGTTAGGGTTGGGATTGTATCAATCAACTAAAATTTGCTGAAGGTTTTAGATACATAATAACCTTTGCAACACACCTGGTATTATAAGGATACAAGCACCTATTTTTCAGGGTCAACTCTGCAAGCAAGATTTTCCCACAGACAGTGCATCAAATACATGCAGGCATCAAAAGGGCTGCCAATGTCAGCAATGACATCCTCTGTTTTGGAGTATCTCAGGAAGACCATGACACCAATATTCGAACAATGTTTCAGCATCGCAGAGAGAAGGGCCTCACCCTGGAAGATCATGACACTAATGTTCGAGCGATGTTTCAGCATCGCAGAGAGAAGGGCCACACCTTGAACACAGAAAAATATAGATATAACAAAATATTACTTAAATTCCAAGGATATATCTCAGGAAGATCACGACACCAATATTCGAGCAATGTTTCGGCATCACAGAGAGAAGGGCCTCACCCTGAATGCCAAAAAAAGATGATAAAACATTGCTTGAATTCCTTGGACATATCTTTGGAAAAGATAGCATCATGCCAAGCTCTAAGAAAATCAAAACCATTCTAGACCTTACAACCCCAAAGAATGCATCCAATGTCCTCTTCCTGCTAGGAATGATCAACTTCTGTGGAGCACACCTCATTTCTAACTGCCCAACCCTAACCTATCACCTTCAATAATTAACAATTAAATGAATCCCTGGGCTTGAGCACATAATGATGTCCTCAAAAAAATACAGACTGCCTTAAGCAAAGCATATTCCCTGGCCTACATTTAGCCCAATGAATCAACAGAAATATACACAGATGACAGTCCAGCATCTCAGTGGTGCTTACCCAAGGACAAGTGATCCAATTTGATAGTTGAGCCCTCACACCAGCGGAACAAAGATACTCACAAACAGAGCATGACACACTCGCCATCACATGGGAATGTGAGTACTTCCACATTTACATCTCTGGCACATACTATCCACACTGACCACTAACAACCATCTTCAACAATACTCAAGCCCAGCTATCAGCCTAACCATATGAAATGACTCCACTACCAGCCAGATCACAACCACCCAGCTGACTATCTAAGCCACCACCCAGTAAACTCACCACCCAG
This sequence comes from Acanthosepion lycidas, assembly GCA_963932145.1. Taxonomy (NCBI): domain Eukaryota; kingdom Metazoa; phylum Mollusca; class Cephalopoda; order Sepiida; family Sepiidae; genus Acanthosepion; species Acanthosepion lycidas. The sequence continues at coordinate 121,883,607 of OZ010575.1, read as the reverse complement.
TAACATAGCTGCAGAATATCTTAATTCCATCATCTCGACATTCACATCCAAAGCAATTACAGTTGACAAAGTTGCTAGAGCAATGACTCAACACTCCCTGCTGTAATCAAGGCCATCGCCACAAACAAATGTCAAAAACTACTTCAGCTGCCAAATCCCCACACCCACCCCTATGAAACAACCACTAAAAATGTCCCATCTTCTTCCAGCTCCATGGACAGAAGTCAGCGCTGACTTTGGACACCTCCCAAAGGAGCAGTATATTCTTCTCATCACAGATGAGTACTCTCGCTATGTGATTGCCAACAGGATCAGCTCAAACTCTGCAAGAAGTGTAATACTGCAACTTGAAAAATTCTTTGCTCAATTTGGAATCCCTGAAGACCAACAATTCGACAGCCAGGAATTCAGCACATACACAATGGTTTCAAACATAGAAAGATCACACCATTGTGGCCCCCAAGTCAATGCTGAAACTGAATGCTTTATGCCAACATCAAAAAATATCCATCAAAGTTGTACATGCTCAAGAACTGAACTACCAACAAGAACTCCATAAGACCGTCTTGTTCTACAGGACAACCCCCTACTCTACAACAAGCATACTAACCATCCCAGCTTTTTTGGGACTGGATCTAAAAAACTGATTACCTCATGTTGTCAAGTCCCTACCAAATTGTGTAGATGAGAACAGAGTTATCTGCCCCTGCGAAACAAGCTGGGACAGAGTTACCTGCCCTTGGCATAGTATATAAAGCGGACCAGTGAACACGGCCGGGGTCTTTTTACTGACATACAGTATCGGACGTGTCGAACACACTCGTCACACTTTACATGGCGCTGTGAACAGGATTGTTTTGCAAAAAGTGGATTTTTACCAAACTACAATAGACACTGGGCTTACCCACTGCCAAGCACCATGGAGAAGGAATATTTGAAATTAATGAATCAACTTGTGGAGCTACAGAAGGAAAATATCGAGCCCAGAAAAGAAATGATTCGTGGGCACACCAACGTTCCACAGGTTATGAAACCAGAATGACTGTCGTTAGGGCTGGATATAACAGAAGGAGAATGGGCGTTGTTTTTGGACACCTGGACCCGATACAAGGATACGTGCAGATTGGAGGACCCAGTCCGGAATGAATTATGGGCAATGTGTACACCGGAAACAAATCGTCTGTTATTTGAGCTGATAGGTCCTACAAGGCTCAACTCTGCTTCAGAGGAGTTTGTATTACAACAGATACGACTTATCATGGTGGAACGATTACATAAAGTGGCTCACTGGCAGAAGTTCCACTCCATGACGCAGAATGAGGGGGAGTCCATAAAACACTTTCTATCTAGATTACGTGGCCAAGTGAAATTTTGGGAGTTTAATGTTCAATGCCCAAATGAGCAAACTTGCAGCCAAAAAGTGGATTATTCAGAAGATATGGTTGCCGGACAGATGATAGCCATGCTCGCCAATTTAGACCACAAAAATAAAATATTGGCAGAGACAGCCTTGCTCATTATTTTGGACCTGAAGTTCAATCGTTTAGTTTGCCTCGAGATGACAGACAAGTCTGCACCCCACTTCCACGACACCACACGCCCTTTTGCATCATTCAACATGCAATGGTCTGACCCGGAACAGCCACTCCAGGAGACTGAAACCCCTTCGACTCTATGATGCAAGAAACCATGCAGCAGATGTGGAAAGACTTCGCACCTTGGAGGGTCAATGAACCGGAAGGATTGTCTGGCGGTCAAAATGAAATGCCAGTTTTGTGGGATAATGGGGCATATGAAGAAAGTATGCCAGAAGCTCGCGGAATCCAAAGCAGAGGCAACGAGTGGAACGTCAAAAAGTCACGACTCGTTTATGTTTACCAGTGGTACTCCAAGAGATCAATTTACCCCCAAATCAACAAGCACGGCAGCATGCGGGTAGTGGACATGTCCTACCTCGAGTAGAATGAAAAAAAATTTCAAAGGAGCTCTCCATAGCTGCCCCCATTAGCGGAGGTAGAGATAACCATGATGCCTGGGACTCACGTGACCTTTGGGCGCATAGCACGGAAACCAATAACTCCGCGCTCACCACATACTCGCCTTTCCAGATACCTGTTCGGCTGGTCCTGAGATCCAGAAGCTTCTCGGGTATCCAGATGGATATGTAGTATCAACCACCCACCGTATACAAGGCATTACCAATGACCGACTATGCGTCAAAGGTGTATTATTTTTATGCATAAAGGTGGGGACGAACAAAACACGGCAGGCTGTGTACGTGTCAGACAACACAGCTGGTTTCTACCTATCACAAACAGCGTTAAAGGACTTATACCTACTACCGTTCAATTTCCCGACGTCATTGTCACGGAGCAACTCATCACCAATGGCGAAAGAAAGAGTCCCGTGTGGATGCCCTTGCAGACCAAAAGAGTATTAGCTTTACGTTTGATAACACTAAGAAATCAAAGATAAAAAAAAAAACAATAAAATATGCTGTTGGTGCATCGAGCTGCTCCAGTTTAAATTCAGCATCATTTATCATCCAGGAACTGAAAATACAACTGCTGATACTCTTTCTTGCATCTCACTCACACGCTGCAAGATCTTTGTGAATTACATCTTCAAATATGTCACCCTGGAATTACACGCCCGTTTCACTTTACCAAAGCAAGAAATCTCCCTTTCTCCTTAGAGCGAAACCAACTCCTACACATCCTGTTAGTACCCGAAACCAAAATTCATAACCTGTGGCAGAGAGGCACTTGTAAAAGCTATATTGCCATTTCAATGATTAAATATTGTTGTATCCTTAAAGAAGGTTATAAACAGACAAAGGTGGTATTTGAGTGAAAGGAACAGCAGAGATGAAAGAGAGGTTTATTGTAAATGAGGATACGGGACTGAAAGACAGGGAATCGGTTAGCAGGCCAGTAATTCCCAAAGCAAGTCCACCAGGTATATCCTGGTAATTATACATACTCATAACCATATATATCAGGTCATCCCATAAGTTGTGTCTGAATTTTGAATAAAGAAAACAAGTGACCAAATGTTACATTTAATTACAGATTCAATCAACAATGTATTTTCCCTGATTATCTATGACTTCCTTCCATCTATTAACAAGCTTACTAATTCCATTACTGTAAAATTCTTTTGGCTTTCATTCAAAGAACTCACAAATGTCAGTTTTAACCTCTTCCTGTGTTACAAAAGCTGTTTCTTCCAAATGATTCTGTAAGCTATGAAACAAATGGTAGTCTGAAGGAGCAAGATCGGGAGAATAAGGTGGATGAGGAATTTTCTCCCAACCAAGTTCTTTGATCTTTTGTGACGTGATTCTTGCTGTGTGGGGTTGTGCATTGCCCTGATGAAACATCACCTCTTTTTGATTCACTAGAGCAGGTCTTTTTTTCCTCAAATCTTGGTTCGAACGCTCTAATTGCTGACAGTATATTTGAGGATTAATTGTTGCATTAGGTGGTAAGAATTCAAAGTGGATTATTCCTTGGCAATCCCACCAGATTGAAAGAAGAACCTTTTTGCCCATGAAGTTCCCTTCTCGGCTGTGGCTGGGGTCCTTCCCCTTAACCAAGTCACTGTCTACGATGCTTAACATTTCGATAAAAGATCCATTTTTCATCGCCAGTCAAAAGTCTATCCAAAAAAGGTGAAACAAGTTGGCGAGAATGGAGAAAAGTGCAGATGTCAACTCGGGATTTGAGGTTGTTTTCAGACAATTCATGAGGCACCCATTTTCCAAGTTTAGGAACTTTTCCAAGTTGTTGAAGATGACGATGAACAGTTGTATGGTTTGAAATGAGAACCACTGCCAATTCCTCAACTGATAAAGCAGGATTTTCTTCAAGGGCTGCTTCAAGAAGCTTTTCATCAAAATCAACTGGATGTCCGGTTCGATCTTCATCTTCAAGAGTGAAATCTCCACCTCTGAATTTTGCAAACCATCTTCTGCAAGTTCTTTCATTCAAACATTCCTCTCCATAAACTGAGTGAATGTTTCTAGCCACTTCGGCTGCTGAGTTTCCTTTCTTGAACTCATAAAGCATTATGTGCCTCAAATGATTCTTGGGTACTTCCATGTTAGCAGGGTTTTAATCAAACAAAATTTAATTTTATTGTTCTCTGAAATAAAATTTGATCAGTTTAAATGCATCTAAACATAAAAATAATGTTCAGCTCCATTAGACATTATAAAATACTCTTTAAATTTCGTTCACTTTAACAAAAAGTTAAAATTCGGACAGAACATATGGAATGACCTTATATATATATATATATATATATATATATATATATATATATATATAAAACTGAACATTGGAATCAACACTCAGAGGTGACAGGCTGTTTCATGCTAGGCGCATGAGAGAGGGGAATTAACAGGAAATAACTGATAATACTTTTCTTGCAATAACTTCAGGTTGCATTGGTGTAAATGCACTCAGAATTTTTATATTCTAATTATTCCAATAAAACGTTTACAAGATGCAGGTTGTACAGATCATATAAAGGAAAATCTTTGACTAAATTTCAATGGTAACTGTACTGTTTTGCTCAATTGTAATAACTGCTTGATTTTTATTTTGTTTTCTTACCTTTGGATATAATAAAGTTTTTATAGGCTCATGTTCTTTTTTTCTTATTATTTTTCATTTAATCGTAATTGTTTAAAAAATAATACCTCATAAATATATCCTAGGTTGTACAATTTACTAATAATTTTACTAATTACTAATTTTTTTTTTGATTTCCCCTTCTGAAATCAGGGGTGCATCTTATATGCTATCAAATACAGTACTTTATAAAACAAACTTCACTGCAAGGAAAAACATATTATTGCTATTGTATATTTCTAAAAAGAATATATGTTATTTCAATTGATGCTGTGCTTCTACTTTTTCTTCAGAAAATAACCTTTTATATGTTTCATTTAAAAGATGTGTTGTTGTTGTTAAATGTTTGGAATCTAAACACTCAGATAACAAAAAAACCTGGGTAGCAGATCCCAACAGTGGTGACCAACGACATTTAAAAAACATTTTTTCAACAAAATATTCCTTATTTCCATTTGCGTTTCCCTGCCCAAATATGCATGTATTGACTAATAAAATATTTTGATTGGTTATTTGCCTTAACTGGCTTTCAACATTGATAGAAGTACTTCTTTTGTATCAAAAGAAATAAAGGCTTATCTATTAAATAAGGGTATTGCCTCAAGCAAGACAACACTTCAGACTGAATATACAATGGTATCATCCTTAAACCAAAACAAACTGGATGATCATCATTAGGAACCAGTACACCCCAATGCATTACACTTTATTGCGACCAACTCCACCCCATATAAACAGTTCTTTAGTTTCAAAAGACACACTTTATTTGGTATTTCTCTGCCAATTTGGCTAACAGGCTCTGGACCATCGATTCATCAGAAACAAGAATGATCCTCTTGAGGTTGAGGTTTAGCTGATACACGCAAATACATCCTGCACTACAATTAAGCATCAAGATGGATGAGAATCAACGTTATTAAGGGACCTAGCACTATGTTCAGTATCAGAGGCAGAAAACACTAGGATAATAAAGGAACCTTTTGAGGTCCCTTCAGCACTGGTAGAAAGAACTGATTGCATTGAATCTACAGCTGAAAATGAAGGTATCATTAGTAATGAACAGTCATCAGAATCAGTCGAACTTGATGCATTCACCCCTTCTCTAACTAAAGCTGACTGTCCAATACTCTCTAAGACTTCCAGATGCTAAAACTTCCCCAGCATCTAGACTTGTAACAAAATAAAAAAAAATTAGGGGAGAATGTAATATTAACAATAGCCCTTAGGGAACTCCTTTACAAAATAAGATTATTGGCCCTTAAGAAACACTCCTGGACTACAAGGCACTCCCAACAAGTCATGAGGAAACAAAGTCGGACTATTTAAATCTCTAACAGTAACCTTTAAAATTAGTTCATTCAAGGCTTCTTAAGTTGTAATAATTGTTGATTATTTCCATTATATTTATAAAATGGTAAATAATAAATATCTCATTGTACTTGGTTCCCATATTTTTATAATTTTAAAAATAAACATTACTGAGGGAGTCAAAAGTGTATACAGTAAAATCAGTGTCAGCAGAAAAACTGTCTTTTTAGAACACTTTTTTTTGCAGGCATGAACATTAAACTTTGTTAAAAGCTTTTTAATCAAGGCTTGTTCAAGTATGTACTGTTCTCAGTGAATTGCTTCAAAATAAAAAAAAATCACAACTTGAAAATGTGTAGTTACTTACCAGGGTGTTTGTACATTGTAAATTTAATTTATATGTAAGGATATACATGCTACATATAAGAGGTGCAATGGGCAAATATTCGCCATGTTACATTTTTAATTTTGAGCACGCATGTTGTTGTTGTTTTTATCAACTGCACAGAAAAAGAGCACCATGATGCAATTCAGTCTGCCAGAAATTTGGAAACTGTACTGCTTAGCATTTGCACCGGAAGCTTCAATATGAACATTGGAGAGTATTTGAGGATTGATCTGGGGACAGTGCAGAGGATTCAGAAAGAGTTGGATAATATATCCAGTCAGCATCATGGTGTTTGGAGTGATCACTAGTGATGGCGACATTGTGCCTCCATTCATCTTCCCACCAGGCCTCAGACTCAACACACAGACCTACATCAAGTGCCTCGACGAGGGAGTGCTGCCCTGGGTCAAGAGGGTGGCTGCTGGAAGACCCTATGTCTGACAACAGGATTCTGCACTATGCCACACAAGCAGGAGAACCCAGTCATGACTGTCAGACAATTTCTGTGACCACATCACCCCTTACATCTGGCCACCTAACTCCCCAGACTTACAACCCCGTTGATAATTATGTGTGGGTTACAGTTGAGTGAGAAACCAACAAAACTCCTTTTAACACCAAAGATGAACTGAAAGCAAGGATTATGGCAACATTCACCAACTTAAACAAGGACACCATCCAGAAAAGTTACAGGTGATTCCAAAATCATCTTGAAGCTAATGAATAAATTTACTCTTTATTATTTTAACATGTTTTTTGTGTAATTTTAGTAAATATTAGCAATATAACCTGCCTTCGACCGGGTGTTTCATTACTGGGAATTTTGCCATTCAATTGGAGCAGTTTAAGTTTAAAATCAGCTCACTTGAAAAATCAATGTTAGTAACAACATTTGGGCGCAACTGCAGCACATCCACAAATGGGAGGGATTAACTATTTGAATAGGGAGGTTCTGAAAAGGGCTGTTTCTGCGTTCTCAATCTTGCAAGGAAGGAACCTCTTACATGGACCATCATAATAATAATATACAATAATTTTTATTTATAATTCTAATTAGATTTCAACTCTCTAAATTGATTGTACACTGTTTTTTTTTTACAGACATTAAATTTTGCTTTTGATTTTTGTGCAAAGTGTAAAATATCAGTTTTTTTGATTTTTCACCTTCAAGGTTAATGTTTTCCAGCCAATTTGGACTCAAAACCGACAGTTAAGAAGTATTTATCAAACAAAAAAAAATTTCATTGAAATCGGATGAAAACTGGAAACACATAAACATCTGATCACACACAGACATACATACATACATACATACATACACACACGTTTTGAGAATTATAGATATAGATAGCTGTTTAAATCAGATGTTCGTATTATTTTCATTTTTGCATAATTTAGACGACAATTTATCCATCGCACCCTGTATATTGTAATACATGTGCTTGCACATTTAATATGATTTCTCTCCATCATAAGTTCATACATATTCATACATAATGGTTGACAAGCAAAAAATTCACATATTCAAAGGTTTTCTCTTCACTGTGCACTTGTATACCTCAATAATGTGATCCTCTAAAAGTTTCAAATGTCACAAGATCATCGCTTCTTTCTAGTGTGTTTCTACATATGCACCATCAAGATAAATAACCATGTAAACAAATAGGCATACAGTTATGACATGATGGTGGGAAACCCATATAAAAAAGGAAGGGCAGATTTCATCTTGATCTCAAGAGATTGTTTTATAGTCTGCTCTCCTAAACGGCAGCCATTTTGGTGAAAGAGGAATGGAAGAGTAAAGGAGTGGATGAGGGCTTTTGGCGACCAAACAAACCAAGCCAAACCTGGAAATAATTGGTCTGGTTTGTTTTTATTTTGTTTTACATATCAACCTCAATGGGTTATTTACTGCTGACAAGATTTTTCAGATAGGTTCATATGAATAGAATATATATTCTTTGTAAGAAATCAGTTTGTAGGAGAGATCAGGTTTCATCGATGTATTTTTTGTAAAGAGTTAAATGTGTTGCTGGAATGTTTTTTTTTTAAAATGTATTGCTGGTATTTTTACTACAAAAATCTATTTTTATACTTTCATAGTGTTCTGACCTTAGTTTGGGAGTTAACTATTTGCCCATAGCTGGGACCTAACAGGTGCTACCACCACGGGTCAGGGTGGACCTGGGAACCACAGCAATTCAGTCGTGGTTCTATGCTCCTCAAAACCTCCAATCTCCTGTTCAGAGGCCTTGCTGCCAGATGTAGCTTATCATCATACCCAGGATATTGTATGTTTACATAGTGCTTCTACAGTATCTTTGAACATGAATAACTGGATCTCATTTATCTGTACAGGAAGAGGCATAAACTAACAATCTTTCTCTCTAGTGTGTATTTGAATATCTTAGTTTAACTTAGACAAGATCCATACATTCACAAAAATATCATCATCAGTGTGTGTTCAGATATTCCCCACAAAACTCGAACTGCCATAAGAATACAGGGACATGATTTATCTATATGGAGTTGGCACATGTAACTTCTGTGAAAATGGATAACTACACACTTCATGAAAAGAGGTCTAATTTGCAAAGAAAAAAAGGAAAAGGCAGTCCCACACATTTCACAAGGAAAAAAAGGTACATTTCACAAGAGTATGGCATCCCTTCACATATACACAAGCCAATGTGATTCTGGGAAAATTCCCAGGAATAGGGGTCTTCTCTACAGTGTTTGCATATATTGGTACAATTGTTATATACAGAAAATAAAAATAGAGGAAACAGAATATATCTATCAAGTGTGCTTTTGCATATGTACCACCAAATGTGTTTTCTGTGAAAAGGAACAGCCACACACTTCACAAGAATATGGCTTCTCTCCAGTGTGTGTTCGCATATGCCTCACTAGATGTGATTTATCTCTCATTGAAGAGCCACACACTTCACAAGAATATGGCTTCTCTCCAGTATGTATTTGCATATGCCTCACCAAAACAGACTTCCGTGAAAAGGAAGAGTCACATACTTCACATGAATATGGCTTCTCTCCAGTATGTATTCGCATATGAACCATCAAATGTGACTTCTGTGAAAAAGAAGTTCCACACATTTCACATGTATATGGCTTTTCTCCAGGGTGTGTTCGCATATGCCTCAACAAATTTGTCTTTTGTGAAAAGGAAGAATCACACACTACACAAGAATATGGTTTCTCTCCAGTGTGTGTTCGCATGTGCCCCACCAAGTCTGATTTATTTATCATAGAAGTGCCGCATACTTCACATGAATAAGGCCTCTCCCCAGTGTGTGTTCGCATATGCCTCACCAAAAGTGACTTCCGTGAAAAGGAAGATCCACAGACTTTACAAGAATAAGGTTTCTCTTTAGTGTGTGTTTGCATATGCAGGCACAACTTAGACTTATGTGAAAAGGAATTCCCACACATTTCGCAAGAATATGGCTTCTCACCAGTGTGCATTCGCATATGCCTAACTAAATTTGACTTCTGTGCAAATGAAAAGTTACATATATCACATGAATGTGGTTTCTCTGCAGTGTGTATTCGCATATGCACAACCAAATTTGTCCTCTGGGAAAAGGAAGAGTGACACACTTCACATGAATATGGCTTCTCCCCAGTGTGTGTGCGCATATGCCTCACCAAAAGTGACTTCCGTGAAAAGGAAGATCCACAGACTTTACAAGAATAAGGTTTCTCTTTAGTGTGTGTTTGCATATGTTGGCACAATTTGGACTTATGTGAAAAGGCAGTCCCACACATTTCACAAGGATATGGTTTCTCTCCAGTGTGCATTTGCATATGCCTCACCAAATTTGCCTTCTGTGCAAATGAAAAGTTACATATATCACATGAATGTGGCTTTTCTGCAGCATGTATCTGCATATGAGCAATCAAATTTGACCTCTGTGAAAAGGAAGCACTACACACTTCACATGAATATGGCTTTTCTCCAGTGTGTGTTCGCATATGCCTAACCAAAAATGACTCCCATGAAAAGGAAGAACCACATACTTTACAAGAAAATGGCATTTCTTCAGTGTGCCTCTCCATATACACCATCAAACCTGATTTATCTGCCATAGAAGAGCAATGCACTTCACAAAAATAGTACTTCTTTCCAGTGTGTTGACAAGTGCACATCTAAATATAACTTCTTTGAAGTGGAAGTGTCATACACTTCATAAGATTATGGTTTCTCTCCAGTATATGTTCATATATGCTCCATCAAATCTGTCATAGAAGTCATACACTTCAAAAGGGTATGACTTCCCTCCAGCATGTTTGCATATGCCTCACCAAATATGAATTCCTTTGACACATTTTCTCCAATTTAGGTTTTTAAAGTTGAACACTTAGCCAATTTACATCCATATTTTTCCTGGGTAATTTTCCTTTTTAGTTCATAAAAATTGATATATTAAAAATAAACAAGTTCATGAAATCTCACACTTCTTCCTTGGGGAACTTCTTTCCAGCTCCATGCTTTCCAGCAGTTGATTTTCAAAAATTCAAATGCAATGTCAATCATTATCTACTGTCCTTTCGATTCCTTTTCTATTATTTTTGCTCCTTAATGTTTCTCTTTTTATTCTTTCACACTCAGTAACCCCTGTGTGTCTTAGTGGCTTTATTGCCTTGCTTCAGAGATGACTTCCTTGAAAAAGATGACTCCACAATTTCACAGGAGTATGGTTGTTTTCCAATGTTTTTTGTTTTTTTTAAAAAAAAAAAAAACCTGCCATTTATGCAAGTGAAGATCTTTGTCTAAATGTAAAAGAAACAAACTTCACAAGAATGTTTTCTCAGTTACTTTTGCTATACAGGAATCCCTCGATTAATGTAGCTAATGTGCACATTAAAGGAAATGCACTGATCAAAAACGCATTAATTGAATATAACTTATAGGAAATATAATTTGTAAACTCAAATTTTAGTCTCTTTCACAATTAATTTCTAACTTGCGTACTTTTTAATCAAAATATAAGTACATATCAGATGATACAATAAAAATGCTATGAATTAATAATGTTTATTAATCTGATTTCTGATGAAATATTTAGAGTCGTTTGCTGTATGTATTATTTTAACTTGAAAAATTTATTTCTAATCTTTCTATAGTAAATACATACATCTTTCATGTTTTGATATTTTTTAATAAATGTAAATTTCTTTATCTAATTAAATCGTTCATTTGTTTTTAAACAAAATAAATCAGAAATTTTCTTTTAAAACCTTCAAAATAAACATGAAAAACAAAAAAAAAAAAAAATCAAACTATTCAAAAAATTTTAATAGCAACAAATATTCAAATGTGTATTCTTATTATTGGCTTATATTATAAAATTTATCTATTTATAACTGGTGTAATCAGTAATTATTAAAAAAAAGGAATTTTCAATCAAGTATTATGCATGGACTAATCGAATTTTGGCATAAAAATTTTAGTGCACTAATCAAAAAATGCATTAATCAAGGGATTCCTTTATATTCACCAACTTTTTTATAATATACAATTTGCTTGCGAGTTCAGGTTTTAAGTTTCTTTTTAAAGTTAAATTGTTCAGCAATTTACATTATTTCACAACTGCTTTTGCCAATTTTTCAATTTTTTTTTAGGATACCAGCAAAATGGTGATCAAATTCTCAATATATTTTAAAGCTGGGCATCTGTCAAAAAAAAAAAAAAAGTAAAAAAAATAAGAAAATTAAGCATAAGGCACATTTAAAGAAATTGATATATAAAACAGATATTGTTATATTTATCGTTTTTCTTCTTTATCTTAGATTGGCAATTTCTAGAAATATATTCGATTTCTTTTTACTAACTAGTAGCATGAGAAAAAAGTTCTGGATTGTAGAGTAATTTGCCATGGCTAAATGTAATTGGAAGAAATGCCCAACAAACAGAATTGACAAAGTTTGCAATAAACAATAACAAGAGAAAGAAAAGAACAGGTCAAAAAATAATATAAAGCCAGCAAACAATATATGCAAAGCAAAGCAACAGTAATAAGGCAAAAAGTTCACTAAAAAAGGGGGATACGGAAAAATGATCAGTGTTCTGGCTTCAAGATGTTTAGGCCAAGAAGTGGCCCATCTTATTGGTGTGGGAGGAATCCCAACATGCATGTCTTCCATCTATAAATTGGAGAGGAGGAAGTATTTTGCAGTCATTCCCATATAGGACTGGAACTAACAACAGGGATGTAGAGTAATTGGCCAGGGTTGAATTCAATTGGCAAAAATACCCAACAGAATTGACAAACTTTGCAATAAACAATAACAAAAAGAACAGAGCAAAAATAATAGTAAGCAAACAATATAATGTTGTTTTCTCACATGTTACTATGTGAGAAAACGACATTATTTTTGCACCAAGCTAATAAATATATATATATATAAATATATATATATATATATATATATATATATATATATATATATATATATAGGGTGTTCCAATAACTTGGACTGATTTTAAATGTGAATTAAGTTTAAGTGTCTCATGATTTTTTTTTTCTTTCAGATTTAGCAGATATTTGGGCGATATTATTTTTCACACATAATTGCTATGACTTAAATAACATGATCCAATAGAGAAATAAATCAATTTTCACAAATAACACTGATTTATTTACTGCTAAACTTGATCCATCTTAATGAAACACCCTTTATATATATATATATATATATATATATATATATATATATACACACATACACATGACAAAAGTAGGCAAAGCAACAGTAATGAGGCAAAAAATTAAAAAAGAATGGCGCTAACACAAAAGACATACAGACAAGCGATCACAGTATTCTGTCTTCAAGTTAAAAAAGAACAGAACTAAGATGAAACCAAGAAGTGGCCTAGTCTTATTGGTTATGAAAAAATCCCAGCATGCTTCTGTATGTTTTGTCTATAATTTTTTTTGCAGGGGAGAGTGGGGTTGCAGTCATTCCACTATAGATTGGAACCAACATGCTTACTTGAACTGTTAGTCCATCATCTTGAAATATAAAATTCCCAATATCTCTTGATTCTGTTGATGTGTAGTCACATAAACATAAACTTAGTCCAATGTAGTCCTAAAGGACGAAACACATCAAATGAAAACTTTTCCAGCTTGTCATACTACTTTCTCATAATATATTTGTTTAAATGTTATTTTAAATGGATACTCATACTTGAGTAGATGCTCTATTTTTATTTATTTATTTATTTATTTATTAATCAATTTCCCAATATATAAGGTTGGTGCAAAAATAATGTCGTTTTCTCACATATGTTACTATATGAGAAAACGACATTCTTTTTGCACCAACCTAATATATATATATATTAGGTTGGTGCAATATATATATATATTAGGTTGGTGCAAAAATAATGACGCAATAATGTCATTTTTTGAAGTAACGTCAAAAAACGACATTATTGCGTCATTATTTTTGCACCAACCTAATATATATATATATATATATATATATATATATATATATATACTTTTTAGTGGATACTCATACTCTGTTCATTTATTAAACAGTATATAAAGTGTCAATATCAGAGAGTGTATGTAAATATAAAAGTGAACATTAAAATCAACACTCTGAGTGCTGACTTCAATGTTCACACACACACACACATATATATATATATATATATATATATATATATATATATATATATATATAGAGAGAGAGAGAGAGAGGCGGTGCAAGTGTCACATGACTCTCTCCACAAATTTATGATACAGGTCCCCCTGACTCTACTACATCTCAATTTTCATAAGGTAGTATTCATAATATACAAATTTTATATTGTAACCTAATTATGTACAATAATGGATCATATGCAATATAGGTGAACCATTCAACCAGAAAAATGGAAATAAATACCATGTATCTGAATACAAATTAAAGACATGTCATAATAGATCATTCCAGCTTAAATAATGTTTTGCAGTAAGTTTTAACATCAATTTCAGATTCTTCTGTGCTTTTTCTATAAATATTTTCATGGAAATTTTTTCTCCTTAACACTCCCTACATTTTAACTACATGAATTTAAGCATACTACTAGATTGGCAAATTGGTCTCCTCATTTAACTGATGAAATAGCTAGATGCAAATAACATTTTCTTGTTCACAGATATTTTTATAAATTTATGATTAAAAATATTTTTGCCCATCTTTGCCTTTAAAGGAGTGCCCTTTGCCATGCTGATGTTACTACATGCCTTACTTCTTGCCTATCTCACACTGCAAATTTTTTCTAAGTTTTATACATTAAATCTGTTATGAAAAAAGAACTAAACAAAATGAACACCAAACGATCAGCTTTAAAAAAAGGGCTCATAACTGGAAAAACCAAATGAAAAAAGAATGTTAACAACAAATACTTTTTCACACCCAACCCAGTTCTGTGGAATCAGAATCAATGTTGAGTTTAAGCAAGCGAATGAGCCAATTGGAATAAAATGCCATGCAGATTTAAATTTTTCCCACTTGTGACGAATGCAGCTATCGATTTTTTTTTTTTTTTTGCATGCTAGCATGCTAGTTAACATTCGTGTCAGTAAGCTGTTGGCTCTCACGTGGACTAGTACAAAATGGCTGCAAACTACATGAAAACTGCCATAGAAGCATGAAAAAATCGATTATTTCCACTATCGATGGGAGTTGGGAAATGCAAAGTTGGTCTTGGCCTTCCCACTAACTTGGAGCAAATCCATCGAAAATTGCAGCCATGCATTCGTTACACACACACACACATCCTGCCTTTTATAGATAGACATGAGTAATAAATATTTCATTATCGTGTGTTGACATAATTTATAATCTTGTAAATATAAAATTAGCTTTGTAAATAAACAATCTAATAGAGTTTAACATCTTTGTTGTCATTCTCAAGAATAAAGAAAATGTATAAATTCATGTTCATATGTTTGTGTCTTATTAAGATTCTAATCATTGCTTTTTAAAACAATAAACATTGCTGAAGGAGTCAAAGTGTAAACAGTAATAGTGGTGTCAAGGGAATAACTATCCTTTTCACACTGTTTTTTTTTTATGAGCATGAAGGTTAAACATTGCCCTGTTTTTTTTTTAACAAAGGAAACTTGTAGTTTGAATTTTGGACAAACATGGATAAATATGCCCGTAATAAGATATAGTGAGAAAAGGACGTTTTTTTTTTCCCATGACAATGATTTTTTAACTACCTTCACTCTTTGGCAAGGTTTATTGTTTTAAAAAGCGATAATTAGATTGGAATAAAACCTTAACACACGATGAAAGTGAATTTGTACATTTTTTTTGTTCTTGTACAACAAAAATATTGAACAATATTTATTAGATTTACAAGAATAATTTTATATTTACAACATTCTAAAACCTAATACAATTAGAACTAATGCAATGCAATATATATCATTTACCAATTTATAAAGAAATAAATGTGAAAAACATTTTTTACTCAAATTTATAAACATTTACTAAATTATTAAAATAAACCAACAATAACGAAATCCTTATTTGCCATTCTATAAAGTTCGAGTCAATTGGTAATTAGCTGATGTTTTGTCGACCATTTCAATAAAGAATATAACAGATAGTGTAAATAAACAATCTAATAAATAAATATTTATTAGTTTTTGTTGTAAATTCTCAAGTAAAAAGAAAATGTATAAATTCACTTTCAAATGTTTATATTTTATTTAAAATGTTAAACATTGTCAAGGAATGAAGGTTGTTAAAAAGTGGCGACATGGAAAATACTATCCTTTTGACACTATCTTATTGTGGGCACATTTATCCATGTTTGCTGAATTTTGAAACTACAGTAGGTACCTCCAATAATTCGGTATACCTAAGGTTTAAATGAATTTTCATAAATGAAAAATCTTTCTTGAAGCTTTCATTTTAGCTTTAATTGAAAGCTCAAGGATTAAATTTTCTAATTCCAGAAAGCAAAATACTGTGGTATATTTCAAATACAAATTAAAATAATTTTTAGTTGATTCATTTTTTTTTCAGAAAAACCAATTGAAACAGCCATTTTGAAATATTTGTAAACAAAAGTTAATTCCCAGTTTTACAAATTTTGCGAAAATAAAATGTATATTTCTGAAATATTAGCAAATTTAAAGTTAAATTAACGTTCTGAAACAAATATTATTTACTTATAGCATAAAATGTTGTATACAAGCATTTCTTGACCACAAGGTCTTGTTATTCTCACATCTCCATCAATATATTGACAGCCTAAGGTGTTGACAGATTAAGTATGGTGGACCAGAATTGACATGAATTTACAAATTCTAAGTAAAAATGATTTGTTTTTGTTTTTAAATACCAGGTAATTTTTTTAATATTTTAAGCAACTATCTAATAATTTATTGAATTTTTTTTTTTTTTGGTACTTAACCTTACATTTGAAGATGCTTTCTAAAAATATAATAAAATTTAAAATACTATAAAAATTTCTTAAATTAATAGCTTTTCATAAATTATTGAGTTATCTCTATAATGGTATTTTATTATCTCAGTTATTAAATTAAAAATTTAATAACAGAGATAATACAATAAATAAATTTATTAATTATTATATTATCACAGTTAACTTTTAATTCAATAACTGACATAATAAAATAATAAAATGCAATGTTAGAGGCAATTCAATAATTTGAAATTTTATGGTATTTATTATTAATTAATATTTTTTAAGATCTTATTTTTTCATTTTATTATTTATTATTGCTGTATGTTGATGGTTATGAAATGTTATTTTATTTATTAAATTTTTAAAGTACTTAAATTTTATTATTAATTAGGTAATTCTACACGTATTTTATTTAAGCATAATCCAATAACTCAAACAATATTAGATGAAAAAAATAATTTGCTACCATGCATAGCAGTTATAAGACATTTTGGAGTATTTTGTGGTCCTGAAAAGAGCCATTTTTCTCTTCAGTTGCCTCTTCAACAAGTGAATTGAAACAATTGCCCGCAGCCAAGTGTTTATTCATGAGGACAACCCTTGAAACACATAACTTTTTAATGATAATGTCACGTATGAAACACCATACTTAAAAAAAAGAAAAAAACACTTAGACACACAAAAAATGTTTGGTGTGTTAATTTGTATAAAGTTTTTCAATTTTCACTTCGTAAATATATTCTTCACTTAATGACTTTAACTTTAATGACATTTGGAAGAATTTTTAAAACATTTTTGAAACTTTATAAATAAAAAGAAAAATGCAAACAATTCTTGTAAAAATTCATCAGAAATTTTTTTTCAGACTATAATGTCCTTAATATATATTATTTATAAAGTCAATTAAATGCTTATCTAATTAAATAATTAGATAATTTTATTGCAGTTTTTTTATGATTTGGAGCAGATTTTAAGGAATTTGGTAAGAGGTTAAAAAAAATTTGATTTACATTCTTCAAGGTGTCCTGCTTTTAAATAATGAAAAACATTTTGTTGGTCATTTTAAATTCTAGAAAATTTCATGAAAATTTTTTTTTTTTTTACAAAGATTTTCTAAAAATAATTTAAAAAATAAATTAATTCATTAGGGAATAAATCCTGAAAGTTTCATTAAAATGCGACAATTATTTGATTTTTGCAAGACTTTCCAAATTAATGTGTTATTTTACTTGAAAATGTCCATTACCAGCTCTGTTACACATATTAACACATAAAAAAACAAGATCTTTAACCCAAATTTCAAACTTGGTAATAAGAAGTAAAAAAATATTTAAAAAATACTTTGGCCTTTCCTCTTTAAACTTTTAGCTTACATTGAAAGCTAAAGTGAAAGCTTTAGGAATGTTTTTTACATTTTTAAAACTTCATTTTAAACCTTACATATACCCAATTCGTGGAGATACCTAAATTGAATATGATTTGATAACCATAATTTAGGCACCTCCACTTTTTCACTGAAAAACAGTACAGCATGATGAAAAAGATCCCAAACAATAAAAACAAAGTTTTATCATCAAAATGTTTATGCTATTATTAAGAGAAAACACCAAAGTATTTTTTTTTAATATTTTTTTAATTTTTTAATGCTTTCTAGCATGTTTAAAATTTAGGTTAAAAATCTTATTTTGCTTATGTCAGCAGTCGATATAATAATTACAATTAGTGTTTTGTGCTTTTTTACAGTGAAAAACACATTGATTTGTAAGTTCTTTCAAAAATCAAATGATTGTTGGATTTTAATGAAATTTTCAGGACATATTCACAAATGAATGAAATTATTATTAAATCTTTTTTCTTATAAAAAATCTTGGTAAAAACTTTTTTTTTTTTTACATATGTTATCTCCACTTACTTAATTTAATGAAATTTTGAGAAATTCAATTTTGAGGACAGGAATTTTTTTATTAGTTAAAAACGACTTCTTGAAGAATATAAATCATAAATTATTTTTGCAAAACTTAATCCATTCACTGAAAACTGGCACTGAATTTTAAAATAAAAAATGCAATAAAATTATAACACTATTTAATTAGAAAAGCTTTTAATTGCTTTTATAAATAAAATTTATTAAGGACACTATTGTCTTAAAAATATTTTTGAAGAATAATTAATTTTTACAAGAACTTTTTTCATTTTTTTTAAAATAATTTATAATATAAAAATCATTTAAAATTCTGCAATACTTCAAGGTGGTTAGGTGATATTGTTATTAAGTGAAAACTACATTTACGAATCAAAAATTGAAAAGTTCATAAGTTGTTAGTACCTCATATATTGAAAAAAATTAAATTTTTTTTTTAGTGTACAAACATTCCTATTTTGTAACTATGGTAATCCATACATGACATTATCCTTAAAAGGTCAAGTTATTTAAGAGTTGTCTGGTAGTCAACAATTCTTTCACTTTCATTATTCACACTTTGTTTCATTGTTTATATCTTTGCAAATCATCTCTTCAAAATTTTAAATATTGTTTAAGGTTAAAATAATAAAAGTTTAAACAATTATGTAATTAATAAAATTTAAATATAAAAATTTAATAATAAAATAACCATCATGATAACAAGTAAAAATAAAGAATAAAATGAAAAATTCTATATTAAAAAAATATAAATCAATAATAAATAAAATGCCATAACATTTCATAAATTATTGAGTTACCTTTATTATGGTATTTCATTAGTTATTAAATTATAATAATTAATCTAAGAAAATTTTATATTATTATAAATTTTATTATTTTTTCATAAAACATCTTCAAATGTAATTAAAAGTTAATAAAATATTAGATAATTGCTGAAAATATGTTAATTTGTAAAAATTACTAGGTACACCAAAACATAAGCCTTCACTTAGATTTCATAAATTTCTGTCAATTCTTGTCATCCATACTGTCAACCCCTCATAGCTCATCAATAACATCAATAAAGACATGAGAAAAACAAGACCTGTCATTAAGAAATGCTTGTACACTATTTTTGATGCTATAGGTAAGTAATTAATCAGATTAATTTAACTTTAAATTTGCTAATTTTACTCAATGTTTCACAAATATATATTTTATTTTTGGAAGATTTTTAAAACCGGTAATTAAATTTTATTTTTAAAATGTAAGAAATGGCTGCCAGTAAACAGATTTTTTAAAATTAAGCAAATATTTGACATCTCAATCTATATAATTTCTATTTGACATACACCAGGGTATTTTACCTACTGGAAACAGTCAATTTAATCCTTTAGCTTTCAATTAAAGCTAAAAAGAAATCTTCAAGAATGCATTTTCATTTTTAGAAATTCATTTTAAACCTTGGTATCAAAAATGTTAGCGAAATAGTGAAGGTACCTAAAACAAATCAAAATTCCTTTAAAAATAATTGAGGTCTTCAGATTGTAATAAGCTTTAAAATATATGATTAGTGAATATAGTTTTACTTAATAACAATATTCCCTAAGAATTATCTCATTGAAGTTGAACGTTAAAAAAAAATTTAAAAACTTTATAAATTATTCAATTTCAAATTGTAAAAAGTGAAAAATCTTGTAAAAATTCATTTTTCATCAAATTTTTTTTCTTCAGACAATATTGTATTTGATATATTATATATTATTCATAAAAGCAATTAAAAGCTTCTCTAATTAAATAATGTAAATAAAGGATTTATCATGAAAAAGTTTGTTATTCATAGAGGAAAGACCAAAGCATTTTTTTTATTATTATTTTATTTTTTAAATCAGCAGTCACATAATATTTATCATTGGCTTTTTAGCGCTTTTTTCATTTGAAAAAACACATTAATTTGGAAATTCTCATTTTCAGAACTTATTCAAAAATGAAATTATTTTACAAAAGTTTATTTTTTAGAAGGTCATGGTAAAATATCTGTATCTGTTATCCCCTACTTAATTTTATGAAAACTCGAAAACATGAATATGTGTATTTTTGTAATTTTTAATTAAATGTAAAAGATTTTGAAGAATATAAATCATCAATTTTTTTTGCAAATCACAGAGCATTTCTTCTACCCAAACTTTAGCAGTGAATTGTAAAATACAAAAAAACCCAATAAGGCATTATTTTAATGGCGTTTATGAAAATATATTTTAAGGACATTATCTTAAGCCAAAATATTTTTTTTGTTGAAAAATGAATTTTTACAAGAACTGTTTTCTTTTTTTTTCAATTTTAAATACAAAATGTGATAAAGTTGTTAAATATTCAAAATATGTTTGAATATGTGTATCTCTGGAAATGCTCTTAAGACTTAGGTACCTCCACCCACAAGAAAATACTGTAAGACCTGCTCCAAACCAAACGTAATGAAAACAGTTTTAGTAGATCATCAAAATCTTTATGTTATTGTTAAGAGGCAGGATCAAAGTATTTTAATTTTTTGAGTATTTAAAGTTTTTACTCCTTTTTAGAACATTCGAAATCTTAAAAATTTGTTTTTCTTGCGTCAGTGGTTGTACTAACTAACTTTTAAATTTTAGCGGTGACAGACATTAATTTGGAAATTCTTGCAAAAATCGAATAATTTAATGAAATTTTCAGGACTTGTTCACAAACGAATGATAATTTTATTATTATTGGTAAAAAAAAAAATATATTTTTTTTTTACATGCATTTCTCCCCCTTACTTAATTTTTTGTATGAAAGTTTGAGAAATTCATATCGATAAAATGACTTTAATATTTTTATAGATGTTTTATTAAATTATTAATTGTATAAGAGTTCTAATACGTGAAACCAACAAAAAACAGCTTTTTATGCAACTGTTTTTTGTAAAATTCTTCATTTTCAGTTTTTTAAAAAGCGTATGTGAATCTGACACAGATTTTCAACCGATTTTGTTTTTTATTTTACTTTTAAATTATTTTTTTCTCCAATTCTTTTTTTTTAAATATTTTAAGAAAATTAATTAAAATCATTTTGATGTGGTTGAATAGTTTTTTTTTCCTTATTTTTATTATTGAAGAAAAATATAAGTCATACTCATAAGCAAGCATTAAGTCGCTTCTGTTTTTGAAAAAGTGTCAAGAAGAGAAGTAAAAATTGTGCACGGCTACAATCATTTAAAAGAAAATAAAACCAACCAAACGGGTTTTTCCGCATGTATTTTTAAGCAAAGTCCTCAAATAAAAATGTACAAGAAGACATTCCGTAAGAATCTTGTCTTTTTACGTTAAAGATCGAATATGAAATGGTCATCAAAAAGAAAAATGAAAACTTGAGACTTACAAGATGATCCAGTGAAGGATTTGGCAGTTTTTTCTTTCTTTAAAAAAATAAATAAATAAAGATGGGATGGATTTAAAGAGATTTACTACTAAATACTTCGATAAAAAATAATATCACTTAGCGTGCAGCCCTTCCATTATTTTTTTTTTGGTTTTGTTTGGAGGAGTAAACTTTTGTACCTTACTGCCTAAAGAGCGCCGTTAGAAAAATAAATTACATCAGACACCAACAAGACAATAATAGTATACTTTTTTTTTTTATTATTATTTATTACTAGCAGTAAAGCCCGGCGTTACCTTGGATGTAAGAGATAGATCAAGTATCGACCATCATAAAGACTGAAAAATAAAATTGACAAAGATTATTGTTTAAGGTTGACGGACACGCATGTCTTAATTATTTTTTTTTTTTTAGTTACGTTTTTTTTTTTTTTTTTACGAATTGGTCAAACCCAAACTCAAACAAAAACATTGTTTTCAATCATTATGAGTCTACCGATTGAATAGAATTTTTCAATTTTATTATAAACAATTGTCTTGTAAATGGAATTTTTAAACAAAGCATTCTGAATGTAAAAATAAAGAAAATTTGTGCAAGACAATAAGAAAAACACTACCTGCCAAAAAAAAAGTGAAGTTTTGTTGAAATCGGTTGAAAAATGTAGGAAATCCGATTCCATATATAAACGAACACACACACACACACAACCTGGGTTTTATAATAAGTATAACTCGATATGAGTTGTCCCCCTTTCATTCTCGAAACAGCGATGCCTCTTAATCGTGTTTTCAAATTGATTTCGTGCAAAAACAATGGTGTTTTTCCAATTTTTGGTGCTGTCAGAACCACTGCACAGTAATTTTACGTAGTCCAGTGAAGTTTTGTTGAAATCGGTTGAAAAATGTAGGAAATCCGATCCCATATATAAACGAACACAGACACACACATACACACACACACACACACACAACCTGGGTTTTATAATAAGTATAACTCGATATGAGTTGTCCCCCTTTCATTCTGGCGACAGAATCGTCTTTTCAAATTGATTTCATGCAAAAACAATTATGTTTTTCCCATTTTTGGCGCTGTCAGAACCACTGCAAGGTAATTTTACGTAGTCCTGTGAAGTTTTGTTGAAATCGGTTGAAAAATGTAGGAATTCCAATCCAATATATAAACGAACACACACACACACACACACAACCTGGGTTTTATAATAAGTATGATTAAATAATTAAATAAAATATTTAGACTCTGTTTGCCATTTCTTCTTATGGAAGCAGTGATCAGTTGAATTGCTGTTCATAGACATGTTCAGGGAAATCGTAGAGTTTTTTTTTTAATTTCCATATTCTGTCCAATTAGTAAAAAAAAAATCATGAAAGGCAAAGAAAAAACCTATCGCCACAGACATAAAAAAAAAAAGAACAAATAAAGTATTTTAAATGATTTTTAATTAAAAATACTTTCTTTCAACTTAAAATAGCCCAATAAAAGAAAAAAATAACTTCTGTATATAAAGAAAAAGATGTATTTATGTTTTTTCATCCCTCATCAAATTGTAGACGAAAAATGGAAACAAAAATTTTAAAATCCAATATTTACCCTGGAGATATGTTACAAAATCATTTTTAGTAGATTTTTAAGGATTTGTTTACATTTTATTTTATCTAAATTTAAAACTTAATGAAAATAATGTTTCCCACATAGCATGTGTAGTCAAAAAATGAAAAAAAATGCATATTTTTAAAAAAATTACTTACTTAAAAAGTGCACAAAAATTAAAAAATTAAAATTAAAAAATACAGAACACCAACAGTGCCATAATCAAGTATTTGTTAATTATGTTTAAAAATAAATGACCTTTATTTAAACTTATTATAATAAATAAATTGTATAGATTAAAAAAAATTATATTCTTAAAAATATAATTTTTTTTTACTTTATACGTATCTATTTGCTATAGAACCCGGTCTGTTCTGCTACTTACCCATAGCTGAGGGGAGAAGAAGGGGATTCATACCTTTCCCAATGTTGGAATTTAATTTGCGAACAACACTTTCACAAGTTCACATTCTCGATATTTTTTCTATCCTCACTCCAACCTCTTTTTAATTTCAAAACCGGCTCCCAAGGCCTTGATTCTTATCAGAGATAAGAATATATTTTTTGACTAACGAGAGAGCTGGAAAATATAAAAAGGAATTCCACCACCATTATTCTTTCCATGGAGCCATAAAGTCTGGGAGAAACCTCACAGCTTCTACATTTCAACCTGTTTTCAGTGCCTTCGAAACCGGCTCCCAGCTCCCTGATTCTTATCAGAGATAAGAATGTGTTTTCTGACCAATAGAGGAGCCAGGAAATTTGTACAACAATTTTGGTGGGAAAAGTTCCCGATCCATCGGAGCCTCCCAGAACTCCATAAATTTGGAGAATCTTACCTATTTCTACAGTGAGGTTTCTGCCCACCGTCTGTGAGATCGACATTAGGAAGCTCCAGTACTTCTTTCACCAAAGAAATACTACTAAAAAACTGTCAAAAACGAACGTCAGTCCACTATTCAAGACCAATCCAAAAAGCTGCATCCCTTCACCACTCCTTCTGACAAGCCCACTGGACTTCTGTCGTTGACCAAAAAAAAAAAAAACTCACTCAGCTGCAGGCTTCCTTCATCTACAAACAAATTTCCAACTCTACAAGAACTGTGAGTGTTTCTATCAGAACCGTAACAATATTCTAATCGCTTAAAGAACTCTTTAGGTGCTCAGAGAAATATTTTGAGCAAGCCTTTTTTAAGTTAAGAACATTTTCTCTTTTCCCTTTCTTTCTCTACTAATCATCCTTTTTTATCCCTTTACCTTTTTTTTTCTACATAGGTTGTAAATAAAGACTTTCTTCTTTTGTTGTTACTCACTGAGCAGGAGTTTTTTCTTTATTCGTACGCGCCTAAAAGAGAGAGTTTGTCCGCTCTAATCTTGCAGTTTTACTTGCGTTTTTTCGCAAAAAAATTTTAACCTCAACCCTTTGATACGGGAAAGCCGGGACAAATTTCCTAGCACCAAGTATGTAAGGGAATGTAATGGATTCGACTGGAATTTGAACTCGGCTATCCAATTTCTCAATCCGAGCTGCTATCCATTAGTCCACCATGCCTCCTATAATGTCAGTAAGGTGGGTAATTTGAAAAATGAATAAAAAAATGTATTTAATTTTTATTTGGAAAAGAAAGGGAGATGTTTAGTGAAAAGTAAAATTAGGAAGTCGCTTCTCCTTTGCATGTATCATTCGTGGTCCTTTTTTTTTAAAAAATGAGTTATTAAAATGTTGGTGAGGTAATAAGCCGTCTTCCTGTCTTCATGAGATGCTTCATGCTTTAAGGAATGGTTTTAATGTGCTACTGCTATCAACGACCCATTGATGATACAAAAAGTGGCTCAGAATGAGAAACTGGACAGCTGAATTCATTTCATTCATTTATGCACAAATACCATCTCTTCTCCACCAGCTATGCATTAAAAAGTATCTTCCCCATATATTCTCACATGGCTGAACTGTTCTAGTTCCATGTGCCATGTTTGATGGATGTCAGTTATCAGTTATCTCCTGCTAATTTTCCCTCTGGAAGTTCTCCACTGCCTTAAGGACACATGGCACAGTGGATAAAGGCGTTGGTTAGATCCGGTGACAGACCCAAAGAGTGTGAGTTCAATACCCGGTTAAGGCAGTGGAGAACTTTCAGAGGGAAAATTAGCAGGAGATAACTGATAACTGACATCCATTAAAACATGGCATGTGGAACTAGAACAGTCTACCCCAGTGATCGAAATAAAGGGTTCAGTTCGAAATTCCAACCATCTGAAGAAGGCCGGAGCGTACAACGGCCGAAACATTGTGATAAATATGGCGACAAAGATGAGGACAATAGTCAGCATAATGTAAATACTGTAACTCATTTAACGTTAAATTTGAATATCAGTGTAAAAGGTTTAAATAAAACAATTCTTTATTAGACGTATAATTTTAATTTTGCTTTTTGTCATAATTGCAATTAATATCGTATAATTAAAATGTAATTATCTTAAGTGGGGCATGGTATGTTGCTCTTTTCTTTTTTCTTTTTTTAATTTTTTCTAGCATGTGTACTGTGACAAATTTGAAATATTACATAGTTCAGGTTCCATAATGTCTTTTACGAGTGACTTTAAGTGAAGGGATCATAAACAATGGTGATTTTAAAAGAAAATAAAAATTACACGCAAAGTAGATGTAAACAAATTACAGAGATCAGTTGCTTATATGAAGAAAGATTATGCCGAATTGATGTGTCAAGTAAAGATAAAATAATTTTATTATTTCTAAATTCTTATAACTTTTATGTATATAGGAGACTAAAGGCTAAAGGCTGAAAACCCAGAAGCTCTTCATAGGAGCTAACCTAGTCTGCACAAACGGCAGTTTCTAGGCTGGTACTAATAATTCGCAAACCCCAAATATCAGTAGTTAATAAATCTGATAGTCTTTTTTTTAATCATTTCACTCCAAGTAAGGGAATAAAGCTACTAAGACACAATGGGTTACTGAGTTTTAGAGTATATGATAAAAATATATTATTAAGGAGAGAAGACAAAAAATAGAACAAGAATTAAGAAAGACAGAAGTGACATTGCATTTTAATTTTTGAAGATCAAAGTTGACTGGAAAGCAAGAAGCCAAAAGAGAGTTCCACAAGCAAGAAGTGTGATAGAAGAAACTGTTAGCATAGAACTTAGTTACATCTAGCCATTCCAACTGTAATAGGATGAGACCTTGCTGCCAATCTAGTACTGCCTTTAAATACATAAAGTCTAGGTACCATAGACAGAAGTTCATCAGAATGATTATCATGAACATATTTATAGAAAAGGCACAGAGAAGCTACGTTATGGTAGTGAGAAAATGACTGAAGCCAAGATGCCAGGTCAGGTCCAATAACATTGCAGATTCATTTTTGAATTTTATCAAGAATCTCTAAACACATAACAGAAATACTAGATCAGATGTGGCAGCAATATTCAGTACATGGATGAATGGTAGACTTATAAATATCTAAGATAGATTCTGGTGAGAAAAATTGTTTCGCTTGACACAGTGAATCAAAGTTCCTAGCTGCAGATTTAGTAATTGATTCAGCATACTCTTTTCACTTCATATCAGTAGAAAACATTAGGCCAAGGAGGTACAAAGAGTCATTCTCCTGGAGGTTAGCATCAGCCATGTTGATGGAAGGTAAAAAGGCTTCTCTCAGACGAATCTAGAGGAATAATTAGTCCATCTAATAGAAAAATTCAGACAATTTATTAGACTCTTTATTTACACTATTTATTCATTATATTGTTTATTGGAATGGTTAGTGTTATGGGGTCCACCCCTTTTTCATACAAGTGGACTCGACCAGTGTGTACTTGGACTGCTGCCGTTAAATACCCAGACCCAGTCAGAGAGCCGGGATTGTGACTGAGTTGGAGGTAGAGTAATAGTGTGAGGTAACCGCTTGTAGAAGTCTCAGTTACAAGCATGTAGACTCTAAGGAAGTCCTACTTCGAGACTGGATTTACCAGACTATATATATATATATATATATATATATATATATATATATATATATTGCTACTAACCACGTTCCTGGATCTACTAACCAATCAATTGTATTATTGTGTAAATACATTTATTTGTTATATTTCATTCCTGCGTTTGTCATTCATTGGAGACTGGATTTCTTCTCGGAATCCACAACAGTTAGCAAACCATTGGCTAACTCCCGAACAATTCAAATTTTATAAAATGATAGATAATAAGGATTTCCTTATAGTTGGTTGACATATTTTAATAATTTAGTAAATGTTTATAAATTTATGAATAAAAAATTGTTTTCACATTTATTTCTTTATAAATTGGTAAATAATAAACATTGCACTGGTTTGCATTTTTTGAATATTGTAAATAATAAAGTTATTCTTGTAAATAAACAATCTAATACTGTTTAATACTTTTTTGTAAATTCTCAAGAACAAAGAAAATTTATATGTATGGATTTTATTAAAATTCTAATCATCTCTAATCATTTAAAACAATAAACATTGTTGAGGGAATGAATTAAGTATAAAATAATAGTGGTGTCAAAGGAAAAACCATCCTTTTGACAGATTTTTTTTGTTTTGGCAGACATTAAGGTTATACTTTGCTGATTTATTTTAAGCAAAAATTGTTTACATTTTTTTACATTTTCACAATATAAAGTCTATAGCATTTAAATTGGAGAATTTCAGTCTTAGAAAAATTAATTTCCATTAAATGAGCATAAATTTTAATTTCATTTTAAGCTTTGTTTTTTCTTCACCTTTTCTTCACCTTCCATTGAATATATGAGGTCTGACTGAAAAGTATTGGGACTGTTGCTATGGTAACAGAACTGGAGTATGCAAAGTGAAGCTGCTTGACACAGATTGACATTGAGCTCTGTTACATATACACACTTGGAAGGAAAGTGCATAGTATGATCATCTCACCACACCAGAGGTTCCATCAGTGACCATGGCTTGCATTGCAGTTTGGGGCTAAGGAAATATACCCCAAATTCTGATCCTGTGTTTATTCATTCTTTGTGAGCAATTTCCTGAGCAATTACGTAATGGTCTTCCATAACTATTTGCCAAAGCTTCTCAAATGAATCCTTCTTTTCACTTGTGGATGGTCTCACTCTCTACAGAGGTACACTATGTTTGAAGTGGTTGTACCACTCCTTGATCTGTGGTTTGTCCATGGCAACATCACCAAAAGCCTACTGAATCTTCTGGATGGTTTGAGTTTGAGTATCACCAACCTGTTGACAAAACTTGATGCAATATCTCTGCTCTATGCATTCAGTCATCTTGCATGAAAACGACTATCCAATAAGTACGCACTACATACCTGTACTCTAGGTATAACAGTTGGCAAACTGATGTTGTCTACTGGTGCAAAAACTTTCACACATGTGCAGGAAAGGTGGCATCACTTTTCTCGCAAATGATTTTGTCAACACAGCATCAATTTTGGTGGTAAAAAATCAAGTTGGATACTTTTTGAACACAGCTCATATTTTAACAGAAAATAAAGAAAATGAACTTTCATATTTTCCAGAAGAGACAACTCTAATTATTAAAACACAATACCTTGAGGAAACATGAATTTAATATTAAAATTAATAAGATTAACAGATAATATATGTACTCATTTATCTAAATAAATAAACAGCAAGTTCTGTCTGTCTGTCTGTCTGTCTGTCTGTCTGAAATCCCTCTAACTCAGGCCACACTTGCTCAACAAACATATTAATACCTTTCTGGAATCAGAATGATCCCAGGATTGAAAATCTGATCTTCATCTGGTGCATGAACATCTAGCATTGGGATTTATGTCCAGATCAGGAGGGAACAGTTAAAAATTCAAAAATAAAATAACTGAAAAAAAATGTTTCAATTTATATTGAGTATAAAGTAACAAAAGAAATTTGTGAATTTAAAAATTTTTGTTTTAAAATTAGTTTAAAATATCTCTCAAACTTTGTGATCTGAGGAAATCAATTTTATTTCTTCAAAATGCCAAGGAGTCAGAGTTAAAGTTTCATTCCATGAAGTTTTGAAGTTCTGCAGAGCTTTTGATTTGAAGAACTCAACTCAATTGAAGTTCTACAAAGTTTGTGGTTTGAAGAACTTAATTTTCAGCCTAAATTGGAATTTCAGCCCAAATCAGTCTTTTGACCTAAATCAGAATTAAAGTGAGGTTTTGAAGGCCCATGAAGTGAATTGAGGAATTCAAAGTTATTTCTTCAAAATTATCCTTGCTGTTTTCTAAGCTGAAACAGAGGTCCCTTTAGTGTTGTGTCCAGAGGCTCAACTAGCCCTGCATAGGATCTAGCTTAAAAGTGCGGCTTTTAAGCTAGCATAATATAAAAAGAGAAGTCATAGATATTTTAATTGAGAAGTGATAAAGATGAATTTTTATATTTTCTTGTAACAATTTTCATTATTCAAGCAAAATCCCTCCAAGGAATCATCATTTGTGGGGAGCTATATTTTTTCTTGAAAAATATTCAGATTTCTGTTTCAAAACATTAATACAAAAGTTTTTGGCAAACTTGGAATTTTGCATCCGAAAAAAAAGGACGTTTTTTTTTTTTTGCCTTGACACCACTAATATTTTAACCACCTTCACTCAGCAATGTATATTGTTTTAAAAAGTGATGATGAGAAATCTAATAAAACCTAAACATATGAAAGTAAATTTATACATTTTCTTTCTTCTTGAGAATTTACAGCAAAATTAAATTAAATTATTAAATTTCTTTTAATAATTTTAAATGAATTTTAGAAAACTGGCCTGAATGACTCCATTCCTATTAAAAACAGGAAGCACTATACAAGTATAATATTCTCATTATTAAAATTTATTAACAATAATTTGAATTCCAAAGAAATAAAACCTAAGAAAAATGAGAAATGCATATAAAACCAGCATATGATTTTACATGTGAGTATATATATATATATATATATATATATATATATATATATATTTTACTGTATTTAAACACAATTCTCCATGATTTTCTCTCATACATTCATATCTGCTCAATGTGTATCCAAATGTAAACAAATAACGTCACACATTATGAAATGGACAAAGTTTGACAATGATTTTCCAAGACATTTTTTATGTTTATACATTCTTTTTACAGATACAGATATTTAAGTAAATATTCTGTTTATAATAAACAGTATTAACAACATTTACTGGCCTGAATGTCCAAGAAATGTTCATGGAAAATATGTCCTCCGACAGGAATCGAACATGTATCTTATACGGAATCGTCATATAGCCTGACATGCCTTTATCAATTGGGCCACAGATGAGTGTTTGATTAACAAGGTCAATTTTACTGTATTTAAACACAATTCTCTCATACATTCATATCTGCTCAATGCGTATCCAAATGTAAACAAATGACATCACACATTATATGTTTAAATACAGTAAAAGGCACGTCAGGCTATAAGACGGTTCTGTATAGGATACATGTTTGATTCCTGTTGGAGGATATATATATATATATATATATATATATATATATATATGAAATATATGGTTCCTATCCGATATACATTTGCAAATGCTGCTCTAAATGTGATTTCATGGAAATGATGTAATATATCTGATAACAGCCACATGCTCCTCTTCACATATACACCATCAAAACTAAAAAGGAAACGCCACACATTTCACAAGAATATCATTTATTTCTAGTGTTTGTTTTGTATATGCATTGTCAAGTCTGTCTTCCGTGGAAAGGACGAGCCACACATTTCACAAGAATATGGTTTCTCTCCAGTATGTATTCGCATGTGCCGCACCAAAGTTGATTTCCGTGAAAAAGATGACTGACACACATCACAAGAATATGGCTTCTCACCAGTGTGTGTTCGCACGTGCCCCATTAAAGTTGAGCGATCTGAAAAGGAAGAGCCACAAACTTCACAAGTATATGTCTTTTCTCCAGTATGTGTTTGCATATGCCTGTTCAACTTTGCCTTCTGTGGAAATGCAGAGCCACACAATTCACAAGAATATGGCTTCTCTCCTGTGTGTATTCGCATGTGCACCACCACATATGATTTACGTGAAAAAGAAGAGCCACAAATATCACAAGAATATGGTTTCTCTCCAGTATGTGTTCGCATATGACCAACCAAATGTGACATATCTGAAAAGGAAGAGCTACACACTTTACAAGAGTATGGCTTTCCTCCAGTATGTGTTCTCATATGCACCACCAAGCATGTCTTGTGTGAAAAGGAAGAGCCACACACTTCACAAGAAAATGGTTTCTCTCCAGTATGTGTTCGCATATGCACAATCACTTGTGATTTAACTGAAAAGCAAGAGCCACACACTTCACAAGAATATGGCTTCTCTCCAGTATGTGTTCGCATATGCACCACCAAACTTGATTTACGTGTAAAGGAAGAGCTACACATTTCACAAGAATATGGTTTTTCGCCAGTGTGTGTTCGCATATGATACACCAAAGTTTGCCTCTGTGAAAATGATGACCCACATATTTCACAAGAATGTGGCTTCTCTCCTGTGTGTGTTCGCATATGCACCAGAAAATATGACTTCAATGAAAAGGAAGAGCCACACACTTCACAAGAATATGGCTTCTCTCCAGTGTGCGTTCGCATATGTCGGTTCAATTTTCCCTTCTCTGAAAATGAAGATCCACACACTTCACAAGAGTATGGTTTCTCCCCAGTGTGTGTTCGCATATGTACCACCAAGTTTGATTTCCGTGAAAAACAAGAGCTACACAATTCACAAATATATCGTTTCTCTTTATTACGTGTTTTCACATGTTGCTTCTCACTTGACTTCTCTATAATGGTAGAATCACACATTTTAGGTTTCCTTTCCAAAACACGGTTTTAAGCGTTTTTTATTTGAACTATTAACCAATTGAAAGCCAAAAGTTTTAAAAAAATGTTTTTATGTGTAGTTTTCCATATTTTCATTTGAAGTCATAAAAAGTGACAAAACATTCTAAATTTGTATATTTTTCTTTTCCAATTTCTTATTTCTTCAAACTTGACCTTAGTGAAAAGGAAGAGTTACTCACTTCCCAATATATAGTTTCTCATGTTCTTGTAAAATATTATCAGAGGATCTCTCTCTTATGTGTGCTGGAATATGTCCTTCCAAATGTGAGTTCTACAACAAAGTTCTATAGACAAGCTTTTTAATTTGCTTTCTATATCTCAACTACAAGAGAATCTACATCAAGAAGTTTCACAAGGTTTTCTCCACAATTTTCCACATGATTTTTTATTTCATATCTCCAAACAAAATGTTTACAGGTGGGACATCTGTAAAAAAAAAAAAAGAATGGAATTAAAACATTATATAGTATCTACAAAAAAAATATACTGAAGGAATAACCATAGTATACACATTGGACAATGACATTAAAAGAACTATCAATAAAATTCTATCACTTCCTGTAAAAACTTCAAAAAACTTGAAAGACCTGTAGCACTTTTGTGAGTTATCATAAGTCAAGGAAAATTTGAAAAAGATTTCTATTTAGACAATGGCTGAAGATAAGAAATCTTACTGATTTGTAGTGTGCCTTTAACTTGAAACATCTCTAATGAGGTACCTCCAAAAAAATGACAGCTAAAGTTTAAAATGAAAAATCTTCCTTTAAGCGTTAATTCTAAGCTAATAAATTAAATTTAATATTTGCAGTAAGCAAAGTGGTGTATTTCAAACTGAATTTAACCTGATTGGAATCTTTATTTTCTACTCGTCAGTAAATTCCATAAATTCATCCATATTGACAGATCTATCAAAACATCATAAGTATCTATTAAAAAATATTTAAGAAATAAAATATACTTTTCTGAAAAGTTATTTGAGAAGAATTATCTGATTTAATGATAAATTAATCTGATTTGAAATAAATATTACTTATTTTTAGTTTAAAATACAGCACTAAAGCATTTTTTTTAAGATGGTGTAGTTTTTTATGCGTTGAGTGATTTATTGACCTTTGGAAAATTTAACTAAGTGGAACACTAACTAAAAGAAATACCAGACAAACACAATGCGAATGCGTTTCTTCATATAATTTTCTTAACTACTCAGTATTTTAAGCATTCTAATATTTTATTGAATTTTATTTACTTTCACTCAACAGACACACAAAGATGCTTGCTGGGAAAATGTTAGAAAATTAACTTTAACATATCTGTCTATATTTCTGAGGTGAGGTATTATGTACACTACTTACATTATTCAGACTATTGTTAGTTAGATCCAGTGACAGGACCCAAAAAGTGTGAGTTCAATACCTGGTTAAGGCGGTGGAGAACTTAGAGAGGAGAATTAACAAGAGATAACTGATAACTGACATCCATTAGACATGGCACATGGAACTAGAACAGTCTACCCCAGTGAGCAAAATAAAGAGTTCAGTTCAAACATTCCACCCACTTGAAATATTGTGATAAATATGGCAACAAAGATGAGGACAATAGTCCGACTAATGTAAATACTGTAAATTTAACATAGTTACTGGTCTTATTTTCTGATAATGTCATGAATGGACACATTAATACATACATAAAAATTTTAAATTCTTCATAAAAATTGAGTTGTAGTTCACTTATGATTAGTAAATACAGTTTTAATCTAATAACAATATTACTTGGATCTTACAAATTAATATAAAATTTTAAAAGATTTAAAAGTCTATAAATTATTCTAATTAATATTTAAAAATAATGAAAACAGTTCTTGTAAAAATTCATTATTTATTGAAGAATTTTTTTTCCCTTAAGACCATAATATATTTTTCCTTCATAAAAGCAATTAACATCTTATCTAATTAAATAATGTCTTATGGTGGAGTAATGGATACCGGCTAGGATTGAGGAATTGAATTCCAGCCAAATCCATTATATTCACTTACGTGCTAATACCTTTGGGAAAGATATGAATCCTCTTCTTCTCCCCCCAGCTGTGGATAAACAGACCAGGTTTTATAGCCTTAGATGGCAACTGGTCTACCACAGAAAGAAATGGCAACCTACTGCAGGAAAAAATCTGCCTCATCAAGCATGTATCAAAAGATACATGATCGCCTAAGCCTGTATCATGCATGGTACATAGCGGACTTAGTGTTTGTAATAAAACTTTAATTGCATTTTTAATTTTATGATTCAGAGCAGATTTTCTGTAACTGAGATCCTGTTTCGACAAAAAGATTTTATGATTCATATTCTCTGAGGATGTGTCTTTATAACTAATATAAATATTAAGCAATATTATAAAAGATTTCTCAAAATTTCATTAAATTAAATGAGTCAGAAGTAACAGATGTAAAAGAAACAAAAAAATATATATTTAGGTACCTCCAAAGATTTAATGGTAATTCTTTAACATTTCCTCTATAAGTAAGTAAGACTATAAAGCTAAAGTATGTAACATTTAATAAAATATTAGATTACTTACAATATTTTCGTAAATTTAAAGATTACTGGTTGGTTGGTTGGGTTTTATGGCATATCAACCACTGTGGGTCATTTAATGCCAAATTAAGGTATATATATATATATATATATATATATATACACACACATATACATACATACACATATACCTATACATATGTTAAATATACAGTACTATTAAACATATAGCTGACAACATTATCTTTTCAAAAACGTATAGCTGGCAACATTATTTTTCCGAAAACATTATCTGAAGCCTTGTTGTTGGACATAGTTTATCGTCATACCCAGGATGCGGATGTAGTTTATAGTCATACGCAGGACACGGATGTAATTTATCATCATACCCAGGACGCAAAGATTACTGGGTAGTTAAAAATATTATATAAAAATGCATTCATGTTATACTCGTCAATGGATAGCAGCTCAATTGAGAAATTGGAGAGTCGAATTTGAATTCCAGTTGAATCCATTACTTTCACTTACATGCTAATACACTTGGGAAAGGTATGAATCCTCATCTTCTCCCACCCAGCTATGTGTAAATAACAGAACATACTGGGTTCTATAGTCTTGGATGGCAACTGGACTACCACAGAAAGAAATGGCAACTTACTCTAGCAAAAAAAATCTGCCTTGTCAGCATGTATCATGTATAAGCGTGTATCCCACATGGCACATAACTGAGCCTGTAGAAAAATTCCCAACCATAAGTCTATCGAGATATTTGTCAACACCTCATAAAAATGCCCACTTCAGTGTTAAAAAATGCTTTTCTGCTATATTTTAATTAAACTAGTTTCAAAAAAAGTATATTTGATTTTTGAAAGATTTTTTCATGAAGAGGATCGTGTTGTGTTGACAAAATCACTAATGTCTCTGATTTTTAGCAATTTTGACGATTCAATAAAAAATACATTATATATATATATACATATATATATATATATATATATATATATATATATTCATACAAAAAGTAAATTAGTAAAGTTAATGATATAAAATGGTGAAATCCCTTCACTAACAAAATTTTAAAGGTGCATTTAACCTACTAAATCACTCAATGAATGCTATGATCCTTGTTTTTTTTAAAGTTATAAGCTGTATAAGGTCTTTCTTAAATATGCAAGAACTTTCGACTGTACATTCAGTCATCTTCAGGCATGGAAATTATTTTGTTTTTGGTAAAATTCAGGTAGCATCTGAGACGAAAAAATATAATGCGAATCGAAATATGTTTTTTTTTTTTTAAATGTGTTATTGATAAATAACGGATACAAACTTTTGGAGCGTGCAGTCACAATGCTAAGGTTAAATTTTTTTGAAAATTTAAGAGAGTGTGTTTTTTACTAATATGGCAATTTGAGAATTTTTTTGTTGTTGGAGTTTATCAGTCAATGTGGCATGAGAGTAAATGTCTCAGTTGTTTATCCCGAAAATTTACACGTCGGATCAGTTCTTTTAAATCAAATGTGTGGTGCAGTTCAATTTATATTACAATACAATGAATCATTCATACAAAAAGTAGATTAGTAAAGTTAATGATGGCAAAATCCCTTCGCTAACTAAATTAGATTCTTAATTAGATTCTAATTGTTGATTTGAGTTCAGCATATACATTTGAACGGAAATAAGAAGACTATTTTGGAAAAATAGGGATATTAGCGCTCGGGTGTTAAAATAAAAATTTACCAAAAATCCGTTTAATTAATGATTTTTTTATTGATATTTAATAGCAATTTCTGGTTTAAATGATTATTTTAATAATTTACGTTCAAAAGTGATAATGTTAAAAATAGTTAAACATCACTAAAAAAAGTTAAACAATAATAAGTGAAAACAAAAAAATAAAATATTTTATAATAATCTACAATTTGAACAGATTCAGAATAGGATGAAAATCGGATATATTTTTTTTGTGAACAGACGATAATTTTCTCTAAAATGTTTTTTTTTCATCGTATTTTTTCTACTTACCTTTCAAACAGCAAATTCTAACGAAAAAGAAAAAATGTTTTGTT
Organism: Acanthosepion lycidas; assembly: GCA_963932145.1. NCBI lineage: Eukaryota > Metazoa > Mollusca > Cephalopoda > Sepiida > Sepiidae > Acanthosepion > Acanthosepion lycidas. Next base: position 121,846,394 of record OZ010575.1, on the reverse strand, counting down.
TTCAACATTACTTTTTTAAAAAAATTTAGTTGTTTTGTAGGATTTCTCGATGAATTTACAATATATTTTCTTTCCTTACTTCAATTCACACTGAAAAGTATAAAGACGCAATGGAATAACTTTGACTGATTGCAAAAACGAAACAAAAGAAAACGGTGTTCATTTTAATTTAGTCCCTTAATTAAAAATAGGCACAGTTTGACCTTTTGCGTTGACATAACTTGTTTGTTGTTGATAAAATTTTCAGAAATGTCGATAAAAAAATAATACAGAATTAGGATTCTAACAAATAATAATAATAATAATAATAATAATATCACGAGCCAGTTGAAAATTAAAGAATCGCTTTTAAAGCCATAAAACAACAGTCAGTCAGTTGTGTGCCATACGTGATACACGCTAGGCGATCATGCATCTTTCGATATATGACTGATAAGGCAGATTTTTTGCCGTAGTAGGTTGCCATTTCTTTCCGCGGTAGACCAGTTGCCATCCAAGGCTATATAGAACCCGATCTGTCCTACTATTTTTACCGTACCCATAGCTGTTGGGGGGGGGGTAGAAGAAGACGATTCACACCTTCCTCAACAAGGGTATTGCACGTAAGTCGGCTGGAATTCGAACTCGGCTCTCCGAATAAAAACAACACATTCTTCAAGAAATGTTTTTATTCCCATACTTTCATCGATGCATGACACGGCATTCTTTAAGAAATTGAAAGTCTTTATTGCATTTTTATTTTACGTTTTAAGGCCAGATTTTCTGTAACTGAAAGTCCTGTTTGGGTTTGACCAATCAATTCACCCACAAGCAAGGCGATAATGCCACTGTGGCACTATTTAACGAGGCAGAAAGGGAAAAGAAAGAAAAGAAGAAAAGGAGAGGCTAAGGACCGAATCGTGAGTGATAAGCAAGAACACACACCCGGCTAAGAGACAATGGATAAAAGGATATTTTGATAAGTAACAAATGGCGAAAGAGTGTCATTACAATGACAGGGAAAATCTGAGTAAAAAGAAAGGGAAAGAATGAAAGAATCAGATATGTTTTGGCATCGGCTGTGTTATCTAAGGATATGAAAACAAACTTTTGGTACGGGAAGACATCTTATTATCAACTACAGACCGGCTGGCCAAAGAAAAAAAAATTCAAATGAAAATGTTATTTCGATAAGTGACGAAAAACAGGCAACTAAAGGGACTTTGGACAGATATAAAATTATGTTATCAGAAATATGTACCGAAGGAAAATGAATGGGAACCTAGAAGTGTTTTTTTTTTTCTTTCTTCGAGGCGAAAGACTGACTGAAACTTTGGAGATGTTTCTTTTTGAGACCGTGTTAGGAAGACCACACATTCTGATAATTAGCGATAAAATACCTGACGTAAACCACGTGTAGAACAAGAGTTATGACCGCCATTGTCATATTGTCCCGTTGGCGGCCAGAGAAATGATAACACCATTAAGAGGAAGAAAAGGGAAAGAGAAGAGATAATTTTTTTTTAGTTAAGCAAGATATTTTTTTTCTTCCTGAAACAAAGCCGCGGATTCGTCCACGCCCGTCTAAGACATCATTGGTCGAGTGGTGATCACGTGACGCACGGGGGAGGCTGTTGCAGCCCATCTGGAGGATGAGTAAGAGAGGTTGCTACGAAGATGTGGGGAGGGCAGTTCACGCCCCTCTGAAGTATCATGAGAAGGTGGGAGTGAGGAAAGGTTCCCAAAAATGGAAAAAGGTGGAAATTCCTAACCAGAGAGGTGGATATGTATTTAGAATTATCGAGGAACCCTCCTCCGACGCCGACAAACTCACCCCGGTTTTGGTCGGCGCCCATATAAACGAAGCCACAACGAGCAGAGTTGAGTTCCAGCAGTTCCCAGAGTCAGTCTTCAGTTGAAGCAAGCCTCGCAGATAGCTGACCAAGATTCACGCACATTCCGGACCCCTCTTCAACCCAAGAACAATTATTTTGAAGAGCGACTTAGATCCAGATCACCGAAATAAGTTTTTTCTTTTGACTTTCGTCCAAAGACCCACCGAAACACCAATTTCTTAGAGAGCAGACAACTTGAAGTGTTAAAACTTGCCTAGCGGAAAACGACGTGTCACAATCCATAGAACGGGTCGGGAGATAGATGCAGTCCTATGTATCGAACAACTAGACATAAAGTTTGTTACCTTTTTCTTTAATACTTTGAACTTTTGAGTTTTCATTTTATTGTCTTTTATGCATATTTGTGTGGTATCACCCGCGTTGAACTCGGTTTGCAGTACGGCCCCAACCACTGTTTGATCTCGTCTGCCTAAGATCAATTCACAACGTGGGTAGGCGGACTGGGGGATCAGTGCAGTTACCTTGGTAACCAAGCGTTGGAAGCGAGTTGGGAACGACGAGGCTGATATCAAATCTAACCAGATTCCTACCCGAATCACCAAAAGGTTAGAACGTCACATTTGGAGCAGCGACACCCGAACGGAGAAGCGAGGAGCGAACGGCTGGCGCCGTGGCGAGGACGTCACAATTGGTGCTTTTTAAGGACGTCACAGTTGGTGCCGTGGTAGACTAAGATAGAACGTCACGGTTGGCGCTGCGACCAGGGGACGACGTCACATCACTAAGACGCGAGAGTGTAAAAGAATGAGTAGTATGGGAATTTTGTCCCGGTTCCCCCACATGAAAGGGGTATGGTTAAAAAAATGTGACTGAATCGATAAAAGCAACAACGGATTGAAAGATTAGAACAGAAAATTCTCTCTTTTTAGGCGGAAAAATAAAGACTCAAAATTCTGCTCGGGGTGTAACATTAAAAGAAGAAAATGTTTAAACACACAAAAAAAAATTAAAAGGTACTAAAAAAGGATATGCAAAAATACGAGAGAAAGAAAGGGAGATGAAAAGTCCCTTTAAAGGAAGAAAAATGTACAAAGGCTTGCTCAAAATATTTCTCTGGGCGCCTAAAAATTCTTTAACCGAGCAAATTTGTTCCTAAGAGGTTGTAGAAATCCTTCTACTCGGTTTTTCGTTGAATGTTAAAATTTGGAGTGTCGGGATTTAATACATTTAATAAAATATTGTTACAGGGTCGCTCGTAATTTGGCCGTCTAGAATAATCAAACGCTTTTCATTGAAGGAATAAAATTCAGTAGAAAAGCCGACGTAGTTTCAACAAATAAACATTAATTTAATAACGATAAGAATACAAACAGTTGATAATAGATTGGAAAGTAATGTCTTTTGTTTGGGTTGATAAAGTTCTGAAATAAAATATAAACTGTCTTTGTGTACGTATGTGAGAAAAATAAGTTGTGATATGTGTGTTTGTATGAAAAAGTCAACATGTGTGTGCGTGATTCAGAGTAAAAACGGATACGATAGATACGCATTGTTTCTTACTGTTGGCGGTGTTGCCGAGGTCTGGAGTTTGTCAACGTTGTCGTTTTTAACACGAGGTCATGAAGGTCATCAGCGAAAAGTGTGTAGTTTGGTGACAGCTGCGTGTATATTGTTTTGGGAACGGATTTCGTTCGTTTTTATACACTTTTTCCGAACAAAATCGGCTCCAGAATTAAATTATTTATTTATTCCTAATTGGCCCTAAGAAGTCACGTGGTATGTCTTCTACTACGTCCGTACGATATTTGGTCGGTATCTACCTAAAAATAATGATGACTAATACAACAAACATTCTGATTTGTAATATGATTTTATTGGTGTGTTTTAAGATGTAAGTGTTTTCTTGAGTGTGATTGGTTTATAAATATTGTATTTGATATTTTAGTGGACACGACAAGGTTACCACTCACATAGATTTCTTCAGAGCTCTTGTTGAGGAGGAAACTGCCGGAAGATCCGAATTTTGTAGTTGAGTGAGTTCGTAGGCCGATAGCAGTAATTTCTAGGTGCAAGGATGTAGATCTCGAACAGTTATTAATAGAGGGACGACGTTCTGTCTTTAGAGCCCAGCAGGTAGATCATTCTCTTGAAACAGGTTCCGATTATGACAGATGTTCTATCGCTGATCTGATGCTATGTCACCTACTCCAAAATGGTGTATATTCTCCGTATTTATCGAGATCAAAGGCTCAGAAATGTCGGGAACGTTTGTAGTGTCATGCCTACATTTCTTCAATTTTGATTGGTCGATAAATACATACTACAAATAATAGGACAATTTATCGATCGCGTTTCACCATACTGAATTTTTTCCTACACTTTGCTCATAAACAAGTTTTGCTATAAAATCACTGATTGGTCCATTTTCCGTCCAATCGAGTATTTTTCGTGCACATTCAAAAATATATCCCGCGTTTGTGCTGGGAGCCACCCTAAGTAATATAAATATTGGATGCATTAAAAAAAAAACAGTATTAGTAGTAGTTCCAGCACCACAGTATAGTACAGACCAGAGACAATAGATCTCAACTACGCACTCGTATTATTCATCCTACTCCCTCCGCACGTACATACACACAGATACACAATTTTATTTGATACACCACCAGTTCTCTGTGGCCATACTAAGTTGAATCAACTCTGTAAGTTGCAACACAACTGAACAATTTTCTAAAGAAATAATCTTTTTCAACACTGAACTTTATACTCAGACAAATCTTCCTTAAAACATTTTCTTACAGTTAAAGGGAAGCTACTTTTTTCTCCCTATTTCACTCATATTACAACTACTTTGTATTATTGTTGAATTTTAATATATATATATATTTATTCGTTAAAACAAATTGGTTCTTCATTGTTTTTCCTTGGTATTTTAAATATTATGTATAAATGTTAAATGCCTTTTCAACATGCAGCCACATTTATCTATTTAACCACTTCAACATTGGTGACTACCACACTCAAGAAAGCAAGCATTCTACATTGGTAACCTTCGACGTTCAGATTAACATTCTACACTTTTCCCTTCAAAGTTGCTATCCACTTTCCCGGCCCTCTCATTCGTCAGAAAATACATTCTTATCTCTAATAGGAATCAAAGGTTTGTGGGCTGCTTTTTTGGAGCAAGGGTCCACGTTGTGAGCGTTACCCCTACTTTATAGCACCATGATCAGGGCAAAGATGGACAGATTCCTTTATTTTACAGCTCTCCTGTGATGAAAATAAAAGAACTCTTTAACTTTTCTCAGACTTGCCATGACTGAATGATTTCCCTTTGTTTTTGTCTTCCTCTCTCCATGAGGTAGTCAGCCATTTTCCTGTAACGGTTCGCTACCGGAGTAGATTTCTAGTAGAATAAAGCTTCACTCAAGCTATACGGACTCAGCCTTCTTTCACTTCCACTCAGCCCTTTTTCATAACAATTTATTCTACTAGAAACCTATCAAGATGGAAAAATATCTTAAGCCAGAACGCCTAGAGATCTAGACCCGAATAAACCTAACTCAGCCGACACATGGCGACACTGGAAAAGATCCTTCCATATCTTTCTCGAAGCGGCCGGTGAAACACAGCAATAGACTCAACCGACTGACAGGCTGAAACTGAATTTACTTATCAACCTTGTCTCTCCCACTATCTTTAAACACATCTCCGACGTGGACGATTACGATTCAGCCATGGACGTTCTGGAAGGTGTGTTTGGGCAGCCTAGAAATACCATCTTCTGTAGGCATCTGCTGGCTACTCGTCGTCAACAAACAGACGAGAGTGTAAACCAGTATTTGCAAGCTTTAAAAAGAAACTTGCCAAGGATTGCGTGTTCCGGGCTGTTACAACAATACAGGCGAGAGACGAATACATACGAGACGCGTTTATAAATGCAATTTCGTCTAATCACATCAGACAACGACTCCTGGAGAACAAAACACTAGATCTAGGCACTGCTTATGACCAGGCGCTAACACTTGAGATGGCACAGAAACAATTAGCGTCCTACTCTCAACAGAACTCATTAAACGCATCTGTCTCTACTACTCAAACTGAGGTAACTGACGATGACGATCAGCCTGGGTGCTATGAGGAACATACCGTGGCCGCGATCTCTGGACAAAAATGCTTCTTCTGTGGGAATCAGAGACATGACAGAATTAGATGCCCTGCCCGAAACTCCATTTGCAAAAATTGCCAAAAGAAAGGACATTTTGCTTGTGTCTGCAGATCACCTACTGCAGCTGCTATCAACCACGGCGAGTCTATTTTTGCGTCTTCCATTCCATCTCATAATTTCTCAGAGAGTCTATCTTGCACGACTTTGCGTGGAAAAATCAAAGGCAAGTTTCTAAAAATACTTATTGATACTGGCAGCTCTGAAAATGTTATTAATTCTGACAAGGTTAAAAGGCTCGGATTGGCAATCTCGCCAAGTTCAGAAAGAATTTTTATGGCTAGCAGTTCCCATTCATTCTGTACTCTTGGACATTGTATAGTATCCCTCAATCTAAGCGGTAGAGAGTACAGTAATGTCAAGTTGTCTGTTATGGCTAACTTATGCTGTGATGTCATTCTTGGGCATAATTTTCTACGTCAGCATTGTTCAGTAAAAATACCTTTCGGGGGACTGCTTCCACCTCTCACTGTTTGTGGACTAACTGCAATTAATAATGTTCCTTACCCCTCTTTGTTTGGGAATCTAACTTCTGACTGTCATCCAATAGCAGTAAAATCCAGGAGACATAGCCTACCTGACGCTAAATTCATTCGTTCAGAAATATCGCGGATGTTGAAAGAAAGAAATTATAGAGTCATCTCAATCGTCATGGCGAGCCCAAAATCTGGTAGTGTCTCCTGAAAATCACAAGAGACTCGTTGTGGATTATTTCCAGACGATAAATCGGTTCACTCTTCTGGATGTTTATCCACTTCCTCGGATAGAGGACATGGTAAATGAGATTGCCTGTTATCAGGTATTTAGCACACTTGATCTATTCTAACCAGTGCCTATCACCAGGTTGCCATCAGGCCAGAAGAACGAAAATATACTGCCTTCGAAGCTGCTGGGTCTCTGTACCAATTCTGTCGAATCCCTTTCGGAGTGACCAATGGAGTAGCAAGTTTCCAGCGAGTCATCGATGACATTATCAAGCGAGAAGACCTCCGAGGAACCTACGCCTATATCGACAATGTTACTATCTGTGATTATAACCAGGCTGAACATGACAACAATATAAAGAAATTTATGAATAGTTTGGCAAAGTACAGCCTAACACTGAATAAAAGTAAATGTCATTATTCACTTAGTTCAGTGGACTTTCTCGGGTATACTATAAGCATGGGTTCAGTAAAACCTGACCCCGACAGACTCAAAGGATTGGTGGATCTGACAGTACCTCAAGACCATACCTCTCTCCGACGGGCAATGGGGATGTTCTCTCACTATTCTAGGTGGATATCAAATTTCTCCGAAAAATGACATCCCTTTATTAGAGTTATCCATTTTCCTCCCACTAAAGAACAAACGGATGCCTTCAGGCATCTAAAGAAGGAGATTGCAAAATCATCCCGGGTGGCTATAGACTCTACTCTACCTTTTGAGATTGAGACTCATGCTTCGGAACAGGCTATTGCTGCCTCTCTAACCCCCAAAACCGTCGGCCTGTAGCTTTCTTTTCAAGAACTTTAACTTCTGCCGAGCAAAAGTACTCATCAGTTGAAAAGGAGGCCTATGCAATTGTAGAAACGATCCGAAAATGGCGACACTTATTACTCGGGAGACATTTTAAGCTCATCACAGATCAGAAATCTGTCTCTTACATGTTCGATCTTAAAAGTAAAAACAAGATGAAAAACGAGAAGATCACAAGATGGAAATTAGAACTTGCCTCTTTCAGTTACGACATAGCGTATCGTCCAGGAAAACAAAATGCTGCTGCGGATGCTTTATCACGAATCTGCTCTTGTACCATCTCTGCTGACAAACTACATATCTTGCACAAAGACTTATGTCACCCTGGGGTAACCCGAATGCTGCATTTTGTCAGAAGTAAAAATATGCCATACTCTGTAGAAGATGTAAGAGCGGTAACCAGGTCATGCCAGGTGTGTTCTGAGATAAAGCCTAGATTCGTTTAAATGCCTCCTCAAACACTCATAACTGCAAGCCAACCCTTTGAAAGATTAAGCATAGATTTCAAGGGACCTTTACCCTCAAATTCTCGCAATCGGTTCATACTAACAGTGGTTGACGAATACTCCCGTTTTCCTTTCGCGTACCCTTGTGCCGATGTCTCAGCAGCGACTGTCAAGAAACATCTAACCAGCTTACTTTCCATTTTTGGGAACCCTTCTTTTGTGCACTGATCGTGGTACAGCTTTTATGTCGGACGAATTAAAGGCGTTTCTACTTTCTCGACGCATTGCTACCAGCCGGAAAACTGCCTTTAATCCACAGGGCAATGGGCAAGCAGAGAGGTACAATGGTATCATCTGAGTAATCTCCCGATTGCTAGTTGGGAAATGGTTCTATATGTAGCACTCCACTGCATTCGCTCATTGCTTTCCACTGCCTCGAACTGTACTCCTCGTGAACGTTTGTTTAATTTCCAAAGGAAATCAGCTTCTGGTGATTCCATACCAACATGGCTAGCAAAATCAAAATCAGCACTCCTGAGGCGCCATGTACACGGGAGTAAATATGAGCGTTTAGTCAAGACAGTTGACATACTCGAAGTCAATCCGAACTATGCTCACGTGCGACTTAATAATGGACAAAAAACAACAGTATCTCTAGGCCATATTGTACCATTCGGTGACAAAACGAACAGTTCACACACAGTTTGTAGTGGACCGTGGCTGTGATGATGTTGATAGAAGTAGAAGAACACATGTGGGGTTAAGATTTTCCTTCTAGCCGGTCCAACTACATGAGAAAGTTGGACTTTAATTAAGTCCAAAGAAGGCAAAGAAAAACAAACACAAGACCGATAAATATATGTATACAAATATATATTAATAACAAGTTACATGAACAGTTACAATGGACAGAGTGTGTGTGTGTGTGAATATTATATATGTGTGTGTGTGTGTGTGTGTGGTGAGTGTTCGTACGTACGTGTATTGTGCTTAGCGTGTTCCCAGCATTTGGGAAACGCTATCGCTGTGAGCGTTTACATCTGCGAGGTGGTGAGGCTGAAAAGCCCGAGGGAAAAAAGAGAAAGAGGCGAAGGGTCAGCGACTATTTATAGCCAGGGAAGAGAGACCCCTGGTGAAAGGGTTAACGAACTAAAGGAAAAGTTAACTCCGACAAGTTCATCACAAACTCGATCCAATGGATGCCCCTATCCAGTCTAACACTACTACTCCTCCTCCTCCTCTGCCGAGTGCTCTCGAAAATACTGTTATTGACGATTCAGCTGCCCTCGAAAACAATGCCACTGAAAATTCCACTCCTCTGCCCCCTTGGATAACTCCCAGAGGACCACTTCAGAAGACGCTGATGTATTGAATCTTCGACGCTCCTCTAGAATTCGTTGAAAACCTCCATATTTAGCTGAAAATGATCAGCTTTGAACCTCTGTTTTTCTCTCTTTTCTATTTTCAGTTTGAGCACAGACACCCATAGAAACCACCCCTTTCCAGAAGAACGTATGAACCTGAACTTTTTCTTAGGTGATGGAGAATGTGGTGAAAATAAAAGAACTCTTTAATCTTTCTCTGACTTTCCAGGACTGAATGATTTCCCTTTGTTTTGTCTTCCTCTCTACAAGAGGTAGTCGGCCATTTTCCTGTTACGGTTCGCTACCGGAGTAGATTTCTAGTAGAATAAAACTTCACTCAAGCTATACGGACTCGGCCTTCTTTCACATCTACTCAGGCCTTTTTCATAACATCTCCGTTCGTCAGAAAATATATTCTTATCTCTGATAAGGATCAAGGATGTGGGAGCCAAATTTGAAAGTAGGGGAAAAAGTTGGGGCAAAGATCAGAAAAGAGGCTAAAACGTGAACTTGTAAAGCATTGTAGAAGTGGTTCTCAAACTAAATTCTAATACTAGACTTTTTTTTTGTTGTTAATTTAGAACAAAGGTCGGCAACCTACGGCCCGCGGGCCGGATCCGGCCCACGAAGGCATTTTGACCGGCCCGCGAGGCCGATTACGAATGACTATTTTTAACATGAGAAACGACCTTCAAATGAAATTTGTTATATGTCATTTTCCATAGAATGTCTACACATCTCAGTGCACTAAAAATATTAGACTATCTGCCAGTTATCTTTTATGAGACTTATTTTACCAAGTTGCGTTGCCTACGTTTAATGTCAAATAATGGATACATATTTGTTATGATCCTTGGCTACATTAAAAGATAACAGAAGCGAAAAGAACGATAAAGTGAAAGAGGCCAGGGAGGGACTGACATGCGAGGTAGCAGAAATCTAAAGACAGTTAAACATATGCGCATTATACATACATGCCTCGTGAATATGTGGGTGATACCGCATGTGTACGTACGTAAGTGTATATGTTTGCAACTATTTGTACTCGTATGTATGGGTACATATGCTTTGTTTTTGTTTGATGTGTGTGTGTGTGTGTGTGTGTGTGGTTCGTTTGTGGAACAATTTTCAATAACAGTTTCAAACCTACACGTCATAATTTCATCCATTTCACTTTGGTTGATTTTTTTTCACTTTAAAGTATTTTGACGTTCCTTGAGGAAAAGTAATTTTTGTTAGGTGTTTTTTTAATTTTAGATTTTCTTTTGTTTTTCTGATTTCTCAAAGTTTATTTTCATTATGGTTTTAAATATTTAGGTTGACAGGGGGTCTGCATATGTAATTTTCATTAATTTTTCATTAATGGCCTTCGTCCTGCCCGTGACCCGTCATTATAACACGATCCGGCCCGCGGGGTCGAATGAGTTGCCAACCCCTGGTTTAGAAGAAAACAAGAACCCAACCCTAAACAAGGGATAACAAACCTCTATTCATGTTCAAAAATCCGGGGAGGTGGGTGGGAATTCTCCTGAGTTTGGTCAATTAACGTCCATAAGGAATCCTAAAACAAAGTTGTATTTTTTTTCTAAGATAAAATTCATTTGTTTATTTATTAAGTTTGTAAATGCTTCTTGTGTTATGCGTTGAGGATATCAAATGTGAATGCCTGTTGTAAGAGCATTTAACTATTATACACTAGCAGTAGAGCCCAGCGTTGCCCGGGGATGTAACAGTAAGAGGTCGATCAAGTATCGACCATCATAAAGACTGAAAAATAAAATTGACAAAGATTATTGTTTAAGGTTGACGGACACGCCGGGCTCTACTGCTAGTTTCAAATATATGTCCGAGGATCTATAATGATTTTTCACTGTACTCGCTTTTCGCTGGTTTAGGATTGAGACCTTTATGCTTTTATACGTCGTTGACATGTGCTATATTGAAATATCAGGCTTGTTCGGTTGACTTGTAATGAATGCGAAATAATAGTAACTCTCTTCACCCACTCCCTTCAAATTTGGAGGATTGGAAAAAAAGGAAAGGAATTCACGGCGAGCCTAATTATTTTTGGACTAAAACTTGCCTTCAAAGAAAGTCGTCGATCAGCCGAGAAGAAAAAGACAAAATGAAGAGAAGAATTAAATTAATAGAAGAGTGTCGGAAGTCAAGGTGAAAGGTTTCGTTTCTGTTCATCGCGTTCAGTGTTGAAGTTCTCGCCAAGTATATTATCGACCTTTAACCAAGCGCGCAGGACTTTAAAGAAATTTCTTTTAACAATCTATGAAAACTGAGTGTTTCAAACTCTCTGCGCCTACTTTTGAACGTATCCAACCGTATATTCCTTCCATTCTCTTATTTTTATTTAAAACATTTTTAATATTATTTTGTGTCCGATCATTTAACCTGTTGCATGAACATTTCCTCTTCATGATGAGACAGCAAAACTCGAGCCACTGAATACTTCAAGCGAGTAAATTCATAAATATTAGGTTGGTGCAAAAATAATGACGTAATAATGTCGTTTTTTGACGTATTTTTTAACGTCAAAAAACGACATTATTACGTCATTATTTTTGCACAAACCTAATAAATTCCTTATCTTGGTTTGTTAAAATTACCCGTGTGTTACCTTATTATTATCATCCTTCCTTAATTTTCTTGGTGTGGATGAATCAACTGTTCATTTTAATCCCTAAGCCCCACGCCACTATAGACTCAGAAAGAAAAAAGACAGAAGCTTGTACAGTAATGCGTTGAGATACAAGTTTAATTTGGTCCATGACTGAGCTTGTATTAGGTTGGTGCAAAAATAATGACGTAATAATGTCGTTTTTTGGCGTATTTTTTAAGGTCAAAAAACGACATTATTACGTCATTATTTTTGCACAAACCTAATAACTCAATTTTCCCCATTGACATTAATGGAAATGTTTCTGATCCGTCCCAGGTCCCTATCACCCTTATTTTCCGAAAAGTCACCCCTATTTTTGTATTTGTGGGTTTACAAACAATAAAATAAAAACAAATAAATTGTAAATAAATTGTACTTAACCATGAAGTTCAGACGATATTTTTTCCGTAATATTTCTACAATTATCAAGTCGCTCAATACCCGAAGTACTTTCCCCGTACTAGGATTATTCAACCAGGGTTACTACCCTAATTGTTAAAATAAAGCACAGACTGCACTATGACAACAGACGATGGCGAAGAAAGGACAAGAGCCATATCAAATCTATTTTTACAATTGATTGTCGGGGTGAGCGCGGACGCAGACCCCACACTTAGAAATTGCATGCCCGAGTCGCCTACATTTGAGGCGATCGCAGAGGTCAACCCAACCGCAGTGCAATGGAAGGGCCTCACTCTGGGAAAACGGCCTCGCTGATCACCGTTTCTCCTGCATCAGGTAAGTATGAATTGTTTGCCAAAAATGCTCGTTTTATATACGTCAACTCTGCATTCACTACCACAGGTGATTTTCCTACCTGTTTATGCAAGGAAAAATATCTCTGAAATGACGAACTACAAACTCTTAGGTTTCTAAAAAGGATAAATTAACTAGAAAACATTATATTTATGTCTACCGATTGAAATACATCATTTAATACAATAATTTATTGTAAATTATTGTTTGATAGTAATTAACAATGTCAAGGTCGCCGTGCGGAAGTAACTTTTTTTTTCTTTTTTGGAATAGATGTGATTTGACTGGAAAAACCAGGGGTAACATTTTCATTAAATGAAAGTTAATCATTTATTGTAAGTGATTTTACAGGGAAAAAATTGACATATTTATTTAATCAGATGAATTGAAAATTAATTTGATTTAAAGAAAAACCTTGTCAACTGTGATTACCTCCCCTTTTTATGCATTCCTTTTTCTTTTCTGAAATAAACGCAAACCGAAGGCAAAGAAAAAAGGCGCTGAAGAAAAAAATCAGAAAGTACGCATGGTTTAGTTGGGAACTAAAGTAGAATTTCAGTTTGGAAATCATGCAAAAAATGAATATTATCGTTTTAATAAAGAAAGTGATGATAACCAGAAATAACAAAGAATACTATGCCTTGTCCGTTTTCACTCATAATTAATCTGGAATGAATTGAATCATATTTTTGCTTGAAATCAATTTATCAATTATCAGACGTTAATTTCGTTCAGCTCCGGACACCCACTTCCAGAATACTGGATCAAAATACCAAAGCCCATTTTTCCAGCAACCGTTTTTGAGCCACTGACTATAAAGTCAACACTGATTTATCAGTGGGATGGACGGGTCCTACTAACATAATTTTGTTTCCCTTTGAATATTTTATTTTGGGGTTCAAAAATTTCATGAAATAATTTTATATATTTTGCCAATATATATATATATATATATATATACAAGTATATGATTGGTGTATATGGAATGAATTCCAATAACCAACAATTACTATTCTTAAAAGAGTGCTCAATACAAAGTAGAGCAGATATAATTATTTATTTTTAAAGAAAAAAAAAAAATTTATAACATAAATATGTTATAAAATCACTACAAAAATAGCCATTTTGTTTCAACACCTTCGGTGTCTTATCAAGTGATGACGTTGAATGTAAAATAAATGGTTTTAAAAGTTTCAAATTAATTAATATTCTACGCAAGGGGAAAACGTTGTTACAAAGGCTAGATGGACCAATCAGAACACCAGTACAGGAAAATTCAAAAAGCTCGATAACGAAGTCATGTTATAATATCTATTCAGATGTTTAGTATTAAAAAATAATTTATTCCAACGAATAATTACTAAATTATATGATAAAATTTAATATTAAAATTTAAAACTGCTAATTACAAAATCAAAATTTAACATTTATTCGCTATCAAGTTTATAACTATAAAATTACTGAGGAGAAAAGAAGAAATATATATGTTATTCAATTTATTTTTTCATTGAAGTTACTTTAGCTATATTTAATATCCGGTCTTTTTACAATGTATACATTTTAATCCTCATGATGTGTAAATGGGGTCCCAAACTCACGCGTAAAACAAACGCAGTCAGATTCTAATACATAAGCACCAAGACATATACACACACAAAAAAGGGGACAAGACAGAGAACATCTCCACCGTCAGTCATGAAAAAAAAAAAAGGGGGGGGAATGGGAGAATATATATATATATATATATATATATATATATATATATATATATATATAATTTAAATATATATATATATATAATTTAAATAAAAACAGACCACTTTAAGGTTCCATGTAATAAATTATTTCACCACAGCCCTTTTAAAGGACTGCGGATCATCAGACTTTACTTCCAAAGGTTGAAACGAAAAAAGAAATTTACACATTTTTGACGCAAAATTAGGTAATCCGTATGGGCAGACCCAAGGAGGATGATATCCAGAGAGCTCAATGTAAGTTCAGAGCAGATATGTTTGAATAAAAACAGACCACTTTAAGGTTCCATTAAGTTATTTCACCACAACCCCCTTAAAAGGGCTCTGGATCATCAGACTTTACTTCCAAAGGTTGAAATGAAAAATGGAAAGAAATTTACACATTTTTGACGGACCCCACCAAGCATATGTAAAATTAACGATGTGAGGAAGTGAGGTGGGAGAGAAGACATGAGTGAGTTAGACGTACCATTTCAATTCTTTATCCTTAACCCCACTCTGTTTAGATTAGACGTCGCTTAAACTTAATGCGTGTTATAGATGGGTAAGGGGTGAGGGAGAAGACCGACATTAAAGGAAGAAGCTACAACAAACAACAATAATAAATCAATTCCTTGAGGGCAGGTTTCACTCGAATTTTTAGACGCTGTTATTTCGCATTAATTTAATGGCATATTTGGGGGTTACAGTTTGATATAAATCTAAATGTCTAAACAATCTACGAAGAATTTAATTTGAAGTTTGTTGGAGTTTTGGGCATTTTCTATGAAATAGTCGATTGGAAAAACTCATAGAAAGTACATTGAAAAAATAATACATTTTATATTTAGTAATCTTTTTTATATACCTAAACTTTTTTCTTATTGATTGTTAAGTTGACATCTATTGGTTTGAATTTTGTTCATTAATTAGATAAACTCGTGACTGTTTTTAGGTCCCTAATTATCAAAGGTTATTCCAATTTAAATAATTTTATCGTCAATAATGATTATTAAAGGGTAATATATTTCAATTTAAATTAAATTCTCAATTTAAAGTTTGCCTCCGTATTATTTATTTAAACTCACTTCCAATTGGAGATTAGAGGAGAAAATTGGATAGAGGATTACTAACAGAAAGTTAGGTCCTTCTTTTACAATATTCTATTTGTCCGCACACATGCCTTTTTCTAGTTGATTATTCAGTTGACATCTGTTCGCTTGAGTTTTGTTCATACATTAAACTCGTGACTTTTTTTAGATACCTACATAATTATCAAAGGTTCTTCCAATTTAAATAATTTTATCGTCAATAATGATTGTTAAAGGGTAAGTAATCCACTGACGACCAGCCTTTCCCCACTTATGCTTTGGCATTGTGCCTCAGGAAATGCCCTTCATTTTAAAATAAAAACTCAAAGAAGAAAAGATGCTGAAAGAAAAATTAGAAAGCACCCATTGGGGAGAAAAGTAAAATTTCAGTTTGGAGATCACGGAAAATTTATCGTCGTTGGCGAAACTTGTAGCCGAGTATTGGGATACTCATCGACATTTCTTTCTGTGTGAAATGAGTCCTGTATCCAATCCGAAGAGATGTCCGCAGCCGCCGCATGGTAGGGTTCAGGTGGGGGTAGAGAGCCCTGGCTTTTCTTTGGTTTCTCTTCATCTCTTCCATTTGTCTTCTGGTGTTTTCAGAGGATGTTGTTTTTTCGTGGACTTCTCTTCAACAATTGTGTTTTCTGCAGCTTCTGTCTCTCAATTGAACGGATCGATTTTTGAGTTTTTTTTTAACTGATCCTTGAGTCGACGTTGCCAGATGCGAGCTCCGAGTTTGTGCGCGCGGATATCTTAAGTATTCGGACAAGGTGTCCGGCTAATCGATGGCGAATCATGATGGTTCTCCATCCTTGCGCGGAGGAGCACTACGTTGTTCGTGATCCAGTCCTGCTAGGTGTTCCGCAGGATATGACGATAATATTAGGTTGGTGCAAAAATAATGACGTAATAATGTCGTTTTTTGACGTATTTTTTAACGTCAAAAAACGACATTAATACGTCATCATCTTTGCACCAACCTAATAATATTATCATTTTAATAAATGCAATGATATTATTAAGAAATGATGATGAATATCCATGTCTTGACCGTTTTCTTTCATATTTAATCTATTATATAAAGTAAATTATATTTTGGCTTGAAATCAATTGATCTAATGAACGATATTGGAAATAAATTATCTTTAATTCATATTAATATATCTACTTGACAAAGTTGTACATTGTTATAAAAAGTTTATGTACAAAAAAAAAGATATCATAAAAATTATTATTTAATATTAAAAGTTCATATAACAGGAGGCGGTGGAGTAATGGATAGCGGTTCGGATTGAGGAATCGGAGAGCCGAGTTCAAATTCCAGTCGAATCCATTCCATTCACTTAAATGATAATACTCATTGGGAAAGGTATGAATCCTCCGTTTAACTTCCCATATAGTATTCCCGTTCTATAGCCTTGGATGGCAACTGGAGAAATGGCAACCTACTACAGGAAAAAATTCTGCCTAGTCAGTGATGTATCGAATGATGCATGATCGTCTAACTCTAGAACACTAACCGTGGCTATATAGTACCCAGCGCAAATTTTCCTATTTTTAATTACAATTTTCAGTACCTGATTTTCTTACCTAAATGTTTTCCGTTCCTGTTAATGTTAACTCAAAGTACAAAGTTTGAAGTGCCTGCATGTAAAATATTTCAAATAAAAATTTATATTTAATATTTTTTTTGATATTTTCAAAATCGGGTAGGATATACCCATGGTTAGTAATGGTGTAACTTTAATCGATGGTTAGTGTTCTAGGGTTAACCTTCGTGCCCTCAATATTATTATGAGGCCGTTGCGAGGTCGATTGCTAGAAAAGTTGGTTCGCTGTCGTACGAGACAATTTTTCTCGGCAGAATAGATCTTACAAACTTATAAATATACCTATATATTTAAGGGATTCTAGATAAAAATCCAAGTAAGAATTTGCAATATTATTTGTCTTGATCTGGCATCTCGGCTTCAGTCACCTTCACACCGCCGCAACGTAGTTTGCTTGCGCCTTTTCTGTAAAAAAAAATTCATGGTAATTTTTCTGATGGACTTTCCTCTACATGTTATTTTTATCCCCCCTCCCCCTCAGACAAATTGCAAATATGAGAACGAGTTAGGACTTCATTGAGATTTTGAGGTATTATGGTGGTTGTAGTAAGAATGTGTTGTTTTGGTGTAAGGAATACTGTGTTATGTTTGGGTCAGTAATTGTAACTAGGTAAGTTTAATCAAAAAACAGAATACGACCAACCTTTCCACCCCCAATCCCCCCTTTTGGCCTTGTGCCACATTTGTGTATTTTACAAAATAAATATTACTTTCCCTCATGAGTTTACAAATTTAATTGCAGTACTAGATTAGCAGCAAGGTCTCATCAATTTATACTTTAGATTGTCAGTTGTAACCATTCTTCCGCACTTCTGTCTTATGGAACTCTCGCCCAGCTTCTTGTTTTCCAGTCAACTTTGACCTTAAAAATTTAAATGCAACAGCAGTCGTTATTGTTATAAAATAAAATAAGACATATCTCGGCTGATTTTCAGGCAAATAAACTAACATACTTAAGAGCGTGTGCTGGATGTGAACGGGACAAAGCCCCGTCACAAAATGACTATTATCGTCGTCTACGCATTAGCCCGATGCACGAGTTCCGGTCGAAAAATAAAATAATATTTTAAAGTGTTTCTATTTTTCGACCAATAAAAATGTTTCCCTCCTAATTATACTTGCGTCGTTTTTCGAGCCTGTTAAGCCATAAAAGGGGTCACACGGGGAAGTACAACAGCAGTGAACAGGAGGCCAGGGAAGAGACCTGTCACAGTCAGTCAGCAGCAGTCAACGGGAGGCCGGGGAAGAGACCGTTCACGGTCAGTCAGCAGCAGTCAGCAGGAGGAGCGCCACCCCAACCAGTGTGAACTACTATGAGAGATCAACCCAGACCGGGAGCCGGATTATGACCTATACCACAAGGTAGCTGTCCCAAACCCACATGTTCCTATTGAAATAAATCATGTAAATCTATTTCTGCTGTTGTCGTATTTCCTTCTTGCAACCATGCGCTTGTCTATAACATTATCTCCTGTCTTCTTAATTCTTGTTTCATTTATTGTTCTCTCTCCTTAATATTTTTCTTTTTCACACATTCTTTTGCGCTCGGTAACCCCTTCTTAGTGGCTTTATTGCCTAGCTTGGGGCGAAATGATTAAAAAATACAATGTATGTTTAAGAAAAAATAATCTAGTCATAGCGTAATTTTTGTGCCGTAGTCATTTGCATTGTCAGTCTATTTCAAAATAATTAATCTTGTTTTCTGACTAGTGTTGCTGCTGAAAAACAGGATGCCAAGACTAGTACTTAAACCATTTTGAACATTCCAATTGTCTCCCTAGAGTGTGTGGGTTATCCCACTTGACGTCGCTAGGGAACGCTCTTTAAGCCTATAAAAAGGAGTGCATTTCTCTCCCTAGTCTCTTTTACAGATTTTTAGCTCTGGCTTTCTGATGTTGTTTGAATTCTCTCACACACGCTTGTTACACATACAGACAAACAAGCATACATTTATTAGAGCTAGTTACATTTTTTTTCCTTTTTGGTACATGTAATTCCTTTGTTAATACATTCTTTGTCCTTTGTTTTACATTTATTGCTTTGTTATTCATTTTTTCTTGGACGTGCATTGGTTCTGCAATAATTGTTACGGCGTATATATTCTAGGAGACATGTTTCTATCTAAAGACACTAACATAACGCAACAAGTGTATATATTTCAATAGTTTCTACTCAGTAAATACCTTGGCTCTTGTAGGATTCAAATCCTGCATAGTTTTCAAAATCAGCACAACTAAAACATAATACAGGCTCCAAACTACAGTTTTTGCAAAGACGTTTTCTGATTGGTTAACAAATATTTAAAAAATGCATTTCACCTGTTCTCAACTACGTCCGAATCGAATCAACCTAGTTTCTGACCCACGTTTAAACACAGATTGCGCCGAGCAAT
This sequence comes from Acanthosepion lycidas, assembly GCA_963932145.1. Classification (NCBI taxonomy): domain Eukaryota; kingdom Metazoa; phylum Mollusca; class Cephalopoda; order Sepiida; family Sepiidae; genus Acanthosepion; species Acanthosepion lycidas. The sequence continues at coordinate 121,826,750 of OZ010575.1, read as the reverse complement.
TTGGATCCGATCACGTGATACAAGTTTTCAATAAATATGAAACTTTTTTCATCCTCGGCAGTAATACGAACCAAGTTGAGATTCGTCGAGATACAGTCTCGGCGTCTGTCAAACTCTCTGCTTTGCTAGAGAGGAACCCAGACGAAGTTTTGCCGAAGGGCAAGGTTTCGTCCGGGGAGGTAGACAGGCCCGGAACCCGTCTAGGCGGGTTCAAAGGGGATATTTTTGGCCGAGCCTACGGGCTTGGAGAAACCCACTTTAAACTCGGCCTTGTTCCACATATATTCCTCGTGGGTGGGATATTAAATACCGTAATACGAACCAAGTTTTTTCAACTCGACAACAAACCGATGTCACCCAATTTCAGGCTTAACGTTAATTACTTAAATTTACATAAATCCGGCTTGCAAAAGAACACTCAATCAAACAATTTATTTCACTACAAACATCGCAAGTTAAAAACTCCAGAGCGACAACTTTGTAGAAATCACAGTAAGTCGAGAAAAATAATTCTAATTTAATACAAAAACAGAAATGTTTAATTTTTCCACAATTACAATAATACTTAAGCATACTTTCTCATTTTCATACACACAGTTCAACAACTTCAAATCTTACAAACCAAAACTTTAATAACGCTACAAACAAACCAAAACTTCGGAACAATTTAAACTACTTGAACAACAAATATTTGTACCTTTATTGTGTTATATAAATGTTTATTAATTATTGAACCAATACATTGTTTTTAAGTTATTATTTCTTTTGTTACTTACCCGTTTTTCTTGCATTTGTGAATTAAAAAAAAAATACGTAGGGATTTGCGACATATCGACATTCAATCTCTACACACTTCCCTTGATCTGAAGACACTGCCTACAGAAATCAGACAGCAATCACTGAATGTTTTGCCATTTTAATTGGATTCGTTCATTTAGGGGTTTCTCACTCACGATACGAGAATACGTCTGTTGGGTTTAATCATTTATTTATAAAGTACACAATAAAACAACAATAAAACAAGGGCACATAACTCGCGATACCCGGATATAACAAGGATCACTGAGTAAGGACCCGCCATTACTGCTTATAACACATCTCCCTTCCTGGGAACATTTATTAGTTTCCTTTTTTTTTTGTAATTTAATTCTATTATTATTATTATTATTAATATTATTATCATTATTATTATTATTATTATTTATTTTATCATTTTTTTTTTTGCTTAAGTCTTTTTAATTAATGTTCCTGACTGAAAAAGAGTACTTACTCATAAAAATTATAATCTTTTTTTCTTTTCTTTTTTAATGTCCGTAATCACTTAAATGTTTTGGCTTATGGACGACACGACCTATCTTGGTCTGGGTTATTCTTAGACGATTTGTGTTGAGTGCATTGGAATCCTTTCTGTTGGGATTTTCATTCCTGTTATATTCCGTGTTAATATGAATATATATATACTTGAAAATAAGGTGGGTAAATAAATAAAGTTTATTGTAAAATCTAGTACAATAAGAATAAAGGTAAGTTATGCATAAGGTCGTCGCAAGACAATCCAGTAGTGAGTACTACTATTGGAAGGTCGGTAGTACTCGCGTAAGTTTGAGTCGTACTCAACAGATCCCAGCTAGACAATATTTACCAGCCTCCCCACGAGGTAGGATGTGGTACAATGCAGAGAGTTTGACAACAGCTGAAAGCTGAGTAGCAGAAACAACTGTCCCACGAAGTCACATGTGGCACAAGGCCGAATTTAATGCTGGGTTCGAGAGCCAGTAGGCTTGGCCAAAACATCACCGGCATAAACGGGATTAGGTCTGTCTACCTCCCCGAACGAGACTCTGCCTTTCAGCATAGCCTCGTCCGAGTTCCTCTCTGCTCGGAGGCAGAGAGTTCGACCAGCAGAGCTGAAAAAGATTTCAGCTAAGATATTTGTCAACCACCCCACACGGTCAGATGTGGCACAAGGCCGAATTTAACGTGGGGTATACGAGCCCTTAGATTCGGGCAAAAATTCCCCGTAAAAAACGGAGTCGGTCGATTTACCCCCGCAGACGAGACTCTGCCCTTCGACATAGCCTTATCCGAGCTCTTCTCTGCTCGGAGGCAGAGAGTTCGACCAGCACAGCTGAAAAAGATTTCAGATAGACTCTATAGTCCGTTGATTTACAGATACTTATAGGTAGTTACTACCTATAGTGTAGTCACTCATGGGGGTGACAGGTTATTCCATTACATCAAATTCTCTTTCCTTCACGACTATTATGAAATTGAAATTCTTTCGCTGGGAGTGTCCTTTCCATTTGGAATCCTTGTTCCTCACCAACATCATACTTATTATAAAACCCAGGTTGTGTGTGTGTGTGTGTGTGTCTGTACGTTTATATATTGGATCGGATTTCCTACATTTTTCAACCGATTTCAACAAAACTTCACAGGACTACGTAAAATTACCTTGTGGTCGTTCTGACAGCGCCCAAAATTGGAAAAACACAATTGTTTTTGCACGAAATCAATTTGAAAACACGATTAAGAGGCATCGCTGTGAGAATGAAAGGGGAACAACTCATATCGAGTTATACTTATTATACAACCCAGGTTGTTTGTGTGTGTGTGTGTTCGTTCGTTTATATATAGGATCGGATTTCCTACTTTTTTCAACCGATTTCAACAAAACTTCACTTTTTTTCTGGCAGGTAGTGTTTCTCATTGTCTTGCACACTTTTTTCTTTATTTTTACATTCAGAATGCTTTAAAAATTCCATTTACAAGACAATTGTTTATAATAAAATTCTATTCAATCGGTAGACTCATAACGATTGAAAACAATGTTTTTGTTTGAGTTTGGGATTGACCAATTCGTAAAAATAAACAAAAAACGTTTCAGCTGATATGCTCTCAAGGCTTCTTCATGTGTCTGCAGATTTGGATAACCTTCAGAACATTTTGAACTGAACTCTTCTACATAGGTAGATTGTTCTCGTCCCACTGTCCATGTCTATGGATATATCATTGTTTTCATTTCAAGAATTGCTCAGCCATTGCTAGTGATGCTTCCACTGAGTATTAGCCAGTTCAGGGATTAAACTCACAATTAATTTGTGTGTTATCTCACTTGACTTTGCACAAAAAAAACTCGCTAGGGTGGGCGCTCCTTAACTCACCGTACACCCGAGCCTCTTTTAGAGCTTTTTATCTCTGGCCATCTAATATAGTTGCACGTGGGTAAAATGCCCAATTTCCTTGATTTTTCTCTTGACATATTGTACCCACGAACACACACACATACACACACACAAAAAAAAACCCTAAAAAACAAGTACATTTTTATTATAACTAGTTTCATGATACTTTTCTTTCTTCACATGTAATTCCTTTGTTAAAACGTTGTCTGTTGTTTTATATTTATTGTTTTGTGTTATAACTATTTTTTTACTTGGACTCACATTGGGTCCGCCAATATTGCTCGTGGGATAAATTTTACAAGAGCCCGTAAGTATTTACTCTCCAAATTATTGATTCTCACAACATAATGGTGACTAATTTTTTTCCCCTAAACATGCAAGCATCAGTGTCCCAATCTTGAGCCTGCCAACTAAGGGCCTCCAGCTGACCAAACCTGCCCTTGTCGCCCACAGGACCATCACTGCTACACTTGTTGAAGCGTGAGTGAAAATGAAAATGTTTTGACAAAGCCATTCACGTAGATTTGATTTTGGTGAACAACTCTGCACAAGGAGGAAGCTGATACACTTGGCCAGATGCCCCTCCTTCGCGGTTCAAAAGGAATTGAGACAGGCGAGATCTGGCAAACCTGGTTGTATCGGGTTGCTGGATACTTGCTCTGCCTGGGTTACATCAGAGACAAGACAACATGACCACCCCCCTTAAGACCCCAAATGGTGGAATAGGCAAAGAGGATTTAAATGATCTCAGTGATCACACCAGGGGGAAAGCAGCAGCAGCAGTGAACCTGGAACATAGAGTGTTAATGCTCTTATTGCTTTTCCGCTGGTGACACTGCTATTGCTGCTGTCATGCTTGACATCCTTTGTCGACACTTCTCTTTTCTTACAGTAGCTAAAGTGAATTTTCTTTCTTCTCTTTAACAATCCTTCATAATTGCAAGATCTGCTCGCCAAAGAGAAATAAATTTGGATATTAGCTTTGACATAGAACATTTTGCATTTTCTCAATTCCAAAATCTTGAAAATCTCATTGATTTGGGTTTTTTACGGCTTAACAACACTCTTGTGGGTCATTTAAAGCTGAAACATATTTTGGATCGTAAGAAAAATTCTTTTATTTTTTTTCAAGTGAATAATGCATTAGCAATTTTTTGGAGATAGAATTTATTTCTTTTTCCAGATACAAGTCCTACTGTTCGTTATGGTAATTTACCCATGCACACATGGACTCTCCCAGCTATAAATAGGTGCAGGTACTGCCTTTTGGAAGAGGGAAGTTTCCAGCAGTCAGCTCTGACAGTCGGATCAAACATTCTTCCTATAACACTCTCATTTGTATATGTTTGTAGTAACTGTTTCTGTTAATATATTTAACTAAATTCTTCTCTTTGTGTCTTTATTTCTGGCATCTAACAAAGGCCACAACAGTATTTAACCCAAAGCCGGAGGAGAAGAAATGGGTTCATATAAAAACATTTGACTACACATCCACATAAATGACGTAACCTTTTAAAGTGTATATGTTTTGTTTTTGCTAAAGTTCTTAAAACTTTGCAGGGTGGTAGCACCTGTCAGGGTCTCAATCATGGACAAATAGTGAATTCCCAAACAAAATAAAACCTTATGAATGTATTAAAATAACAATAATACTTATTTATAGTAAATTACTAACAATACCTATTTGTAATAAAATTACCAACAATAATAATAAATTACCAATATTAATTAAATTAATAAATTACCAACAATACCTATTTATAATAAAATTACCAACAATAATATTTTATGGCATATGTTTAGCTGAAGTCATAAAATTGTGTTCAAAATAATTAGATTTTAGCATTAAATAACCCATAGAGGTTGATATGCTGCTAAACAAAATCACCCAAACATAAAACCTCAGATTATCAAATGTAGCAAGGAATCATATGACAAAGAACAGAAAGAGCACACATAAGATTGTTACATTCATTCATTCATTTATTTGTTCAAATGACCTCAAAGAATAATCTTTGGTAGCATTTTTTGCTTCTTAGAGACTTTGGTTATCCTGTGAAATTCTTGTCTAACACTGTTGGAATTTTATTTCAGATTAGACACTCCTTTGAGATGGAACAGTAGACAAGAATGGGAATATTCAACATCTGTTTGCTTTTAATCAAGAACACAAAGCTGCCAAAGCTGTTGGAGACATTTGTGTTGTGTATAGAGATGACTTCATTATTGACAGAATGATATGAAATGCTTAAAAACGACCAAAACATCAATGCTAAGCTTGAAAAAATGAATGAGTTCAAAGAGGCAATTCAGCTGAAAAGACCTGACCAGCAATACAGTGTAATTATTCAACATGACAATGCTTACCCCCACCCACCATATTCTCCTAATTTAGCCATTTAAGATTACTACCATTTTCAGTTACTTTCTAAGAATTTGATGGGTGTTTCATTCAATAATGCTGTAGTGCTTAGAATGAGTCAAAACCTAGTGATTTCTATCATTAAGGCATAGAATAGTGGATCATTAACAGGAGGTTGTAAACACTGAAGAGGAATACTGTGTTGAATGATTCATCAGAACTCTTAATAAATAATAAGTATTAAAATAAATTATGAAAAAGTAGAACAAAATTATGTAACAACCTGATATTAAGTAGCCTAATAGACAAATGTCTAAATCAGGCTAGTTTAATTATTTCTGCATAACATAACAGAGAAACAATTAGAGAAAATCCGCTCATAAAAAATATCAAATCACTTGTATTACAAACTTATAAAGAATGGAATTGCCTGTATAATATGAGGGTGGGCTGAAAAGTACATAGGCTGAATTTGAAGAAATGATAATCGAGCCATGAACTCTTTTCTTATTTTAATAAGAATTTTTAATATTTCTACTGATATTTTATTCAACTTACAACGTTACAATAATGAAAGTTACAAGGCTGTTTTATCAAAATATTACAAATATATTGTTCAACTCGGCTCATTTTGCTGCACATGTATGGGGATGGAGGTTAAAAATTTTGTAGACTGATTATGAAGGAGTGATGCTAGATCTGTGAAAACTTGCATGCATTCATTTCAACTCTTTTTATTAATATTATGGTGACCTATTTAGATTAGAATGAACTCTTCCTCCTTCATAAATACTAACCTATGAGACTTCCTAAGGAGGCAATTGAGACACAGTGTGACCTGACAGTTCAGACAGACACTTTTATCTGCTGACTAATAACACTCTTATTTTGTATATATGTTCTGTTATTTCAATACACTTGTTCAATCTACCTTCTTCTTTCCATGTCTTTCTTTCTGGCCCCTAACAGGCCACAACAATTAATAACTGCATTGTTACTTCCAGGTATGAGGGTAGGATCAAAGGTTTCTAGGCTGTCTATGAATGAGTGATGCTAAATCTGTGAAATCTTGCATGCATTAATTTCAACTCTTCTTATTAATAACAGCATTGTTTCTTTTCAGGAACCAGGGTGGGCTGAAAAGTTTATAGGCTGATCATTAAACAGTGATGCTAGAGCTGTGAAACCTTGGATGTATTAATTTTGACTCTTCTTATTAATAACAGAATTATTTAATTTCAGGTACAAGGGTGGACTGAGAAGTTCCTAGACTGACTATGAAGGAGAGATGCTAGAGTTGTGAAATCTGGCATATGTTAATTTCAACTCTTCTTATTAAAAACTGCATTGTTCATTTCCGGATACACTGATATTTGACTGTTCAAAGAAGACTGTTCATCCTGTTGGTCAAAAACGTCATCAACAGCAGATATAATGTCATCATCACGTTGATACTGTTTCCGAATCAAGTGTTTTTTTCATGTTGTTGAACAGATGATAGTCAGATCAGGGGAATAGGGTTGATGATTATGCACAGCAGCCATTGAAACAAAGGACTTATTTGCTGGAGCATTGAAACTTTCAGCCCACCCATGTACTTGGAAAGAAACAATGCTGTTATTAATAAGAAGAGTTGAAATTAATGCATGCAAGATTTCACAGATTTAACATCACTCATTCATAGACAGCCTAGAAACCTTTGATCCTACCCTCATACCTGGAAGTAACAATGCAGTTATTAATTATTGTGGCCTGTTAGGGGCCAGAAAGAAAGACATGGAAAGAAGAAGGTAGATTGAACAAGTGTATTGAAATAACAGAACATATATACAAAATAAGAGTGTTATTAGTCAGCAGATAAAAGTGTCTGTCTGAACTGTCAGGTCACACTGTGTCTCAATTGCCTCCTTAGGAAGTCTCATAGGTTAGTATTTATGAAGGAGGAAGAGTTCATTCTAATCTAAATAGGTCACCATAATATTAATAAAAAGAGTTGAAATGAATGCATGCAAGTTTTCACAGATCTAGCATCACTCCTTCATAATCAGTCTATAAAATTTTCAGCCTCCATCCCCATATATATGCAGCAGAATGAGCTGAGTTGAACAATATATTTGTTATATTTTGATAAAACAGACTTGTAATTTTCCTTATTGTAACGTTAAAAGTTGAATAAAATATCAGTAGAAATATTATCTTAAGAGCAAAACAAGTGTGGCAGAATGAAGAACATATAACAACCATTCTCAAAGCTATGCAAGGAAAATATTTAATAAAATTATTCAAAATCTGTCAAAGTGTTTGGGTGTAAATTCATTATTTCATCAGTCAGTATTTTCAAGCAGTTAATGTAACTTAATATTTTGTTACCCCAAACCTCTATTTTCAGCCAGGAATGCAGACATTTTAATGTTTTTTCATTCAATAATTGTTCAAATATGTACGATTGTAGAGGAAATACTTAAAACTGATTACAGATATCATTTCTTTACATATATGATACTTTTAATTTGAATTCTACTTGTATTTTCTTCTTCAACATTGAATTATGGTTTCTCTCCAGTGTGTATTCGGATATGTTGATGCCAATGTGAATTCTGTGAAAAAGAAGAACCACACACTTCACAAAAATATGGCTTCTCTCCAGTATGAGTTCTCATATGTCGGTTCAAGTATGAATTTTCTGAAAAAGAAGAGCCACACACTTCACAAGAAAAGGGTTTCTCCCCGGTGTGTGTTCGCATATGCCGGATTAAATGTGAATTCTGTGAAAAGGAAGATCCACACACTTCACAAAAATATGGTTTCTCTCCAGTGTGTGTTCGCATATGTCCAACCAAATTCGATTTTTCTGAAAAAGAAGAGCCACACATTTCACAAGAATATGGTTTCTCTCCAGTGTGTGTTCGCATATGCCCAGGTAAATGAGATTTCCGTGAAAAAGAAGTACCACATACCTCACAGGAATATGGTTTAGCTCCCACATGTGTTCTCATATGCTCCAATAAATTCAATTTATCTGAAAAAGAAGAGTCACACACTTCACAGGAATATGCTTTCTCTCCTCTGTGTGTTTGCATATGTTGTTTAAATGGTAACTTTTCAGAAAATGATGAATTGCATACTTCACAAGAATATGGTTTCTCTCCAGTGTGTGTTCGTATATGTACTATCAAATTTGACTTTTCTGAAAAAGAAGAGCCACATATTTCACAAGAATATGGTTTTTCTCCAGTGTGTGTTCGCATATGCCCAGGCAAATGAGACTTTCTTGAAAAAGAAGCACCACAGACTTCACAGGAATATGGCTTCTCTCCAGTATGTGTTCTCGTGTGCCGGACCAACTCTGATTTGTACATAAAGGAAAAACCACACACTTCACAAGAATATGGCTTCTCTCCAGTATGAGTTTTCAAACATTTAAAAGTTGAACTATTATAAAAAATGTTTTTTTTCTGAGTAGAGTTTTCCATATTTTTCATTATGTGAAGAAAACTTAGGGAGTCTTCAAATTATCCAAGCTCATAAAATATTTCACAATATCTATTGGTTACAAATTGATATAAATTCTTTCCAGTTTGTGACTGCATGTCTCACTTGAAAGTTGTATTCACTGAAAATGAAGTCATCTACTTTCCAATATATAATTTGTCTTAACTTTTGCAGAAAAAAGGTTCACATACAGAAAATCTCTCCAGTGTGTCTTGAAATATGTTCTACCAAATATGACTTTATTGAAAAGAAAGTGACATACACTTTCACAAGAGTGGGTGTTGTTAAGCTTCTTTTCAAAATTAAATTATTAGACAAAGTTTCATAATATTTTTTACAGAGTAAATTGCCATATTTTCATTATTTTACATCACCAAGTAAATCATGATCCAATTAAATTTAAAAATTTGTTCAAGTTCGTAGAATATTTTTGACCTGGAATATCTGGAAAAAAAAATTTAAAAACAAAACTTAAAATTTAATTACATTACATGAACTTACTTTATGAGATGCTGAAAAATTCTCAGCCTGGACACTTCCCAGAATCTGACCAGATAAAACATTTTTTTTGGATCCTGTCTTCTTCAACCAGAGACATTGCCAAAACCAATGGGTGCAATGTATTCCTAAAAGTTACAAAAATATATTGACTGAAATGTCAGGCTAATCATTATTTAAAATGAAAATAAAAGTAAAAACAAAAAATTATTTATCAACAAATACCATAGATTTAAGGAAACAAAAAAAAGGTAAAAAAAATGTTGTCTCTGAAGTTTTGTTCTTCCTTTGATGTGGCAAGAGCAAATGAAAATAATGCCTCAAAATTCATACTTACAATTACTTATTACTTATGTGCTTATTTAAAGTATCTTTTTCTATTCTGGTATTTTCCCAGTTTCCCCACTGAGATAAGATGTGACACAAGATCAAGTTTAGTGTGTGGAACCCAAGCACATGCACAAAAGCCAAAGGTCAAAATTTACCAAGCCCCCACAACCGCAGGATTGGACACTTTGTATTGTTTGTTTTTTTGCTCAGCTGAGTCTTTGTCCATAGACAGAACCCTGACTGAGTCCTACTCTGCCTGAAGACAGAGAACTTGACCGTGGACTGCCTGACATTGTTTATTTAAACTATCTATTTCTCTTTTTTACAGATATTTCTATAAATTTCTGAATAAATTTTATTTCCATACTCATCTATAAGTTTTATTTTCACACTTATATATAAAGTCAATTGTCTGGATGTGCGTGTGTCTGGATAAAACTAAAAAACTACAATAGTTCATGACAAAGCGAATATATATACAGACTCATTATCACCCAAGCCAACATTTTGTGAAAAAATTATCATCATATGATTTGTAATTATGAAGATATTTTAAAATTAATATGCATTGGAAATTCTCAGAATTAAAAACGAATGGTAAGAATTCTTATTTTTGAATCGGATTACGATTTGTTTTTACTTTTTATTCTGCTAAACGCTATCCAATTATGTATTTTTAAAATTTCTATCCTCTTGAATTTATTTTCACATCTATAATATATAAAAGCGTAATTTCAAAAAAATGAATATTAAAACAACAAAGTTAGGTTCTAGCAGACTTAGACCAGGAAAACAGGAACTTTTGATAGAAAAAAAGAAAACATTTATGTTCCTCACACCTCATATTCAAAACTCAAAAACAGATGAAATCAGATAAAACTGGATTCATTTGTTTACCACTGAGGTAAAATCAATCCAATCTGATTGCAACAAGGGGAAATAAATCTTTCATAATGGTTCCATACTTTTTCCGCATTTAGTTGACTTTCAACATCTGCATGAATTTGTAAATCATTCAAAGGTAAAATGTATTGAAAGGCAATTAATTATGTCATTCTCAGAATTAAAAATTAAAAACAAACGGTAAGAATTCTTATTCTCGAATCGGATTACGATTTGTTTTTACTTTTTTATTCTGCTAAATGCTATCCAAGTATGTATTTTTAAAGCTTCTATTCTCTAAATTTATTTTCACATAGTAAATAAAAGCATAACTTAAAAAAAAAATGAATATTAAAACAACAAAGTAAATTTAAAAGAAGAATATTAAATACAATTATTTGAAAAAAGGTGAATATTTATTTTTTCAAATATTCGAGTGTGTGTGTTTGCAGATAGACACTATCTGCAAAATAAATATAGACAAACCACCCACCAATGGACTTCAGGTGCAACAGACAAAATCTGTAGAAAAAACAAAATTCAAGTTTAAATATACCTATTCATTACTTTATGTTGTGTCGGAAACCTACACCCCTCTTGAAGATGAACTTATCTGCGTCTGTGAACAAAGACTTTAAATAGTGACATGTCAGTTGACATGAGAGAGACCGAGAGACAGAGAAGTTCTTAGCTGAGCTAGTTATTGACTACTCAGGCGATTTCTGTACCTTTTTACCAACCTATTAAAACCCTTTTTATTGTTACGCGTTATTTGGCGTTTGTCTCTACTAACCTCAAATCAACATCATAACACTTTATAATAAGATAAATGATAAATATTGCATTGTCATTGATGCCTCTATTTTTAATTTTTATTTTAGTCATTTAATGCCAAGCAAGGTAGAGTCCTCATCTTTGTTGCCATATTTCTCACAACATTTCAGCCATTGCACACTCTGGTCTTCTTCAAGTGGTTAGAATGTCAAACTGAAACCTTTATATTCGCCTTAACCAGATATAGAACTCACAACCCCTTGTGTCCTGTCACTGGATCTAACCCACACCTTTATCCACTGTGCTATGTGTCCTTAAGGACATCTGTGTATGAATTTCTGGGACTTATAAACTTAATGTCTTCAGCAACCATTTTTACCAGTGCTCATATTGCAATTTTTGCTGTTATCATTACATGTTTTTACCAGAGCTCATATTGCTATTTTCGTTATTATTGCTTTTCCCTAGCACTACTTATTACTGGTTCCCATATTGTATTCATTTCTATGCTTGATCGGCTCAGTAGAACATCATTGGAAAATTTGTAAACTTAAGGAATCAGTACATATGCCAGGCCACAAAAAAAAAAAAAAAAAAAAAAAAGGTGTGTCAAAAGTTTTGTTTGTTTTTCCTTGACACCACTCTTATTGTATACTCACTTGGCAATTTTCATTGTTTCAAAAAGCTACTTTGAGAATCTTAATAAAACCCGAACATATGAAACTGGATTTATGCATTCTCTTTTGTCCTGAGAATCAACAGCATAAACTATTAAGCTCTATTCTTCTAATTAAATGATTAAATAGTGCTTAATATTTTTGTTGTTAATTCTTGAAATAAAAATATATTAATTCAGATGCATGTAGGGAATTTATGTGGGGAGAGTGAATGAAAGAAATGCCCAGAAAATTAATTTCTTTCAAGAGCTATAATTACAGTTACTTGTACTTATGTGTTTATTTGAATTTTCTTGTCTACAGAAATTTTTATAAAAATTATAATAATTATTAATATGGGCTCCTTGACATTCTATAACTTTCATCAGCTTTTTATTAATTGATTTTGTGAACTTTTCTACTGTTTCAACTTTTGTATTACTTGCATCATTGTTTTCAGTGACCCTCTTTATTTGAATGATTTTTTGTATCCTCATGTATATATCTGTAGTGTCTCAATAAAAATAAAATATATAAACAAAAATATTAGGTTGGTGCAAAAATAATGTCGTTTTCTCACATAGTAACATATGTGAGAAAACGACATTATTTTTACACCAACCTAATAATAGGGCATCTGCTCTTTCCTTTAAATCACTTATTTCCTTCTTACTCTCTCTCAAACTTCTTTTTCTATACTTCTCTCAACTAATGAGAAGGCAAACCTCAAATAAAAAGGGAAAGAAGAAAAACTGAACCTGGCCAAAAAAAAAAATACTGAAAGTTTGCTGGATTTGAGCTTACTTATTTGTAAGTGAAAAATGCCCAAAATCAAGGAGGCTCCACATATAATTTCCATTATGAAAAAAACGAGAAAAGAAAGTAACACCAGAAAATGAAATAATTTTGGGCAATCAAAACAAATTGACATAAAGAGACTTTTGATGTTAGCCAAAACCAATGTTCACACCAGAGTCTCAGAACCTGGTCAAAACAGATATAAACTGCCATCACTAGTTAGAAGCACAAGGAAAAAGAACAAAAGAAGAAACCAGCCATGTGTAACACTTGAAGAAGTAGTTAAGAGGTTATCTGCTGAGTCTGTCTATATTTCGGAGATGAGGTATTATGTACAGTATTTACATTATTCAGACTATTGTCCTCATCTTTGTCGCTATATTTATCACAACATTTTGGCCGTTGTATGTTACGGCCTCCTCAAGGACACATGGCACAGTGGATAAAGGAGTTGGTTAGATCGAGTGACAGACCCAAAGAGTGTGAGTTCAATACCCGGTTAAGGCAGTGGAGAACTTTCGGAGGGAAAATTAGCAGGAGATAACTGATAACTGACATCCATCAAACATGGCACGTGGAACTAGAACAGTCTACCCCAGTGATCGAAATAAAGGGTTCAGTTCGAAATTCCAACCACCTGAAGAAGGCCGGAGCGTACAACGGCCGAAACGTTGTGATAAATATGGCGACAAAGATGAGGACAATAGTCGGAATAATATAAATACTGTAGGTTATCTGCTAATGATAATTCTGTATGGCCAAGAAAAAAAACAGTAGATTGACACTGGCCTCTTTCTAAAATGACCACAACCAATATCAAGTACTGACTTCCCAAACTCTTGAATACCAGGCCGAAACAGATATTTCTACAGAGTGCTCCCAATATCCACCTTATGAAGAAACTTTTTGTTACATTGAATACCAAAGGACACACTCATCACTCTAAAGAAAATAAATCAAATATATTATTCAGTGAAATAGCCTTCACATGGACCATAGCAAGCAACCTTCGCAAAGGTCACTGAATGACAATAAATTACTTTTTAAGACAAAGATGACAAGACAAAGAACAATGTTCTCTATAAGACAGTGGTCAAGACCAGCCAGAAACAGAAGACACACAGAGAGTGATGAGAGAAAGCTTCACAGTAATACAAAAGGGAAGATACACCTGTTAGACTGTTCACCTCCCTATCACCTCTTTCCATTTCTACTTTGCTCATCTATAACAGTAGCTCATTGTTTTATTTCATAGATGAGGATCTGGCCAAACAGTTATTCTTTTTAAAGCTACACTGAAATATTTGTAGAAAAGATAGTGGGAAACTCCTTCATGGTGGCAAGAAAGTGACTGAAGTCGAGATGCCAGATCAGGACCGATAACATTACACATTCGAATGGAAGATACTTCACTCTGAGAATGAACCTGGTGTCTGATCTGAGCTAAATCATATATGGCAGGAGTACTCTCCCATTTCAACCTGATCTAGCTCTTGTAAAGGTAAAGGATAATGGGAGGAGTCTGGTAATTACTGGAGTGATACATGGAACATTATTTTTCCAGGCTCTTTAGCAATGGATTGTATGTACAAATTCTACATCAGCTTTGCAGAATATAAAGAAGCATTTTCTTATACTTAAAAATTCTTTAGCAATGGAGTGTATGTACAAATTCTACATCAGCTTTGCAGAATATAAAGAAGCAATTTTTAATATTTAAAAATTCTTTAGCAATGGAGTGTATGTACAAATTCTACATCAGCTTTGCAGAATATAAAGAAGCATTTTCTTGTACCACACAAAAAACATTGTTAAAGAATAGACAATAATTCTTTGCAGAAGTTGATGCAGATGATAGGACTGTATTAGGAAGAATGTGCAGGAGTACAGCCTTGCCCACATTAACCCACTTGACATGGATGCTTAGAAGGAAGGAGTGAGAGCTAGTTGACTGCTGTCTACCCCAGTCACTGGGAAACCCACAGCAGTATAATCAAAGTTCCAGATCTTGACTTATTGTAATACCATCATCAACTTTTAAGTACCCTATAATATTACTAACTACAATACTATCCCAGAATGTTACTCCACCCATCCCCCTGTTGTCTTCTAAATCAGTGCCACTGAAGGTGTGGTACATGTACCAGTGCTAGTACATGAGTTATCACCTGCCAATATGCTTCATCATTATTCACGACGTTTCAGCCACTGTATGCCACTTCCTTCTTCAGGATCTGTCTATATTTCTGAGATGAGGTATTGTTACTATTTACACTATTTACATTGTTTGAAATGTTGTACTCATCTTTAGTGTCACATTTACAATGTTTTGGCACTTGTACACTAAAGCCTTCTTCAGGATCTGCCTATATTTCTGAGATGAGGTATTGCAAATATTTACACTATTTACATTGTTCAAACTGTTATCCTCATCTTTATTAAAGACAACAGTCCAAGCTATGTAAATGCAATGTTAATCATTATCTTTTGTTGTCTTAATTCCTGTTCTTTTATCATTCTCTCACCTTAATAGTGTTTTTTTTTTCCTTATATTCTCTCACACTCATTAACCCTTTGTGTTTTAGTGGCTTTATTGCCTTGGGGTGAAATGATTAAAATAAGTTCATTTTTCTTACATTTTTATCAAATCATTTTTTATAACATTCTTAATGTCAGTTTTTTCTTGTTCTTGTTTTGTCAATGTTCTAAATTTATTTTGATTTTTCTGTTCAGCTTTTTTGCAATTTCCAACATTATTTCCCCATCACATTTTAGTCGGTTAAATGTCGTCGGTATATGATACATGCTTATGCAATCGTGTCTTTTCAATTATTGACTGACATGTTCACAAAAAAACAATCTGTCAAAAGGAAAGTTTTTCTCTTGACATCACTATTATTTTAATTGCAGTGTAACCCGGATATAAGAGAGTTGTCGGGACCGGAGAAGAAGTCTCTTGTATCCGGGTTTCTCTTATATCCGGGTTACACTGTATCTTCAATTCATTGGCAATGATTGTTTTAAAAAGTGATGATTAGAATTTTAAATTTTTAATAAAACCCCAAAATATTTTCTTTGTTCTTTGAGAATTTATAACAAAAATATTAAACATTATTTATTAGATTAATTACAAGAATAATTTTATATTTACAACATTCTAAAAATGGGAAACATAAATACAGAACCAACAAAATACAATGCAATTTTTATCAGTTTAAAGAAATACATAAGGGAGGTAAACCATAATTGCTGGAGTTTCAAGCCTTGGATTTCAAGATCATAAAACTGGAATATTAAAACAAGAAGTAAACTGAGATATAAAATAATATGAGAAGAAAACGTATTAAGTCCAAAAAATCCTGTTTATTCAAATTTTCTTTTATAAATTCATATAAAATTATGAATAAAAAAAAAACTTGTTTTTATAGTTATTTCTAAAAAATGGTAAATAATAAATTTTGAATTGGAGTTGATTCCCATATTTTGATAATTTCGTAATTTTTAAATATTTTTTTAATAAAAAAAAAGATTCATTTTCATTTTTGTTTCTTTATAAAATACTAAATGCAGGACAAAGAAAATATATAAATTCGCTTTCATCATATGTTTGATTATTACAATTCTAATCACTGCTTTTTAAAACAATAAACTTGCCGAGGATTGAAGGTTAAAAAAACAAAAATAAAATCATCCACTTAACAGTTAACTGTTAACACTCCATTTTTTTGTGTGCCTGAAGGTCCAAGTTTGCTGATATTTTTTTTATTAGAAAAGCTTGTTTTCTTTTCAAATAAAATATATTATAGACACTATTGTCTTGAAAAAAAATTTTTGATGAATAATGAATTTTTAAAAACATTTTTTTCATTTTTTTGAAAGTTTTATTTAGAATTTATTAATTCTTTTAAAATTCTATATCAATTTGTAGTGTTCATTGTTATTAAATTAAGATTGTATTTACTATTTGTAAATGGAAAAGCTCACTCAAACTCAACAAATCCCCAATATTTAAAATAAATTTTGAATTTATGTCTGTATAAATGCATTGATTTTTGTAAAACGGATGCTCAAAAAGCAACATTATCAGAAAATAAGAGCAGGAATTATATAGTAAAGTTAAAATTTATTGGTCATTTTCTAAGATTTCCTCAGCAACCATACTTGTAAGTTAAACTATAGAGTAACGGATCTAAAATTCAATAAAATATTAGACTGCTCAAAATATTTTCACAAATTTTTAAGATTAATTAAAAAAAAAAAAAATATATATATATATATATATATATATATATATATATATATATATAAAAGGCATTTACAATATATTTGTCAAGTAATTGTTACAGTTATGTCGCCCTTAGAAAAAATTCTCAACGATGAATCTTTGAAGAAAGTTATCAACACTTCATAAAAACACACCCTATGATAAAAAAAAATGTTTTTCTACAATATTTTGAATTAAAAGTAAGTAATATTTGTTTTATTCCAGATTAATTAACTTTTAAACCAGTTAACTTTCTTCAAATAAAGTTTTAGAAAAGTATATTTTATTTTTGAAAGATTTTTTTAATAAAGTGAATTACATTATGATGGCAGATTTGCCAATATGGACGATTTTAGCGTTTTTACTAATAATAAAAAACAGTTTTAATATGAGTTGATGTGTTTGCCTAGTCTTTTGAACAGAAGTAGGGGTTTTTATCCCTTGTTTCCTGTTTAGGATTGGGCTTCTGGTTCCTTCTAAAGTTTACTTCAGCTCTCTACTCCTAACATTTGTTCTTTCCTACACTAATATAAGTTTATACAGTAAGCCTCTACCTTGAGTGGCTCTTGAGCTTTGTCTGGGCTGAACATTATAAAAGAAAAAGAAAAAAGAAGTCCAATTGAAATTCGATTTGAAATAGAGCAAAGTATTTTGCTTATTGGAAATATTAAATTTAACCTATGAGCATGAAATTAAAACTAAAAAGCTTCAAGAAAGATTTTTCATTTTTAAAAATGCATTCTAAACCTTAGATTTCTTTTGCTTTTTTTTCCGGGGTGGGGGAGGTGCCTATATAAGTTAACACTAACAGTAGAAAAGACTAAAAGAGACAAAAATTGGTGCACCTTTTCATAAAAAATAATAAACTCTAACAAAGCGTTTGAAAATTATTTGATGGTAAAAAAAATTGTTAAAATAAAAATTAAATTTATTTCAGAAAATTATCTTTTCCTCTTTTTTTTTTTTTTTTTTTTTTGGTAATTTTGAATTATCCAAATATATTTTTAATTTTTTTCTCCTCTCCCAATGTGTCCGTATAATCGAGGACGTACCGTACCATGAACTGAGTTCACCACAGTCTCCGAGAATAATAATTAATAATATGGATTTTTTTAATAATGAATATGTTAGTGATAACAATTAAAAAAAGTGTCTGAATGAATATAAAAATTTAAATTATTTTGAATCAAATTCAAATATTAAGCGGTCAACGAAAAGACTGAGTTTGTTTCTATAATAAAATTTCAGACACTTACAAGAAGATCCACTGCGTAAATTTTGTTGGTTCATTTCATTGAATTATTAGAACTTTTACTGCGTTTTAATCTGTTCAGTGCTTCAGGCGGTGCCATTTGTTTTGTGTTCCTTTTGAAAAATAGCTGCCATGGACTCCGTAAGAAGAACTCGAAAAACGCCTTTGAAATAATTTTAAAATGCCTTCTTTGAACATAAATTTCGGTTTTGTTTGAAAGATAATAGCCTAAAGCTAATCCGTATTAAAAGAAAAATTAATGTCTGTACATATATAATTTTTTTTTAGGCATTTTAAACTATCAGCACGTCGGTTGCTCATCGAAACGCCATTATAGATGAAATTGAAAAATGTAAACGACAAATTTAAAAATCTCTTAAAAATCCAATATTTGTCCTGGAGATGTGTTTCGAAGTCATTTAGTAAAGTTAAGGAATAATTTTAAAAATTTAAGGATTCTGTGCAAGTAATGTTCTCTCTCTCTCTCTCTCTCTCTCTCTCTCTCTCTCTCTCTAAGACCTAATGAAAATAACATTTCGGTTTATTTTTACGCACAGCAGCCTTTTAAAAACTATCTCATTCAATCCCTCTATTAAAAAGGGCACGAAAAAAAATTAATGAAATACGGAACAGCAGTATAGAATCGTCCATATTTCATACTCCCCTCCGAGATAAAATACACTCTTCCATCAGAATCAGTTTTATTTTAACCAACCAACACCTCACATTGCAAATCTTGACTTTCTATTGGTCAAGACATGTAACAATTGTTGAAAAACTGTTTTCGCGCCGAGTTTGCTGGAGCCTGTTTTGGTTTCCAGAAACAAATAAAAAGGACCATCTTGACCCAATTCACGAGTCAGTCAATAAACTCTCTGCCTTCGGGCGGGGAGGAACCCGAAGAAGGCTACGCCGAAGGGCAGAGTCTCTTTCGGGGAGGTAAACCGACCCTGAACCCGTTTATATGAGTTCAATGGGCATATTTTTGGGCCAAGCCCATGGGCTGAGAGATCCCACGTTAAAAAACCGGCCTCATGCCACATGATGCCCCAGTGTGTGTGTGGGGGGGACTGAATATCGTCAGTCAATAAACTTCAGAGAGATGTCACACAAATCCACATGTGTCACTACTTTGACTTAAGATACTTTTCGTGCGTCAACTGCTGACTCAAACATTAACATAATCTCTCACATCTCACAACTTTCTAAGAAAAGTGTTCTTACACACTACTAAAATAGAAATTGTATTTTAAACAAAGACAAACACAGAACAATCCAAGGTAAACAACTCTGGAGAAATTAGACAATTAAACCCTACTTTATTCACACGTACAAACTACACAAATTTCTATATTTCTAATTTAATAATATTTTCCATTTTACTCTGTTTGACTCAAACATTAACATAATCTCTCACATCTCACAACTTTCTAAGAAAAGTGTTCTTACACACTACTAAAATAGAAATTGTATTTTAAACAAAGACAAACACAGAACAATCCAAGGTAAACAACTCTGGAGAAATTAGACAATTAAACCCTACTTTATTCACACGTACAAACTACACAAATTTCTATATTTCTAATTTAATAATATTTTCCATTTTACTCTGTTTGACCAGAACACTTGAACAATTTTGAACTGTAAATCGATAAGAAACCCAATTTATCAGTCAATTTCTTGCATTACCAAACTACAAGTTTTCAAATTGTATATTAATTGTACAAAAATGCATGTTGTTTTATTGAAATCTCATAATCGGTGTTTCTTACTCAATAATTGCCTTGTGATTGATTCGTTTTTTGAATGTCTCTATTCTATATTGTTGTGGATAAATATGGTGAACATGCCCGTAAAAAACTATCTTTAATATAAAAACCTTCTGATACCAAATTCAAACTCATAGCAATCCCAACAGTAGAATGATATAAAAATTGGTATTTATGTTAAAAATAAATTATCTTTAACTAAGTACCGCCCTAAAAGTGATAATTCCTTTAAAAAATTAAAAATCATTCTTGAAGCTTTAATTTAATTCCAAGCCAGATTAATATTCCCAAATAAGCAAAGCACTTTGGTGTATCAAACCAAATTTAAATTGACTGGAATCATTTTGCCTACTTAAAATCACTAAATCTATCAACACAGTTCTCTTTATTAAAACATCTTTCAAAAGGAAAATATATTTTTCTGTAGCATTATTTGAGGAAAATTAACTGATTTAAAGATTAACTAATGTGAAACGAAAAAGCTATAACATATTTTAGTTTAAAATATCACAGAAAAGCATGTTTTAAATGGTGTTTTTCTAACAGCCTGATTACACCATTTACATCGTTCGGGCTGTTGTCCTCATCTTTATTGCCATATTCTCGACATTTGTTATAGACAAACGTATGGTTGCAAGAAAGAAATACAACAGCAGAAATAGATTTACGTGATTTATTTCAATAGGAACGTGTGGGTTTGGGACAGCTACCTTGTAGTATAGTTCATAAGCCGGCTTCCGATCTGGGTTGATCTTTCATAGTAGTTCTCACTGGTTGGCATGGCACTCCTCCTGCTGACTGCTGCTGACTGCCCATGATAGATCTCTTCCCTGGCCTCCTGTTGACTGCTATTTCTTCCCCGTGTAACCACTTTTATGGTGTTTTTTATGGCTTAACATGCTCGAAAAACGACATGAGTATAATTACGAAGGAAGCATTTTTATTGGTCGAAAAATAGAAACACTTTAAAATATTATTATATTTTTCGACTGGAACTCGTGCGTCGGGAACCTGCGTAAACGAAGATAATGGTCATTTTGTGACGGGGCCTTGTCCCGTTCACATCCGGCTCTCACTCTTAAGTATGTTAGTTTATTTGCCTGCAAATCAGCCAAGATATGTTTATTTTATAACATGTTTCGGCCATTGTACGATCTTACGGTGTTATATAGTTTCCCACTGTATTCATATTTATGCTTGGCCGGCTTATGGGAACCAGTAAGACAGAGAGCTAGAGAAAAACACGTAATATGAACTCTGGTAAAAAATGTTTACTGAGACGTTAGGTTTATAAGTCCCCAAAGGTCAAGCGCAATCCAAAAAAAACAAAAAAGAGTTCAATACCTGGTGATAGAGGGGAGAACAAAAGTGAAATAAAAAAAAAAAAAAAAAAAAAAAAAATGTGGAATTAGAACAATCTACTCCCGTGGACTCGATAAAGAGTTCGGTTCAAAAGTACAACGTATATCACTTAAAACAGGGCTTGGCAACCTTTTGCTAACTATGTATCGACTGAGGGTTTTACTTTTAAAATCATTCAGTGTGCCAACATTATACGTATTTTTTATACAAGGCAAAGCCAATATACCTGTTCTATAATATATTTTATTAAATTGTATATATTAAAATTCAAACAGCTAAATATCTTGTATATATTAAAATTCAAGCAGCTAAATATATCTTGTATATATTAAAATTCAAGCAGCTAAATATCTTCTTTGCATTGTAGTAGTTATTGGTTCGGACTTTGTGATGCCATTTTCTGCTGCATGTCATTAGAAATTGCTTGGCCCTCCGCGTGTGGCACACATGCCATAGATTGCCAAACCCTGACATAAAGAAGGCCGAAGCCTATAATGAATTTTTTTTGTTATTTTTTGTTTTGTTTTGTCTTTACAGTAAGCGGTCACTTGAGATAGTTTATATGGATAGGAGGAGAAGATAATGGCTAACTCTCTAGACGTAAACAGGTTAAGATTGTAGTGATCGGGGATCAGTGATCTTGGAAGTCTCTTCCATAGAGCAGTGGAATACAGAGGGAATGTGGGTAGTTCACTACAATGTAAGTAGCATGGCGTGTCCTAGGTGTGAAAGTTAGAACTGACAGAACCAAAGAATGCAGTTCCTCCAAGCACTTTCCATGGAAGTAGCAATAGAGCTGTGAGAGACTCACCACATCCCACCTGAGAGAGAGAGAGAGAGTTTGGAGGATAGAAAATAATTCTTCTGCAACAAGGACTCAGAGACACCGAGTCAAGGTCGGTTTATTTTTAACGCAAGGACTCCAGTATTTCCACTCAGGCTTGCTGGTATAAGCTGGTCTTAGCTGAGCAACGGTGAGGAGAAACCAAAAGAGGAGAGAAGGCCTCCTGCCCACAACAAATACTACATCTGCAGCATCCAACCAGATGGAAAAAAAAAAAAAAAAAACTACTTCTCCTCTCAGAAGAATCTATGGAGAAAGCCCCCACATGACCGGAAACACTTTTTGGTTTCCTTTTGCATTATGGAAAAATGAAATTGTTTATTTTTTTATTTTATTTATTACTTTATTTTCATTCTCCTACACAAGTTTATTTACCAACTAATTATACAGCAGAAATAAAGAAAGTGGAGTATTAAATTATCTTTACTTAGAAGAGTTCTATAGGAAGGGAGATAACCATATCTACAGATTACACTTGTAAAATTTTGGTTTTATTTGAAAGATAATAGCTTAATACTAATCTATTAAAAAAAAAAAAAGAAAAAAAAAAAGAAAAGAAAAATAATTTCATGCATTTTAAAACCTGACAATTAATTTATCATTGATTTACCATTTTAAATGAAAAATGATGGCAGAAAATTTAAGACATTCTAAAACTCTCTTTAAAAAAATTGGGTAATTTGTAGTGTAAGCTCTGCGCTCAGTTCTAATAAAAATTTCCACCCAAGTGTAAATTTACATGCTTAATTAAAAAATAGCAGTAAAAGTTTGCAGAAATCTACCGTTTTGGAGTTATCAACAACAAAAGTTTGGACTCATTCAAATCTGTCCACCATTACTAGCGTTCTTTATATACCTTGGCCTCGAGTAATCATGTGCAGAAGCTTACTTAGTTAACAACCTTTTTACTGATCTTCCTATCTTTTTACTCATCTCAATTAATGCACAAAAGCAAAAATCTTTAGACACTTTTGAAAGTGAAGCTTGTATTGAATTTCTTTTATTTATTTTTTTTTTTTTGGTAAATTTAAGTTATACAAAAGCAATGACAAGTGTTGTTTTGTTTTTTTATGGTGAAGCTTTTTTTGTTTTTTCATAAAAAATAAAATTGTGAACACCATCGCAAAAATGTAGCCTTTCCACAATTTAATAAAGAAAAATTTGACCCTTATATTTGTTCTTGCTATTATTTCCTTTCTAGCATTTTTTTATTTTGTAAATAATCATGCTCTTTTTAAATTTCGTACAAAGTTTGTGCATTGTGTGCGCATTAATCAAGACAAGTGAAGCTTCAGCGCTTCAATACAAATATATGTAAACAACACCAGTAACATCTGCCATGCTGTAGAGGCAACGCGAATGAGTCCAAACTTTTATTGACGAAAACTCCAAAAGGGTAGATTTTAGCAAAATTTCTTTGTTATTTTCAAATTAAGCATGTTGCACCTAAATGAAAATTTTCATTATAATTGAGCGGGGGTGTTGGGCATACAAATACCCCCCCCCAAAAAAAAATCAAACATCTGTCTTTGGCTTCAAAGAAAATTCAAGTATTACTTTAGCAGAATTTTATAAAAATATTATTTACTTTACACATAAAATATAGCGAAAAACACATTTGAACACAGCAAGAAATATTCCACTTGTAAACAAGTTCACAGGTCAAACAGTATCAGTAAACGATATTTAAATTTGAACCAATTTCTAAAAAGTAACTAAATATGGGAGACCAAAATACGGAAACTGATTTTGTTTACTCCATAATATAAATACAAATTTAAATTCTTCAAAAAATGTTTCCAAGTTAATTAAATATGGAAGACCAAACTACTAAAATACAGAAACTGGTTTCATTTATGTTTATAAATGCAGATTTAGATTATTTACAAAATGTCTCAAAGTTAATTAAATATGGAAGACCAAAAGTACCAAAATATGGAAACTGGTTTTGTTTATGTTTATTGCATAATATAAATACAGATTTTATGCCTAAGTTTCTTGTAAGAGTCACACCTCAAAAATATGTTCTTTAACAGATCCTGGGGTGCAGATAACTAAATATTTAAGAATGAGATTCATCAGCTTTGGAAGGGTGTTTTTAATATCACCCAAGTTAAGCAACATCGAGCTTAGTTAGTACTTAGATGGGTGACTGCTTGTGAATACCAGGTGCTGTAAGCTTGGATATGCAATTGGTGTAATAGATAATGACTTGGAATTGTTAATCAAAGATCAGAGTACGAATTCTAGTTGGGTTTGTTATATACACTTACATGTAAATACCTTTGGGAAAAGTAAGAATCCATCTCTTACCCCCAGCTATAGGTTAATTAGTAAGACTTGTACCATTTAATCATTATCTCAAAACAAAAACAAAAAAAATCTTACAATCTAAAAATATTTCCTGGCTTTAAATAACCTACAAAGGTTTGATAAGCTGTATAAAACAAATCAGTCAATGAAATACTAATTAACTACATGGGTGTGTCTTAGATTTATTTAGATTCTTTGGAATATGTATAGAAACAACAGTGGCCTCAAAATGGGGGGGGGTCAGTTCAATTGATCCCCCACTTTATATCCACATTACAATTTGTTTATGAAATGGATTAAGTCTGACAATTATTTATTGTTTTTGAAATCCTGGTTATGGAATTATCTACTCGACAAGACCCAGTAAGGAAAAGTCGGTCATGAGATAAAAATTTACAAAACAAAGCAATATTGGAGAATTGTAATTTTTTTGTCACTTGTCAACAAGTGTCATGAGTCAAAACTGCCAAAAACACCGTCATGGGAATATCTGGTGTATGTCCAACTGAGAGAATGGGGTTTAGGTCGAGGAAATATTGTTGACAAAAATTTTGAGAAAAAATTAAAATTAATAATTGAAGTTAAGCCATGCTTGCTCGCTCATACAATCTAGAGATTGGATTGGTCAGAGTGACAACCAGAGTGAAAGGCCTAAGTAGAACACCAAGGGAGGCAGAGGAACTGCCAACACCCCTTGGGCAGAATTGGTATGAGGCACAAATATGAGAAGGAAGGAGTAAAGGCTATCAATGTCCTGCAACTACTCATGGGAGAGGGGATCTCCCCAAAGTTGGGCATGTAATTAATCTCACTGAGCCAGACAACAATGGTCTCTTGTTGGCAATTAGGGGAATCATGAGAAGTCCAAACCATGTCAATCCCATGCCAGTATTAAGCGAAGGTCTATATAAGCAGGACATCAAACAACCAAGAGTGTTGTCCCAGACACTGGATGAGAGACGACTGCTTCACCTGATCTCAAGTGACTTCCTGCCTGAAAATAACTTCTAATATAAGCCTTGTGCCAGAAGCCTTATTCGGACTTAGGGAAACCAACCAAATTGTCGCACTGAACTTGCAAAGCAGGCATCCTAGGTAAGGTGATAAAGTGCATCTGACAGCAAGGCCTATGATCAGGTGGTTTTCAGGTGCAAGAAACTACTTAATTGCTGCTGTTCCCAGGTAGGGCCTGTTAGGGTCCCAGCTATGGACAAATAATTAACCCCCCACTATGAAAGTGTAAAAATAGGTTTTAATAACAGCAATGCATTTTTAGAAAAAATTATTACTAGCAATGTTTTAGAAAAAAAAAAAAAAAAAAAAAAAAAAATTACCAGCAATACATTTTTGAAGGAAAAAATTATTAACAGCAATACATTACATTTAAAAAAAAAAAAAAATATATATATATATATATATATATATATATATTACCAGCTCCCTGGTCCCCAGTCTCCATGAATACAAGCGCCTTATGAGGCTGGCATCCCGCTCTCACCCTTACACTGTAGAAACTTTAAAATGTAGCCGTCTCTTCTACTCCAATAGCTTCATACCTCGCACCTCTCGCCTGTGGAACACCCTTCCCAATTACTGTTTTCCTGATAGCTATAATCTCCAACTATTCAAATGTAATGTCAATCGACATCTCCAGTTACCTTGATCTACACACTACCCTTCATCCTTTCTTCTATCACTCCTATCTGCTCTTGCTACAAATCTTCTGCAACCCCCCTGCATCCTAGTGGCTTCATGCCTTGCTCGGGGCACTAAGCTTAAAAAAAAAATAAAAATCTTGTTGGCATTAAATAACCCATTGAGGTTGATATGCCATAAAACAAATCAAACCAAACTTACAAAGCAGGAAGGGTCGATATTTTCTGCATGAAGAACTAATAATATTTTAACATCAAGAATTAAACCAAGCGCTGTACAAAGAACGTATATAAAAACATTTTCTTTTATTCAAATTGTTTTTTTTTTTACTTCTAACTTCACTCTGCCTGGACCAAACCAGTAAAATGATTCCTGCCAATGAGTCAAGCCTTATGATGAAATTCAAAGACAACATGGGATAAGGCAAAGCTTGGATCAAAGAGACCAACTCACCAATATATGTCTTACTATCTAAACAAGAGCTGATGGGTAGAAGAGATGAATTCATATCTTTCACCTTCAAGGTCATTTGCACATTCATCATCTGAATGTATCAATTAGGTCAAGTAAACTTTTTTTTTATAAATTGGTCATGCCATGAACACATTTCAATGTCACATCATTGACCAATTATAAATTTGCATAAAATAACCTTTGTGCTGGTATCAATAAACGTGTTTTCCATCAGTGTGCTGAAATCTTTATATACCAAAATTCAATTAGTGCTTGATTAGTGCAGTAAAACATTTTTCAATTTTAAAAAGTCAATTTCCAATTACTATGGTTACAGTTATCGACATACAAATTAGCTGCACTAATCAAGAGATTCTTGTACATAAAACATAATGCACCCTAAATTAAGAGTCCCCAGACAGGGTTAGTAGACATTATTGGCAAATATGGCCATTGTATCCACATTAAAAAAAAAAAAAAAAAAAAAAAAAAAAGCGTCAAAAGGACAATTTTGGCCATGACATTGCTTGTTTTAATTACATTCACTCTTCAGCACTATTTATTTATGTGTTGAATGGCCCCGTAGAAGCAAGCAAGCCAGAGTGGTTTGCATCTGGCGTATAGGAAAATAAAGGTCTTACCTTAACGTGCAGCACATGACATCAGCAAGTTTGCTCTGCGAAAATGGCATTACTCTCCCGTCCAACCATTTTAGTAGTATGTGCAGTGATGAGGGTTTTTTGTACAGTTTGGAATGCTTCCACCAATAGCAAGTCGTGTGCTGACTGGTTGAACTGGAGGAGGCAATTTGCCTGTGTAACCGAGAATAAAAGCAAAGAACACTGGTTGTTTGGGGAAACGCGGTGTTGGCCTGATAAAAGAGGGCTGGAGCAGTGAAAACAGGAAGGAACGACGGCTATATGTAGTTGCGTGTTCAGAAAACAAGGAAGGTGAATTGAACCAGCGATATTTTGATTTGTACAAGTGACGATGCAGCAATACAGACTTATTTAAACTACAATTTATTAGATCATTTATTGGAATGGTTGGCAAAACATTAGCTAATTGATTCACACTTTATAAAATTGTAAATAATGATTCCCTCATAGTTTGTTCACATATTTTAATAATGTAGTAAGTTTATAAATTTAGGAACAAAAAATTGTTTTCCTATTTCTTTATAAATTGGTAAATGATAAATATTGCATTAGTTTTGAAAATGTTGTAAATATAAAATTATTCTTGTAAATAAACAATCTAATAGTGTTTAATATTTTTGTTGTAAATTCTCAAGAACAAAAAAAAAAAAAAAAAAATATATATAAATTCACTTTCATCATGTGCTTAGGTTTTATTCCAATTCTAGTAATTGGTTCTTAAAACAATAAGCAATGCTAAAAAAGAGAAGGTAGTTAAAAAAAGTTATGTCATGAGAAAAACTGGCCTTTTAACACTACGTCCTCTTGCAGAAACATTTGCTCATATATGTCTTCAGTTCTTTATTTCAAAATGAATTTCTGCAACCAGCAAGTCTTAATTTTATTTTAAAAAAATGTTTTTAAAAATGAAAACAACTGAAGGAGTTATCTTTGAAGTCATGTGCAACAATGGAAACACAAACAAGCGCTTCCATTACAACGTATTTACACAGACTCTCAACCTTTATACAATTCTATAATTGAGAATCAATTTTTGCCACCAAAAATTATGATTTAAAAAAAAAAAAAAAAAAAAAAAATATCTTTATGGAGAAATGAATGCAATATTAAAGGATTAAAAATACAAAAAATAAAAAGTTATTTGATCGAAAGCATTTATTTGGACCTTGAATCACAATACACAATTATTTCAGAATAAATTTCTACAAATAGCAAGATATGAATAAAAATGAGAAAAACTTGGAACTTTATTTTTGTGGAGAAGAGAAACCAAAGCTGTAAAATTCTAGAAACATTAAAATTATTGCATTAAATTTTATAGAAATCCATTAATGTTTTCGGTATTTTGTCATCTTTTGAATAAAATCCTTATTGTTAAAACAGGTTTCAACAAAAATTTTACTGTTTGTGGATCTGTGATTTAAATTCTTAGGTGAATCTTGGATATTCATCTAAATGGACCATTTATCCATGGCAAATACTGACAAGGGACATAATGCATTGGCAGCAAAAGAAGCAACTGAAATGGAAGCTTAAAAAAAATCTCAAAAGCAGAGGTTTATTTTATTTCTCTTAAAAAAGAAAAAAAAAAAGAAACAGCTCATCAAACTTTTAGCATTCAACATCTTTTCTCAATGTTTAACCCACCCCATGTATATTCTGCCATAATATATGACATCATCATCACCAATAATTACAGGAAGTCACACAAACAGCGCGAGTTTGGGAGCCAATAATTACAGGCTTGATTTGTGTTTGTTGAAGGTTAAAGGGATAAAGCCAAAACATAATGCAAGTGAATATTGCATTAGCAATTTTTGGGGGGAGATAACGATTTTTTCAGGTACAAGTCCTACTATTTAATCCACAACTTGGAGAGAAGAGATGGATTCATACACTTCTCAATGAACTTGGCTAGAATATGAACTCTGCTTAACTATTTCTCATTCTCAGCCACTATCCATTACACCACCCACACATGCCAAAACATAAATATAGAGAAAGAAACGTTAAACTTTAAAATAATTATATGATAGAAATCTCATGCTGATAAAATTTGTAACATCAAAATGATATTGGAAAATACAATGATTATTATAAAACATTCCTGCGAATCAGTTTATGCGACCTGTCAATAATAATAACTAGGTCTTGCCCCTTCAAGAGGGGGCTGGGTTTGTTGCCTGGCACCTGAGGCATCCCCAAAAGGGGAAGTGTCAAGGAGGTTTGGGAAGTTTTCCCCAGTGTTGCCATTAAACCTACTCGTGTCACATTCAGCAGAATCATGGTCATGCTGAAAAAATAAACACTTCTCAGTCATTTGGCTAAGATCAAAGTGTAGTATCTGTTATCATCAGCTTAATCTGATTCTCTCATGTACCCTTCTTTATTTCACTTTCTCACTGAAACTAAGTAGTGTTTTTTTCCCCCTCTTTCCACACAATTAAAAATGGAATAGTCCATTATTTATGAGGTATTGGCAGGGTGTATATAACAGTCATGTGAACTAATGGAAGGAGGGACAAGCACAATTCTAAAAGGATAATAATAATGTTCTATTTCACGGAGAAATGTTTTTATATTTTTTTTTTTTTACTTTAACAAAAAAAGTGGAAATAAATTTCTTTATTTTTTTTGCAATGTGTGCAGGTATTGTCAGATGCAACTTTGAAAAGGAAGAGAAAATGGCTTCTCTAGTGTAGATTCTCAGGTCATCTTCACTACAACATCCTTGAAAAAGAACCACACACTTCACAATATACATTATTTACACTCAGTCTATTATACTCATCTTTGTTATTCACATCATTTCAGCTGCTAAGTCATCCAGCCTCCATCAGTTGTGTTGATCCAGGTAACCTTCAGGTAATTTCAAACAAGCCTTTATTTAATCTTTTGGGGGAAACTTTTCTTTTTCTGCTGCTAAGGACTCCTTAGTCTTATTTCTAAATAATAAGAAGCAGAACAAGAACAATCTACCCCCATAGATTAAATAAAGGGTTTAGTTCAAAATTCCCTGATAATTACCCAGATTGACAAGCAGCTGATGAATCCAAAGGGCACAACTGCCAAAATATAACAAAAATGACATCAAAAGTCAGAGTATAAACAATGATAACTCTTTATCCCAGAAATCCAGACAGAAATTCACAATATAACCTACTTCCAGTGTGTTCGCACATGACCCACCAAATGGGACTTTTGTGAAAAGGAAGAGCCACACACTTCACAAGAATATGGCTTTTCTCCAGTATGTGTTCGCATATGCCTCACCAAATGTGACTTCTGTGAAAAGGAAGATTCACACACTTCACAAAAAAACGGTTTCAATCCAGTGTGTGTTTGCATATGCCCCACCAAATTGGACTTCCGTGAAAAAGAAGAGCCGCACAATTCACAAGGAAATGGCTTCTCTCCAGTGTGTTTCCGCATATGTGCCACCAAGTACGTTTTCCGGGAAAAGGCAGCATCACACACTTCACAAGAATATGGTTTCTCTCCAGTGTGTATGTGCATATGACGATTCAAAACTGATTTGTGTGTAAAAGAAGAGTTACACACTTCACACGTATATGGCTTCTCTCCAGTGTGTATTCGCATGTGCCCCTCCAAATGTGACTTTCGTGCAAAAGAAGAACCACATGTGTCACAAGAATATGGCTTCTCACCAGTGTGCTTTTGCATATGCCCTATCAAATGTGACCTTTGTGAAAAGGAAGTACCACAGACTTCACAAGAATAAGGCTTCTCTCCTGTGTGTGTCCGTACATGTACCATCAAAACAGATTTTTGTGTAAAAGAAGAACCACAGACTTCACAAGAATATGGTTTCTCTCCAGTGTGTGTTTGCATATGCACCATCAAATGTGATGTCTGTGCAAAAGTAGCGCTACAGACCTCACAAGTATATGGCCTCTTTCCAGTGTGTTTTCGCATATGTGCTACCAAATTTGAATTATCTGAAAAGGAATAGCCACAAACTTCACAAGAATATGGTTTCTCTCCTGTGTGTGTCCGGATATGTCGGTTCAAATCTGATTTCTGGGTAAAGCAAGAGTCACAAATTTCACAAGCATATGGCTTCTCCCCAGTGTGTATCCGCATGTGTCCTACCAAATTTGACTTCTGAGTAAAACAAGAACCACATGTATCACAAGAAAATGGTTTCTCTCCAGTGTGTGTTCGCATATGTCGCTTCAACTTGGATTTCTCTGTAAAGGAAGAGCCACATTCTTCACAAGAATACGGTCTTTCTACAGATTGGGTTTTTAAAGTTGAACTGCTTGCCAAAGTCCAGCCAAAAGCTTCCAAACAATTTGCTGTTTCTGAGTAGCTTTCCATATTTTCTATCTTGAGATGCAAATAATTGATGTAATTTTCAAGTTCACTAATTTATGCAAGTTCATAAAGTATTCAATAAAAGAGGAAAATCTGAAAAAAGAATAAAATTCCTTTCCCTTTATGAATGCATAAATTGCGTAAGAAAGAAGAGTCGTCTATTTTGTAATATGTTTACAGATGTTTTCCACACAGTAATATTTGTTTAAAAGAACATCCAAACATCTCCAGTGAGCATTAGAAAAGAATCTAAAAAAAAAAAAAAATATAGGACTTTATTGGAAAGGAAGACAGACTTTGCAGTTTATATATAGAAGACCAAATTTGATTTCCTGAAAATAGAAGATCCCCACATTTAACAAGATGAGAGGTTTTAAGTTTCTTTTCAAACCTAAATTCATAGACAATTCATATCCATAAGTTTTACAATATCTTTGGTGTGTGAGGGGAAGTTTTCCATATATATTTTGATATATATTTTACTTCAAGTCACCAAGAAAAGGATGATTTCTTAATTCATAAGTTTTTGAGCTGGAACATCTGTAAAAACAAAAAGAAATTAAATTTAGAATAAGATGGAGTGTTTCAAGAAGCTTGATCTGTTTTGTTTTTAATCATGTTCAGCCCAAGCAAGGCAGTAAAACCGACTAAAAGCAGCTACTGGATGTGAATGAATTAAAAAACAGAAAAATTACTAAGTGGGGACAGTAGATAGTAATTGACATTGCATCTAAATTTTTGAAAATCAAAGTTGACTGGAAAGCATGGAGCTAGAAGAGAGTTCCACAAGTGAGAAGTGCAAGAAAAAAAACAGTAAACCGATTTTTATTATTTTTAACTCTTTTTATATCATTTGGCTTAATGATTTGTGGTGAAAGTGCGTCAGTACAGACGCAATCAGATCACATGAATATTTGTTAGCATCAGTTACATCCAGGTTTTTCCTGTTAGCAATGGGATGGTTTGGCATACCTAGCTAGATACTGGCCTTTTTGCAATGGTCAAGATCTAGGTCTTTGTAAGATGTCTCATACCAATAAAAGCTGGGAGAAAACAGCAGTTGACAAAACACAGCATCTAGTAAAGTCGGTCCCAGGGGCATTTTGTTCTTAAAGTTGCTGTAGTTTCCAAGACAGTGTTATTTTTTGTTACCTCCTGTCTCTTTCCCCTCTCTCCCTATAATTACTACTGTTGTTAAGAAAGCAACCAGTTAGGTATTTCTCCCCAATCTCAACAGATTCTTTGCTTATATTACAACATGATTATATGTTTTTGCACAAATTACTTTTATTATGAGATTAGACAATAATGTTCAAGAATTTTTCTTCCATAACTATCTAAAAT
Organism: Acanthosepion lycidas; assembly: GCA_963932145.1. Lineage (NCBI taxonomy): Eukaryota > Metazoa > Mollusca > Cephalopoda > Sepiida > Sepiidae > Acanthosepion > Acanthosepion lycidas. The sequence goes on along the minus strand of OZ010575.1, from coordinate 121,793,519 downwards.
TATGAAAGAAAAATTCTTGGACATTCTTGAATTCTGAGGTAAATTCTTAGATTTCACATAAGTCAATAAAAGAAATTTTAGCAATCTTGGGCCTTCATACTCACCCCCCCCAAAAAAAAAACAGAGTGCCAAAAGAACAGTTTTTCCTATGACAATGCTGTAACATTAAATATTTAACATTACCAAGGAGTGAATGTAGTTAAAATAAGCTACATTCACTCATTAGCAATGTTTGCTTTAAAAAAATGTTGATTAGAATTTTAATGAAACCTAAACATATGATAAAATTTATTATTTAAAACATCAGTTAATTGCCAATCGATTCAAACTTTATAAAATGGTGAATAAAGATTTCCTTACAGATAGTTCACTAAATTTAGTAATTTAGTAAATGTTTATAAATTTATGAATAAAATTTATTTTTAATTTTTTTTTTTTTTAATAAACTGGTAAATGATAAATATCACATTACATTAGTTTTTAAAATGTAAATATAAAATTATTCTTGTAAATAAACTATCTAATAAACAAATAGTGTTTAATATTTTTGTTGTAGATTCTGTTAGAAGAAAAAACATGAATAAATTCACTTCCATCATATGTTTAGGCTTTATTCCATTTCTAATCATCACTTTTTAAAGCAACAAACATTGTTGAGGAGTGAAAGTAGTTAAAATAATTCTCAAGAGAAAAGCTGTCCTTTTAATGCTCCATATATTTGCAGGCATGAAGATTGAAGAGTGTTGTAATTTCTTTCTTTGTAAATAGATTAATGAAAGCAATAGACATTTTTAAAGGCAATACAACAATGAGGTTAAAAATGTGTGTAAATGTACCGTATATTCTTGAGCAACACACAATCTCATATCATACAACCCCCAAATTTTCACTTATAAAAATGATTTTATCTTGTATCTTGTGTATTATGCAAGTTCCTTTTTTGAGAGGCTATATATATATATATATATATATATATATATATATATATATATAGTTTATGCAAAATTAGGTAATCCGTATGGGTAGACACAAGGAGGATGATATCCAGAGCAAATATGTTTGAATAAAATAACTTATTACATGGAACCTTAAAGTGGTCTGTTTTTATTCAAACAAATATATATATATATATATACATACACAGTACTTCAATTTCTTTTCATTTACTATATTTTTATTGAGAAAACAAATTTCTGAAGTAGTATAAAAAAAAGATATATAGCAAGAACAAGATTGTCTTTTAAATTTGAAAAATGGAAGGAGACAATTCGATTTTCCAAATAATCTTGAGTTTGTAATAATTTTTGTTATGAAATCAAACATCATCAAAATTGAAATGTTTTGAGTTTATGGGGTCTGCAACAAAACTAACAACTTTTAATGATGTTCATTATGATTACATCATTTTTTAAAGACTGAGAATGGAATTATTTTGCAAACAGATTATTCTGAATTAACAAGTACAGGAATTTTTAATTATCTTGACACTGGAAGGACTGAGAAGTACAGATTTCGAAAAGAGAAAAAACAAATTCTCTCGTTTATGACTGTAGGCACAAAAATTTGTAGTTTTGAAGCAAATTTCAAAGACAAAATTTACATATTTGTATACAGACTTATTCAAGCACAGATGCACTATTTTGTTCCACATCTTTAGAGTAGCTTCATTATTCCATCCTCCCAGAACTTGGCATCTTTCTAGGTGATGAACTAGTGTAAGTGGTTTTTACAGGCTTCCAGAAAATTGATCTTCTTCCAATTAATATAATTTTGTAGGGATGGAAATTCATAATCCAATGGTGCAAGCACAAGTGGTGTTGTAGGACATCCCAGACAACCTATAACAATTTTTGCCAGGTTTGAAAAGAGATGTGGAGGTCTGGCTCCATCCTGATAGAAGACAATACACTTGTGATTGGCGAATTCCAGATGCTTTTCACTGATTGCTGCCTTTAATTGGTCCATTTGAGAACACGACTTGTCTGAATTCAGCATCTGGTTTTGTAGAAACTCATAATATCAATTTCCAATGCCACAGCTACATTGCATCGTCTTCTTTGGATGCAAATAGAGAAAGCTGGAATAGATTTCCATATGCAAGAAAAGAATCTGTTAGCTTAGAATTTGTAGACCATATCTAAAATTTTCAACTGTAAAATGATGAGACTTAGCTGCCAATCTTGTAATGCACTTAAATTTGTAAACTCACAATACCAAAAAGAAAAGCTCATAGGAACAATTACCATGAGAATATTTATAGAAAAGGTACAGTGAATCTATGTTACAATGATGGGAAAGTGACTGAAGCCAAGATACCAGGTCAGGACCAATAACATAACTGATGTTTGAAAAGTAAAAATATTCTTTTGTATTTATTAGGAATGATCACAGACTTTCTACTAAATTTTTTAAAGTCTGTAACAAGTTTTTTAAATGCAGTTTTAATTTCAGATTTTAACAGCAAGAAAATTCTACAAATTTAGTCATTGGAAAAAAAAAAAAAACAAGGCAACAATGCCACTAAGACACAAGGAGCTACTGGGGGTGAAAGAGAATAAAAAAACTTTAGGAGGAACAGGAAACAATGAATGAACCTCTACTCCTATTAAAAAAACAGGTACGAGTGTGAACTGGATGATAAGCAAAGCTATCTACTCTTATTGAAGAGAGAAAATTAATTAGTAAAGTGAACCTGTTAGAATAATAGAACTGGAGTAGATTTTAGAAAGAACCGGAAACAAAGGATAAACTTCTACTCCTGTTCAAAAGACCAGGGAGGAGTGAGAACCAGGTGGTAAATGAAGATATCTACTCTATTATTTTACATACAAGCAGGTTTTTATTTTTTTTTTCAATTCAATATTTTGCCATGTAATTTTTTTATTTTACGATTCAAGTTCATTAGTAAAATAAAGCTTCAGATAACTTACAAGATAATCCACTGTGTAAAATTTGCAGCTTCTTTATTCGAAAATGACGTTATGGATTAAGACTTACAGCAATAATCTGTTCACTGTTTAAGGAAATGTGTGGCATGTGTCTCTTCTATGAGAGTAGACATTCATACCTCATTACTTGAAAACACCTGTTAAAAAAAAAAAAAAAGAAAAAAAAGAATTATAATTGAATCACAACTAATTGTAAATATTATGGTGTCCAGAAAGTAATTTTGTTTTACCAGAAAGTTATAAAAAATAAATTTATTCAAATACTACCTATCAAAAATGTAATCACCATTTTGAATGACTGCAACCAAAACAGAATTCAGATCTTTAATGCCTTTTCTTTTAAGAAACCTGGATTTTTCCCCAGAAAAAGTTCTTTATTTTCTCTATGTTCTGCTACTGATGATATGTTCTTGTAATTGAAAACAAAGAAAATCTGTTAGTATTAAATCTACCATGAAGCATATAGAAGATCCATCTAACCTAGTATTGACATGCTGAGAGATAATAGTTTTGTTTACCAAAACAGGACACTTTTTACATAATGCTTTGTTTAGCACAATTCATATTCTACTAGACACAATGCAAGGACTTCTGAGAATACAGTTCTGGTTTTAGTGGTGGCACTGATTTTTCATTTTATGATAACTATCGTCTTCATTTTCTATTGACATGTAAAACCCATTTTCATCACCTGTTACAATGAAAACATTGGTGTTCCTGATTGAAAGAATGAAACCACATGGTGGAATATTGTGTTCAGATCTCAAGTGAAAGCTCATGAGAAATCCAAATTACCTTTTTTCAACTCAATTTCCCCCCCCCCCTTTGAACTTTATAGCACTGCCTTCATAGACATTGAAAGTAGCTTGCTCCAAACTCAGTAAAACTTCAGTATTTAGCAAATGTCTGTTAACCTAATTTTTTTTCTTTTAGTAAAAAAAAATGTTTCTTCACTTTAAATGCGGTTTCAAAAACTGAATCTAATCGGATTCTATTCATTTGATATGTTAATGGACATCTGAACACGATACCTGTAATGCGTTAGCATGAATCTAATTCAATAGTCTCTTTGAAAAGAGTTCATCATTCAGAATAGGTAATATCGCCCACCAGTGGGCAATTTCAACCGTTGGGCGGTCAATGAGCAACTGAACAGAAAATGGTGGACAATTGGAAATTTTGGTGGGTGTCATAGGTTTTTGAGTATTAAAAAGGTATTTCAACACATGTTACAAACAAAAGGAAATTCAAAGGAGATATATAAAGAAACTCTATTAAAAAAAAAAAAAAAAAAAAAAAAAAAATCTCAGGAGGCTAATGGGTCACATTCCTAGATAAAATATCTCTGCAAAGGAGGAATATTCAGCAATGCTTATATTGCTTTAAAGAGAGATAATTGGAAGAAAACAAACATGATGAAAGTGAATTTATACATTTTTTGTTCTTGAGAATTTACAATGTTAAATATATATTAAATTTACTCTCTCTCTCTCTCTATATATATATATATATATATAAAATTTACAACAAATATACTATTAAACACTATTTATTTATTAGATAGTTTACTTGCAAGGATAAATTAATATTTGCAACCTTCTAAAAACTAATGCAATGCAATATTTATCATTTACTAATTTGCAAAGAAATAAATCTGAAGCAATTTTTTATTCATAAATTTTAGTAAAGTTTGAATCAATTGGAAATTAGCTGATGTTTTGACAAACATTCCAATAAACAGTACAAGTAAATAGTGTAAATAAACAATATAATAAAATGTTTATTATTTTTGTTGCAAATTCTGAAGAACAAAGAAAATGTATAAATTTGCTTCCATATGTATGGGCTTTATTACAATTCTAATCATTGCTTTTTAAAACAATATTGCTGAAGAGTGAATATTCTAAAAGGTAATGAAATTCCTTTGCTTTCATAATTTCTGACATGACAATTTTCATAATTTTTATTTTTTAACATTATATATGTAATCTAATATTTCTCAAGTAAAGTTTCTTTTGGCATCAGGTTTTTAGTAGGGACCTAAAAAAAGAAAAAAATGACATGATATCTAAAGTTTAAAATAAATTATAAATTTTGAAAAATGAAAAAAATCTTTCTTGAAGTTTTTATTTTAGTTTTAATTTCAAGCTAATAGATAAAATTTAATATTTCCAATAGGCAAAATACTTTGCTATATTTTAAAAAATTAATTTAAATTTACTGAAGGCAGGTTGTTCTTTGGGGTTTTTTTGCTACAACAGCTGATTAGTACCTATTTTTAGTGGTCTTTTGACACAATATAATTCTATTTATTAAAAGATCTTCAAAAAATAAAATTACTCTTCTGAAACTTTGAGAAATATTAGCTGATTAAATATAATTAATCTGATTTGAAACAAATATTGATTTTTAGTTTAAAATATTGCAGAAATGTATTTTTTTTAATACAGCAATGCCTGTTTATTTAAGCTGTTAATATGTTTAACTGCTTGATGACAGATTGGTGATTATTGAATATTGTTCGAGGGGGGCTTTAGCCATAAAAAACAATTGAATACAAGATGAATTTAATATAATTTTTAAATACCCAATCTTAAGATCTAAAGAAAATAGTCTCCGTAATCTAGTGTTTTATTGAATTTTAGATATTTTCTGGCTTTATATTTACGATAGTTATTTCTCTTATTTTCTGATAATGTCAAGTATGATCATCTGTATCTACAAAAATCAGCACGATTATGCACGTACAAAAAAATTCAAAATACTTTTAAGAATATTGATGTTCGATAATTTGTACTAGGTTTTTCCATTTATGATTAGTAAATAGATATTAGTAAATAGATTTTGCTTAATCATTTAAAAATGTGAATTTTAACAGATTTAAAACTTAGTAAATTATTATAATTAAATTTTTTTAAAATGAAAACTATTCTTGTAAAAATTCACTATGCTTTGAAAAAAAATATTCTTAAATGCAATAGTGTCCTTAAACCTTGATCTACTTAATAACACCATTGACTAAACTGTATACCATTTTCACTAATTTTAGAATATTTGACAACTTTAATGTAAAAATAATAAAATAATTTAACAAATAATTGTTTTAAAAATTCATTTTTCATCAAAAAAGTTTTTTTGCTTACAGACAATAGTGTCTGTAAGCAAAAAACCATATTCATAAAAGCAACTAAAAGCATTTGAAATTAAATAATATCTTTATTTTATTGAGAATTCAGAGCTGATTTTCAAGTAGGTCTGATTAAAAAAAAAAGATTTGCTTTCCTCAAAGCCTTGTGCTTTTAACTAAGATAATCACTAAATTGTACAGTAAAGAATTTCTGGTTCTCATAAAAATTAGTTTGGAGATGGGGGGGGGGGTAATGACTATAAAAAAAAATTTGGCATGACTTTAAAAAAGTCAAACACATTTATAATAATTTCCATCATTTGTGAACAGATTCTGAAAATTTCCTTAAAATCCGACAATTATTTTTATTTTTGCAAAATTTCCCAAATTAATGTCTGTCAAACAAAAAAAAAAAAAAAAAAATGTGCTAAAATTTGCCATGTTATTTTTAATAGTTCCATTGACACAAAGAGAAACAAGATTTTTTTAATTAAATTTTAATTAAAAAAAGGTAAATTTTTATTTTAACACCCGAGCACTAATATCCCTTCAAATTTTTCCAAAATAGTCTTATTTCCATGCAAATGTATATGCTAAACTCAAATCAATTAGATATTGAAGAAACCTACCTTTTTGGATGTTAATGACCCGAAAAAAATCAGACATTTTCCTGGTCTTTCGTCAGCCATTACCAGCCTATTGATAAGTAATTCAGTGCTGAATTTTGTTGGTAGACGTATACAATTTGGGCCTATTTACTTCCTTCACAGTAATTCCTTGTAGAGATTAGTACACGCTTCCGCTAATCGATTTTTTTTTGTACTTAATTTAAGAAGAAAGTTAACTTTCAAATATATGTAAACATCGACAAATAAAAGAATAACAAAGCAATTTTTTTTTAAGAAGAAAGTTAACTTTCAAATTAGGGTTAGGTGTTTATTTTTGGTTATTCTTTTATTTAGGTACCAACATGAGATCGCTGGAAAATGAGCATAGCAGAATAATAAAGGCCTTAAACTTGATGAAAACAAAATTTTATCGTGAAAATGTTTATTTTTTCATTAAGAGGAAAGAACAAAGTAATTTTTAATTATTTTTCAAAATTTTTCTGTTTTTATTAGAGCATTCTAACTTTTGATTGAAAAATCTCGTTTCTCAGCATCAGCAGGTGTCCTACTAAATAACATGGCAGATTTTTGTGGATTTTTTTGTTAATGGCGGTCATTAATTTTGAAAATCTTGCAAAAATAAAAATAATTGTCGGATTTTTATGAAACTTTCAGAAACTATTCACAAATGATGGAAATTATTATATGTTTATTTTTTTTTTTTAAGTCATGGTAATTTTTTTTTTTTTTATATTTATTACCACCCCCATAATTAATTTAATGCAAACTCATTAAATTTTAATTTGTTCCCTTATAGCGATTAATTAGTTGAAAGCACAAGGCTTTGAGGAAAGTAAATCATTTTTTCTTATTTTTTTGATCTGAAACCCGTTGACCTTAAAATCAGCACTGAATTGTAACATACAAAATTCAAAAAAACAAAGATATTATTTAATTTCAAAAACTTTTAATTGCTTTTACTTATTTGTATGACTATGGATAATATTTTCTGAAAGCAAAAAACGTTTTTGATGAAAAATAAATTTTTACAACAATTATTTGTTATTTCTTAAGTTATTTTATTGTTAAAATTTATGTGTATAGTGTAAAGTTGTAAAATATTTAAAAAATAATCAAAATCTTGTTCCAGTTAGTCAATGGTATTATTAAGTAGATAAATATCATTTACACATTATAAAATAAAGCTGGTTACAATCAGAAAGTTGCTTTTACCTAAAAATCTAATATAACATGTATTTTTTTGTGTCCAAAAATAGCTTAAATTCAAATATACAGAAGACCGGAAGCATCATGAAAACAATAGAAAGCCACGTGGTTTGCGTGGGTATAAATGTCATTCTCCGCTGTCAGTCAGCCTTTTAATTTCAATACAGTGTTTGTGCGAGACACGTGTGGAGAAATTTTTGATTTGTTTTCCTTAAAGCAAAAAACATTAACCTAAAGTGACGATCCAGTGAGTAGCAGCAGCAGCATTTTTATTTTTTTAAAAAGTAAGTACCATTTCATTTTTATAACTATTTCGTTGCAATTTATTTCAGTTTTTACTCTATATTTGTTTTCAGCAAGTCTTATTTCAATTCATTTTTTTTCATTAAAAAACAGATAGCAATACCTGGCTTTTCACCATAAATTTTTACAAAGTAAGTACCATTTGGTTTTTTTTTTTATTTTTAATACCTATTTCAAAATACTTTTTCAATTTATGAATTTGCTTTTGGCGAGTTTTTGTTTCATTTATTTTTCTTTCTTTTTTAATTAAGAAAAAAATCTAGAAAACATTCCCCACAGAGTCTCTGAACTTTTTTTTTCAGTCCTTCATTTTGTAAAAGTACTATTTGGTTTATTTATTTATTTTCTTTTTTTTATACCTTTTTCAATTTGTGAATTTGAGTTTTTAATTTATTTTTATTTTTTAATTTAGAAAAAAAAAAACCCAGAAAACTTACACCACCAGTTTTTTCAGTCCTGCATTTATCAAAGTAAGTACCATTTGGTTTACCCTATTACAAAATACTTTTTCAATTTGTGAATTTGTTTTTAGTGAATTTTTGGTTCTTTTTTAATTAAGAAAAAAATCTAGAAAACATTCCCTACCAGTCCTGATCTTTTTCTTCCTCCATTTTTCAAATATTTTTTTTTTTTATGCCTCCAAGTTTTCTTGGAATTTATGTATTTATATTTACCTAAACCTACTTTAATTATAACTTATTTTTTAAATGTATTTTCTTGCTTTTGTTTTGTTTCAATAAATATTTACAGATCTTTGTGAGTCATACTTCAATACTTATTAGGTTTGTCTCAATTGAGAATACATAATATAGAAATCAAACAATTCCCATGTTTTTTCATTCAATTTTTTAAGTATTAATTTCTCCATTAAATCTATTTTAGTTGTCAATTTTCTTTTTTTGTCTTTTCCAGATGAGCATGATCAGCCAATGTCTGAGAAAATCTGGTGCTGTACAATCGGGACAGCCAGTTCTGTGCGGCCACATATTTTTGAAAATGGCAGAAAAAAATGACATGGGCATCTTCGGAAAATGCTAAAAATGGTTTTCCTAAAGTTTCATTTGCCCGCATTTTGAATCTTAGGAAAATTTACAAAAGCAGGCACACAGGGAAAAATTTTCTAAAATTTGAGACTGTGTGATGAAGTTGCCCATTCACAGACCCCGGCCAGCCTGAAGGAGACCCCAATAACCAAAAAACAGGCATCAATTTTAATTGAAAAAAATAAAAAATTAAAAATGAGTCTGCAGACAGAGGAAAACCATCACATTGTTAAAAGAACAAGTGAAAAGATTGACCCTGAAGCTGAAAAGGAAAGTGAAAAAAACAACAAAAAAATCCACACACTTGACATCTATGAAAATGCATTATGCCTGTTTGTTAAGTGGTGTGGCTGCTAAGAATGTGCCTAAACTGTTGCAAAACTTTGTTATGATCCTGCAAGAACCAAAATTTTGCATAAACTCGGATACCACAGTTTACCACATGCAGACCGAACTGGGATTTTTTTCTGACTTAGAAAGTGTTGAATACATTTTAAGATCAGAAAGTTGCAGCCTGCTGTTTGATTCCACAACACAAGATGGGATACATGTCAACAGTGTGATGTTCACAACACCATCATCCTCTCATCTTGTGTCAATAGAATGTCTTCCTGGTGGGACTACAGAAGATTATAGAATCCATATCAACACTGCCATTAAGACCTTGGCTGAGGTATATTCTCTATCATCTGGTTTGAATGCTGACAGCTGCCGGAAATCAATTATCTCTAAAATAAAATGTTGTTTGACATACCGGGCTCCAGTCAACCACTTGACTGTTTTTTTACTGGAGAAAGAGTGGGGCACACACCTAATTGAACTAAATTGCAATGTACACCCATTAGAAGCAGTTTCCAGCAGAGTGAAGAAGGAGGTGCAAACCAAGTGTTCTGGTGAGTGCATTGCATGGAAAATAATCATGGCAGTGAATTCACTCAGATTCAGTGACAAGTACAAACATGTGGTGCCAGTGAGGGACTTCATCAGGAAAGAAGGATTCCAGATACCAAGATTCCTGGGGAACCGGTTACATGTGATTTTCCAAAACTTCCATCGTTTGTGCACGGTCTGATAAAAAAAAAACAAAGTTGTTGAGAAATTGAAAGGACTAATAATGGTGGAAGCAGCAGTAGTTGAATTACAGGTGCTGGCAATCCTGGTGAAGATGTTGTCTGTACCTTTGATGCGCAAGTTTTATACGGATTTAACATCTACTGTAAATCCAATTAAAACTATGCAGACAGTTCGAGAGGTAATTGCTGAACTGAAAAAAATGGAATACGACCCCAAAAAGATCTTACTGGCTGAGAGTGACTTCTTTGGGAATGTTTTGCCACAGGCTGACAAAGAAAGACTGATGGTTGCCCCCCAAAATCCTGAACTTTTCCAAAAGATGATGACTGCCTGTGTGAAAGGTACTATCGAAGTTTTGGAGCGACAGTACAAAAAATCATTTGAGATGGTGGAGACCTCAACAGAATCAGTGCTATTATCTGTAAGGCAACATACCATGGAGGTTGAAAGTGTGATAGGGGAGTACTGTGAGAATAAGAAGGGATGTCCAAATGCTTATGCCTCCAGCATAAGCAAAATCATCAAAGGTAAAAGGAATAAGGTATGGAGCTACATTAATGGCCTGGACGACAGTACACTTCAACGCTCCTTGGATGTTGCCATGCATTATAGCAGAGAAGCAAACAAGATGAAATGTACGAAGCAGGAAAAATTAGAGGCAGAGATCATCAAAAGGAGTGAAGAAAAGCAGAGGCAGCATCAAAAAAAGGAAAGGTGTCAGCTACAGAAAAGATTGAAAGGTGTTCAACACACAAATTCTGCCATCAAGGCAGAATTCCTGGACTTTTCCCAAGATTTTGTAGATGATATTTGCAAAATCTTACGTGGTGATATAGTTGGCCATACTATAAAACACATTTGGACAGTTAAGTCTGTTGATAAGATATTTGTAGGATGGGTCATGGAATTCTCTGACCCAGATTACAACGTTTTCTATGAAGATTATCAACTGGACAAATGTGAAATGGCTACCGACTATATCATGCATGACCTTCTCTTCAATGGCTAAACCCCATCCTGTTACATCTGGCAGCAAAGACTCTGATCATTAGGTTGGAGTTTGTGAGGAGCGTGGAACCACCTCAGAATTGCTGTTGTTCCCAGGTCCACTCTAGCCCAGAGTGGTAGCACCTGTTAGGGTCCCAGCTATGGGCAAAATAGCAAAAAACAAAGGCCCTTTTAAGGGCCACAAATATTTCATGAAAGTCTGATACGAATTGCATTGCATCTGTAGACCTCTCTTAATGGCTATGAATAAATAAAATAAAGTGTATGTTTATGTAATTATGAGAAAAAAATGCCTTTTCAATAGTCATATTGTTTAACATTAAAGAAATTTGAAAAAGTTAACAAAAAAAAAAAAAAATTGTGTAATATTTCAAATGATAAGGGTACCTAAAAGTATTATGTACCTATCTTATGAAATTTATATGTTCTTATTTTTATATTATCTCAGTTATATTTTTCCATGTAAAATATCAAAATTAATAAAATGAAGGGGAATACAAATAATACCATAAAATATAATAAATGTATATATTTATATTTTACACTTAGCCTTTCATAAGAAAGGTACATACAATTTTTTTTTAAAAATTCATTAGAAAGGTGCATACAAATTAATTAGATTAATTTATATGATCTTATTTTTATATTATCTCAGTTATAATAGTTAGTATATAATCTAAATAAAAAAAAATCATAAAGGTGCATACAAATTAATAATTTAATTATTAATTTAATTAGATTAATTTGTATGCACCTTTCTTATGAAATCTTTTCTCACTGGCAACAGTTTAAAAATTACCATAAAGCATTGTACACGTAACGATGGGACAGCTAAGAAACAATTAAAAATTAGAACGCTGAAATTTTTGCTTTATAACTGGTTACGTAATTGGTTAAAAAAAAAAAAATAAAAATAAATTATATCCCTTTTGTACATCCGTACGATGAATTAAGGTCGCGTAAGCTGTCAATACTTGATGACAGCATCTATCGACACCTCGTCATGTGTCACTGCTGTTAAGACCCAATGTCTCTTTTGAAAAGTACACTTTTCAGCGCATAAAGTAAGTAATGTTTTCTTTCAAAATATAATAAATAAACATTTAAATTTTGTAAAAATAAATTTTAAAAAATGTGTAACTGTTTTTTGACAGAATTTTTAACGGAAAAATTATCTTTTGTTTACAAAATTGAAAAAAGTGGCTGACGATCGATTTTTCCAAAAAACAAACAAAAAAAAAAACGATTTTTAAACGACAATTTGCTCAAAATGATAAAAAAAATTTTTAAAATAATCAAAAAAATACTTTGATCTTTCCTCTTTATTATAACATAAAACAGTTAGACAAATAAAAATTATTTTCGTCAAGTTTAAGGCCTTTATTATCCTGCTATGCTCATTTTCCGACGATCTCGTGTTGGCACCTACTTTTATTTTTTTAAAGAAAGTTAACTTTCAAATTAGGGTTAGGTGTTTTTTTTCTTCTGTTATTCTTTTATTTGTCGATGTTTATATTTGAAAGTTAACGTTCTTCTTAAATTAAGTACCAAAAAATCGCTTTACGGAAGCGCGTACTAATTTCTGAAAGAAAATAGTTCAGCACTGAATGTCGCTCGGGTGTTGAAATGAAAATTTACCAAAAAATTAAAAAAAAAAAAGAAAAAAAAAAAAGGATAATTTTTTTTAAATAATTAAAAAATGTTTTGATCTTTCCTCTTAATAATAACATATATTTTAACGATAAAATTTTGTTTTCGTTAAGTTTGGGTTTCTTTCATCAGGCATGCAATGCTCTTTTTTAGCGATCTCATTGAAGTACCTAAGACCATAAAAAAAAAAATAATAAAATTATCTCCTCCTTTGTTTATCCCTGGCGTTCATTTTAACCTCCTTAATTTCATGAAGAAAGATGACTTTAGAGAAAAAAAAAAAGTTATTTCTTATGTCTAACACTTTTTATTGTCGATTGTAATTATAGAATTTCTTTCAATAAATTCTTTGCTTTCAGTCAAAAAAACAAAGGCCTTTTAATATTGGGAATAATCAAGGTGACACCGGTTTAAGGACCGCAGTGAATAATTTCTAGACAATTAAAATTTTTCATGTAATGAGACAAAATAAACGTAAAAAACCCTGCTAAACGAATTTAAATTCTATTGTTACCATTCGAATAGTTAAAATTTATCAGAATAGATTTATATTTTACTTGGTAAATTTAAATTGAAAATTGTAGAATAATAATTAGCAAAAACGAGATTCAGATATTTTTAAAAATTGAAATGAAAAAATATTAAATGATAAAAATCCGTTTTCAAGAGGATTCGTCTTGTGAATTTTTTTATATTTAAATGGAGGATAAAATATTTTCGCAAATTTTAAAATTATTTTCTGCTAACTTTTTAAAAATATTTCTGCAAAGAAGAGAGAAAGAAAGGCAGTATTTTTTTTTTTTATTGTAAACAAAGAAATTTAAAATAAACGTTGTACTTACTGTTTTTTCTATCTTCTTTCGCCAGACTTGTTTTCTTTAGGGCAATGAAACGTTGAAGCAACGCGAGAATCTGTCAAATTTTAAATAAAATGAGGTTTTCTTGTTGAAATATATTTAAAAAAAGAACACAGCCGTCGTTTTCAAACGAAGCAAAAGGAGTTTTGAAATATCAAGGGGAGATAATTCGATACGATCATTCTCTATTTTATAAGTAATTATGCCGAACAATTAAGTAAGATCCACGTCTATGGAATCTTTACATATTGATAATAATCTATTTTTTTTTTATATCTTCTTTACAATAAGTAACAATTTTTAAAAATCACCGTGCCTACTATAGCTGTATATTATAGAAAGAGAACTATATTTTCTATGCAGTGGGTGTGCCATGGAAAGGCATGCATGCCACATTTTGGAAAATATTTTTTCTACACGTTATATTTTTTCCATGCAAGAAAGTTTTCATTAAAAAAAAAATATATACAAGACAAAAAAAAAAATTATTTCATCAAATGTCTAAAAACCCACTGAGGTAGGTACTGGTCAGTGGCAATTATTTACTGCGGAGCTGATTAGCATATACTTTCAATTAGGTACTAACAAAAAAAGAATCCGTTCTTTTTTTCTCGAAACGAAACAATAAATAAATAAATACTTACACCCAGTATTTAAAAATTTACTAAACGTCATTGAACCGTCCGATTTAACTGAAATTTTCAGCACATATTCATTTTATTATAATGCAATATTTATTTCAACTATTAAACATTGAAAATAAAAAAGTAAAAAAAACTACAAAATCATTCCATCTTAAAATAAATCTCTAACAGTGATTTATCATTTGTAGCAAATTTTTAGCATTAGGTTGTATAATTTTAACACATTCAACGTTATGGATAAAAAAAAATAGTGATATTTATAGTCTTTTTAAGACTGCTTTGAATGAGCAAAACAAAACGGATTTGGTAAAAAAAAAAAAAAAAATGACTACAGAATGACGTCTGCAAACATTTTTCATTGCGTAATAGTCAGTTGTGCTCAGTTTAATTTCTAACATAGATAGAAAAAAATCAGATGTTAAGATGGCGAAGGTCACAATGATGCACTGTCCGTGCCCCCCTCCCCACACACACCGTCAGGGTGTTCGCGGGTAGTATGCACGGGCTTCGATGTGTGTGTACTAGTGTACCCAAGGTATCATGGATGATGATAACAATAGAATGTTTTTATATTGTGATGCAATGAAAGTTTTGCATTCACTAAGGCGGATATCCAGAATTCACAGCGGTAAAATGAGACAAAGAAACCATAATTAATCTGTTCCCTTTATATTTTTAGACTTTCAATGGTGTACTGTATATGATTCCTTGATCACTCTTTTGGCATTATATTGTCATCATCTGCTTTTACTGTATACTTTCATTTTTTTAACTAATGTTCACTCAATACAATTCTTAAAAGCCAATCAAGGTAGAGGGTTACTGTGTGGATTTATATTAGCAGAGGAAAGGACAAGTGTTAGGAATATAGAGCAGAAACAGACTTTAGAAGGAACCAGAAACTCAATCCTAAACAGGAAACAACAGATAAACATCTTTGAGATACAAAATGTAAAAAGTTGTAAAATGAAAGACTTTCTATATTTTTCATTCAAAATTAGAACGTGGGTGGAGAGAATGAAAGGGTTTTCTCCTTATTCATGTCCCAATCAGTGTGATTTCAGCAGAGCAACAGACACTAAAAAATTACTGCATTAAAAACAATATTCTCATTTGTTAACATCAACTAATGAAAAATCTTCCTGGTAAAATTCAAATCTCTGTTTGGGAGCCCATTGTCAGGTATAAAAACACTGAACCCAGACAGCCCAAGAAGAGACATTTCAAGAAATTTATTCCCCTCCCCACACATACAAACATTGTACATATGCAGACTAGTTAGAATCTCATGGAGATTCTGAGGTATTATGGTGATTGTAGTAAGAATGGTATGTAAGAATGTGTTGTTTTGGTGTAAGGAATATTGTGATATGTTTAGGTTTGTGAGTATGGCTAGTTAAGTTTAATTATATGACAGAAGGAGACTAGCCTTCCCCTATCCCCTTTTGATCTTGTGCCACATTTTTGTATATATATATATATATATATATATATATATATGCAAAATAAATAGTGACACATTCCAAGAAAGCATTTAACAAGCCACACAACTCCTCATCACTCTGACAAACATTTCTGTTCTTTGTAAATTTTACATCACAAGAAAATCCTATGAGAACACTATGAACTTTATTTCTACAACCCAATCATTCATCTGTTTAATCCTGAATCTAGTGGGGCTTTCAGCTAAATTTATTTCTCACCATCAAAGTTCTGTTATGTATTCACTATTGCAGGGACGTCTAACCTAAATAAATGCATTTATGACAACAATGCAGGGTTGGCCAACTTTTGTTTCCTTGATGGGCCAAATTAGAAATTTAGGTATATTCCCCGGATCAAAAAAACTTTATATAAATGTTTTTAAAAAGTTCAAAATGTTGTGAATATCAGATTTTAATAACAAATATATATTATTACAAAAAATATTGTATTATTGACAGTAAGAAAAAAAAAAGAAGAAATTATACATACACGAAAGAAAATAAATTCAATGTGATTTTTGACATTTGACACTGCATCCTGCTTCATATTTTCATGCAGCCCACTGCACACTAAAATCTTTAGGTATATTTTCATTTACTTTAATAACATAAGTCAAGAAAAGTATTTTCAGATTGTGCTAATAGGTTCACTTACCCAATGCACTAAAAGTGGAAGGAAAAAAGGTCGAGACACACTGGCTGATGCATGGGGCCAGAGCCAAATAAAAATTATTTAGCTTATCTAGAAAACTGTTATGCATGTGGGGTAGTACTGTGAATAATTCTTTTTGTGCATGAAAAACATCAAAACTGCTGAAAGAAATAGGTTGAGTGATTCCCATTTAATTAATATTCTTAAAATAAAGCATAGTACCATGAAAGCAGATACATAGTACCATGAAAGCAGATACAGACAATATTATAAAAGGAAAGCAATGGCAAAAATCACATTGAATTTATTTTATTTTGTGTTTGCATAATTCCTTTTTTTATTATCAATAATACAGTATTTTTTGTAATCTTACTTATTATAAAACCCAGGTTGTGTGTGTGTGTGCATTGGATTGGATTTCCTACATTTTTCAACCGATTTCAACAAAACTTCACAGGACTACGTAAAATTACCTTGCGGTGGTTCTGACAGAGCAAAAATTGGAAAAACATAATTGTTTTTGCACAAAATCAATTTGAAAAAAAGATAAAACACGATTCTGTCGCCAGAATGAAAGGGGGACAACTCATATCGAATTATACTTATTATAAAACCCAGTTTGCTTGTCTGTATGTGTGTGTGTGTGTGTGTTCGTTTATATATGGGATCAGATTTCAACCGATTTCAACAAAACTTTTTTTTGGCAGGTAGTGTTTCTTATTGTCTTGCACACGTTTTTCTTTATTTTTACATTCAGAATGCTTTAAAAATTCCATTTACAAGACAATTGTTTATAATAAAATTCTATTCAATCGATAGACTCATAACGATTGAAAACAATGTTTTTGTTTGAGTTTGGGTTTGACCAATTCATAAAAAAACCCCAAAAAACAAAAAAATGAAACTAATTAAGACATGCATGTTCGTCAACCTTAAACAATAATCTTTGTCAATTTTATTTTTCAGTCTTTATGATGGTCGATACTTGATCTATCTCTTACTGTTACATCCCCGGGCAACACTGGGCTCTCCTCCTAGTAATATATATATTTGCTAAAATTTGATATTCACATTTTGAACTTGTTAAAAACATTTATATCAAGTCTGTTTTGGCCCGGGGAATATACCTCAGTCAGTTATGTGCCATGCGTGATACATGCTTAGGCAATCATGTATCTTTTGATACATGATTGACAAGGTAGATTTTTTCGCACAGTAGGTTGCCATTTTTTTCTGCAGTAGACCAATTTCCATGTAAGACTATAGAACCCAGTCTGTCCTGTTATTTACCTATAGCTGAGGGATAAGAAGAGGATTCATACCTTTCCCAAGGGTATTAGCATGTAAGTGAATGTAATGGATTCAACTGGAGTTTGAACTCGGCTCTCCAATTCCTCAATTTCTAATTTGGTCCATTAAGAAAAATGGTTGGATAACCCTGCACTATTGCAATAAATGCTGAATTTATCTCAGTAGTAATTTCAGAGTTGCATTATTGATTGCTGAAGAAGGAAAGATCTGAAAAACTATTACCACAGGTACAGAATGAAGCAACAACAAGAAATTTCTACTTTCTACCACTTTTTTGCTCTATATCATTTCAAATTTTATGCAGTTAACAAAACAGTGACTCAAAAATGGAAAAAAACTCACAGCTACATCATGTATGATCCCATATGATCCCAAAAGTTAAGCAATGTTCAGTATCTAGATGAGTAACCGCTTGGAAATACCAAGTACTGTAAGCTTGGATGTGTGGGTGGTATAATGGATAATGGCTCGGAATTGTTGATTGGAGAGCCAAGTTGCAATTCCAATTGGGTTTGTTAGATTCACTTACATGTAAATACCCTTGGGAAAAGTATCTTCAAGAATGGGGTAAGTTAGAAGTTGGCTCCATAGTCTGTCATTGCTCACATTGCCTATTGTGATTATCATTACTGGCATATCCCCATTGCTGAAAGTTGGCTCTACAGCAACCAACAGCTGTTTGGAGGCAATTCAGGCAGAACCAGAAGAGCCAGGCTTCACTGGAGATGGAGGTGGATATTCTGTAGGGCTGAGAGAGAGCCTGTATTCTACATTATTAAGGTGGCTGCACCACAAGGACATATGATGACTAGGTGCTCTGTTGTTCAGTGGTGCAACTGAATGTAGAAAGCTGTCTTGACTGTAACCTTTTTGTCATTGGTTCACAGCTGTGGAGTGGATGACAAGGGTACATTTCCTGCTTCACTTTCTCAAGTTTTTAGTGGAGAGCAATGTCACTAAGCAAATAGGGGCCAACTTTGGTTGGTTTGAGACACCCAATGATTGATTTGCAAGAGGTGTTTAAGGTAGAGTCAATTTTCTTTGCATGCGATTATCTGCCCATACTGGTAAGGCATATTCTGCTGTCGAGTGCTGTCTAGGACAGTAGTGCGAATTGTACGGGCATGGGCACCCATTTAGTGTTAGCCTGCTTGTTTGGGATGTTGTCTCTTGATCCGACCTTGGCTTTTGTCTTTGCAATGTAGTCCTTACATGTAAAGGACCAGTCCAGATTGACCCTAAAGTAGACAGACTTGGGCATGTACTCTAATCATTTTCCATCCCAGTTGATCTTCAGCTGGCAGTTAGCTTCCCTGTTCTATCAGTGGAAGGCACTTATTTGGGTCTTGTCAGGTGCTGGACAGCATAGTATGGGATAAAGCCACCCAGAGCACTGATGAATGAGGTCTCAAAAGATCGTTTCTGGGATGCAATGCAGATATCATCTGCATAGAGGAAGCTCCTACTATTTGGGTGGATGGTCTGATCATTTGTGCAGATATTGAAGAGGAGGGGAGGGGAGCAAACACGCTACGTTGGAGGAGAGCATTTTTTGTGTCTGCTGAAGGAACATTCATGTCACAGTTCCTGTCAGATGAGTTCTCTCAACTGCCAGTCTTTCTAAACAACATGCTTTACTTACCTAAACATATGAAAGAGAATTTGTACATTTTCTTTCTTAGAGAGACTTGACAAAAATAATAAACACTATTTATTTATGTATGAGATCGTTTATTTACACTATCATCAGTGAGGGGGGCCGGTGTGCAACTGAAACCGTTGAGAGGAAGGCCCCGAAACGGTGCACATTCTCTCCTGATGACCCCAGTTTAAATATAAATTCGATAGGAACACATCAAAATTCAGTGAAGTCATATGCCGTAGTGAAGCTCGGTGGAAGTGTCATTGGCATGAGGAGCATCACACATTCCGCTCGCTTCAGGTGAGTTTCAATTACTTTCCAGTAATTTCCTTCTTGGAATGGTTGGCAAAACATTGGCTAATTGTCAATCAATTTGAACTTTATAAAATGGTAAGGAGGCATGGTGGAGTAATGGATAGCGACTCAGATTGAGGAATCAGAGAGCCAAGTTCAAATTCCAATCGAATCCATTACATTCAATTATGTACTAATACTCTTGGGAAAGGTATGAATCCTCTTCTTCTTCCCCCAGCTATTTGTAAATAGCAGGACAGACGGAGTTCTCTATCCTTGAATGGCAACTGGTCTACTGCAGAAAGAAATGGCAACCTACTGCAGGAAAAAATCTGCCATCATGTATTGAAAGATACCTGATTGCCTAAGCGTGTATCATGTATGGCACATAACTAACTGAAGGGTTTCCTTATATTTTGGTTCACATAGAAAATTAAATTTGACCGATTCCTGCAATTGATCAATGTCTTTGAATACTGACAAGGAATACTGGAACTTATTTTCCCTCTTTTCAAAGGCTAGAGTAATAATCTGGTAGTCTCTTCTTACAGCCACTGCATGTTTCTGTTCTCTCTAGTGGCAGATTACCCACTATGGCAGGGATACTCAAATCCATAGCCAGAATGTCTAACCCCCCCCCATTTCCAAGACTGTCCATCTGAAAAGGTGCATTCCAAATAATATGCATAGATTTTTGAAAATCTTTATTTTTTTTACCTGTTAGTACATATACATTTACTTTTATTTTTAAAGGAGTTTTACAAAAATTTAATAGCAATAGAAAATGTTTTAAACTTGAATACATATAAAGTAAATTGTTTTATTTAATTCATAACTAATTCTTAAATATATAACTTGAAGTGTACTTCAATAAACAAAAAGTTTAATAGATTACCAGGGAATTGTACTTCAATAAACAAAAAGTTTAATAGATTACCAGGGAATTGTACTTCAATAAACAAAAAGTTTAATAGATTACCAGGGAATTGTAATTCAATAAACAAAAAGTTTAATAGATTACCAGGGAATTGTAATTCAATAAACAAAAAGTTTAATAGATTACCAGGGAATTGTAATTCAATAAACAAAATTCTGTAAATAAAGAAGTAAGAAATATTATCTCCCTCCACTAAGCAAAAACTTAAGATTTTCCCAAAGTTAAGAACCCCTACTCTAGAGCACCTTATACCGGTATATATTATATGCAGTGTAACCCGGATATAAGAGAGTTTTCAGGACCGGGGAAGAAGTCTCTTATACCCGGGTTTCTCTTATATCCGGGTTTGGTCTAATTTATATACATTAACACAGGCTCTAATTTGGGACAAGAGAAAATCTCTTTTATATCCAGGTCTCTTATATCCGGGTTACAATGTACACACATTTATTTGGGCAGCTTCGTCTTATATGCGTTTCATCGAAAATGACTGATAAGGTATTTCTGTTATGGTTTGTTTATTATTGTTTTTCTTGTGAGCTAACAAGAAATCCCTTTTTGGTCATACTGTGGCGCCACCTTAACATGTGCCCTACTGTGTGTGTTGCTTTAGCATGCGTCGTACCAATCAGTTCCTACTTTAGTGTGTATCCTGCCACCACATTTGTATCCTAGATTATTAAGGCATTGTCCCAACATTTTTCTCAATATGTTAAAAGATATTCAGAATGTTTTTATTTAAACAATTCAAACATCTTGTTTTACAATATTTTTAGTTAAATTTAGTCAATCTTTTTATTTTAAATTTTACAACACAACAATAAATGGCATCCCTCCTTCCATTTTTGCTTTTTCCCTTGTAGTAGGATACAATGATCGATAGGACTCACACTAAATCAACACCCATAGTGTATTGAGAAATTGTCCGCTGTTCATTCTAATTTGCCATATTTAAGAATTTTGGTTGTGCTATTATTACAAATGGTGTATAAACTTCTGAAACATAGATGTTTTTAATTCCTGAATATGGCCATCACATTATGACAGTATTCATAGTTGGTCTTAGTAAGGATTGTTTTTTTATGACTATTATTTTTAGATATTTTCTACAGTAAGTGACATGGATTGTTTGTCTTTTCAACATGCATTAGGAAAATTGAAACATTTAGACAATTTCTTCATGCATTTTGTCAAAAAAGGCAATCTTTAGTTGGCACACAAGAAAAACAAAAGGAAAATGTAACACAAGTACCTTGTATATATATGTATGTGTGTGTGTGTGTGTGTGTGTATGTGTGTGGAATTCAGCTTGTCACCAATGATGTATTCGTATGATTTAGCCTTTCATCTCTAAGCATCTCCTTTGTTCTGGAAAGTACTTTGGTCAGCTAGCCACTTGATCAAGTTCTGATAACATACTTTACAAAAGCTATTTTTCTTTTAAGATTACCAGTAAATGTATTTTATATAAATAAACATGGCCCATTTATTAGCTATGACACAGTTTTTCAGAAAGCCTTTTCTCTGAAATTATTCTGCCCTTGAATCCACACCAATCCAATGTCTAGATCTTTATTTAAACAATTTAATGTCAAGTATTCATTACAATAATATTTTTTTATTAAAATAAATAGATCTGACAAAATAGCCAAACATCATTATTTTTAAATGCTTCTTGGTGAGACTGAGTATTTTTGTATCAGTGTAGTCTTTAAGAACCAATTTTTAATATTGGCAATGTAATTTGATTTTTATAAGAAATATCTGAAATTTATCTTATTTAAAATTAATTTATTTTAGCAATTTTTGTATTAATTGAAAAGAATTGGCATAATTAATTCTGTTTGTTTTACTTTCGATTCAGTTTTGAAAAATAAAGACAATTTACTTTGTACAAAATGTTTTTTACAGCTTATCAACCCTTTGTGGGTTATTTAAAGCCAAAACATATTTTGGATTGCAAGAATAAATCTTCTGGGAGTTTTTTGTGAGTGAATATTGCACTAACAATTTTTTCTATCAGGTCATCCCATAAGTTCTGTCCGAATTTTGAATAAAGAAAACAAGTGACCAAATGTTACATTTAATTACAGATTCAATCAACAATGTATTTTCCCTGATTATCTATGACTTCCTTCCATCTATTAACAAGCTTACTAATTCCATTACTGTAAAATTCTTTTGGCTTTGATTCAAAGAACTCACAAATGTCAGTTTTAACCTCTTCCTGTGTTACAAAAGCTGTTTCTTCCGAATGATTCTGTAAGCTACGAAACAAATGGAAGTCTGAAGGAGTAAGATCAGGAGAATAAGGGGGATGAGGAATTTTCTCTCAACCAAGTTCTTTGATCTTTTGTGACGTGATTCTTGCTGTGTGGGGTCGCGCATTGTCCTGATGAAACATCACCTCTTTTCGATTCACTAGAACAGGTCTTTTTTTCCTCAACACTTGGTTCAAATGCTCTAATTGCTGACAGTATATTTGAGCATTAATTGTTGCATTAGGTGGTAAGAATTCAAAGTGGATTATTCCTTGGCAATCCCACCAGATTGAAAGAAGAACCTTTTGCCCATGAAGTTCCCATCTCAGCTGTGGCTGGGGTCCTTCCTCTTTACCAAGCCACTGTCTACGGCGCTTAATATTTCGATAAAAGATCCATTTTTCATCACCAGTCACAAGTCTATCCAAAAAAGGTGAAACAAGTTGGTGAGAAGAGCAGATGTCAACTCGGGATTTGAGGTTGTTTTCAGACAATTCATGAGGCACCCATTTTCCAAGTTTAGGAACTTTTCCAAGTTGTTGAAGATGACGATGAACAGTTGTATGGTTTGAACTGAGAACCACTGCCAATTCTTCAACTGATAAAGCAGGATTTTCTTCAAGAAGCTTTTCATGAAACTCAACTGGACATCCGGTTCGATCTTCATCTTCAAGGGTGAAATCTCCACCTCTGAATTTTGCAAGTTCTTTCATTCACACATTCCTTTCCATAAACTGAGTGAATGTTTCTAGCCGCTTCGGCTGCTGACTTTCCTTTCTTGAACTCATAAAGCATTATGTGCCTCAAATGATTCTTGGGTACTTCCATGTTACCAGGGTTTTGATCAAACAAAATTTAATTTTATTGTTTAACTGAAATAAAATTTGATCAGTTTAAATGCATCTAAACATAAAAATAATGTTAGCTCCATTAGACATTATAAAATACTCTTTAAATTTCGTTCATTTTAACAAAAAGTTAAAATTTAGACAGAACTTATGGGATGACCTTATAGACAATATTGATTTTTCCAGATACAAGTCCTACTATTTAACTCAAGGGCATTTGTATGCAAGTGAATATAATGCATTTGATTGAAATTCAAACTCAGCTCTTCAATTTCTCATTACACCACCCACACATCCTGTACCTTTTTATCTTAATTATTTTCCCCTGAGCAAGGCAATAAAGCCACCAAGATTACTGAGTGCATGAGAATATGAGAAAATATATAATGAAGGCTGATAGAAGAGACTGTTAGCATACAACTTACAATTACCTTTAGCCATTTCCACTGTAAAATGTCGACACTTTACCGCCAATCTAGTACTATGCTTAAATTCATAATATCTAGGGTACCATAGAGGAAAGTGATATTTACTGGTATAATAAAGAAAACATGGCACAAGGCCAAAAAAGGAAATGGGGAAAAGTTTTAACTTTAAACTTAGCTAGCCACAAACACTGAGCCAAACATACCACAATATTCCCAACACCAAAACAATGTATTCTTACTTACCTTTTTTGCTACATCCACCATAATACCTCATTGTCTCTATGAAAGTCTTAACTAGTCCCCATATGTACAATTCATTGTCTGTGGGGAGGAGGGGAATAAAATAAAAATTTAAAAATCTAAACCCCAATGAATATTTACAAAAATGGAGAAAAGTTCATCAGAACAATTACCATGAAAGTATTATAGTAAAGTATTATAGAAAAGTATTAAGAGATAGATCAAGTATCGACCATCATAAAGACTGAAAAATAAAATTGACAAAGATTATTGTTTAAGGTTGACGGACATGCATGTCTTAATTAGTTTTTTTTTTGTTTTTTGGGTTTTTTTTACGAATTGGTCAAACCCAAACTCAAACAAAAACATTGTTTTCAATCATTATAAGTCTATCGATTGAATAGAATTTTATTATAAACAATTGTCTTGTAAATGGAATTTTTAAAGCATTCTGAATGTAAAAATAAAGAAAAAAGTGTGCAAAACAATAAGAAACACTACCTGCCAAAAAAAGTGAAGTTTTGTTGAAATCGGTTGAAAAATGTAGGAAATCCGATCCCATATATAAATGAACACACACACACAAACAACCTGGGTTTTATAATAAGTATAATTCAATATGAGTTGTCCCCCTTTCATTCTCGCAACAGCAATGCCTCTTAATCGTGTTTTCAACTTGATTTCGAGCAAAAACAATTATGTTTTTCCAATTTTTGGTGCTGTCAGAACCACTGCAAGGTAATTTTATGTAGTCCTGTGAAATTTTGTTGAAATCAGTTGAAAAATGTAGGAAATCCGATCCAATATATAAACGTACTGACACACACACACAACCTTGGTTTTATAATAATACTTATTATAGGAAAGCATTATAGAAAGTATTATAGAAGTATTATAGAAAAGGTACAGGGAAGCTATGTTATTGAGGTGGGAAAGAGACTGAAGCCAAGATGTAAGGTCAAGAAGACAGAAGATTTTTGAAGATCAAAGTTAACTGGAAAGCAAGAAGTCAGAAAAGAATTCCAAGAGTGAGAGAAGAAACTGTTAGCATAGAACTGACAGTTATATCTAGCCATTTCAACTGAAAAATGGAAAGTAAAAGACTACAGAAGCAAAAATAATATTTGAAAACAAATATAAGAATACAGTAACAGACATTTGTTAGTTTTTATTTTAACAAAGAAAATTGTGCTAGTTATCACTTCCAAAATGCACAAAATATTTGGATATATGGACAAGCTCACAATGTAACAAATCTTATAAATTGTTTGGTTTCTTCATAAGATCATGTTTCTTTTTTTAACTAAATCACCAAAATAACTCTTTTCAAAATTATAGAAAGTAATCCAAGTGACTGTTCAAAATCTGTCATAGAATTTTGGCAAATTTTCATTATTCCATATACCAGTGTTTTAAAGTAGTCAAAGGTAATTAAAAGATTATTTTGCTAGCTAGAGCATTATTGTCATTTGGAAATATACGTTCAGTTATACTAATTTTTTTTCAAACATTTAATCTTGATATGAATTAATTTTTTTCCAATGTTTGTTCAGATACATACTGTTATAAAGGAAGATATATGAACTTCCTTTCAAAAGTGTTCACAAAAAAATTTATCTATTATAAACGAAAAAAATTATTTCCAATTATATAATGACAAAAGAGGAATTACACTTCACAAGAATATGGCTTCTCTCCAGTGTGTATTCGTATATGCACAACTAAATTTGATTTTTTTGCAAAAGACGTGCCACACACTTTACAAGTATATGGTTTCTCCCCAGTATGTGTTCGCATATGTCCCACCAAATGTGCCTTTTGTAAAAAGGAAGAATTACACTCTTTACAAGTGTACAGCTTCTCTCCAGTGTGAGTTCGCATATGCACTACCAAAAATGATTTATTTGAAAAAGAAGAATCACAAACTTCACAAGAATATGGTTTCTCTCCAGTGTGTATTCGTGTATGTAAGTTCAAGCTTGACTTGCGTGAAAAGGAAGAGCCACACACTTCACATAAATATGGCTTCTCTCCTGTATGTGTTTGCACATGTTTGTTCAGGCTTGACTTCTGTGAAAAGAAAGAGCCACACAATTCACAACTATATGGATTCTCTCCAGTATGTGTTCGCATATGTGCTACTAAATGTGACTTCTGTGAAAAAGAAGAGTTGCACACTTCACATGAATAAGGTTTCTCTCCAGTGTGTATTCGCTTATGTATATTCAAACTTGACTTACGTGAAAAGGAAGAGCTACATACTTCACAACAATATGGCTTCTCTTCAGTATGTATTTGTATATGTTTGTTCAAACTTGATTTCTGTGAAAAAGCAGAGCCACACAGTTGACAAGAATATGGTTTCTCTCCAGTGTGTGTTAGTACATGTTTGTTCAAACTTGACTTCAATGAAAAGGAAGTGTTACATACTTCACAAGAATATGGTTTCTCCCCAGTGTGTATTCGCATATGCACTACCAAATCTGACTTCTGTGAAAATGAAGAGGCACACGTCTCACAAGAAAATGGCTTCTTTCCAGCATGTATTTGCATATGCATCATGAAAGTTGACTTGTGTGAAAAAGAAGAACTACACACTTTACATAAAAATTCTTTCTCTCCAGTATGGGTTTTTAAGTGTTTTTCTAAAACAGAAATATTAGACAAATTACATCCATAGTTTTTGGAACAGAATTTAATTTTTGTACAGTTTTCCATACTTTGTTTACCAAGAAATTCATGACCCATATATTATATATTAATGTGGTATGCAGTTTTAGCAGACATATTCAAAAATTGTTTCAGCAGATGAAGAAGAAAATATTCAAATGTCATTTTTTACACTTTAAATTGCAGCTTCAGTGGGTATATTCAAACATTATGGCACCCCCTGCAGATAGGGCAACGGTTAATGACTCAGAGCAAGAAAATCAGTGTGCAGTGTTCAAGTTCCAGTCGAGATCATTATATTACCTTTCACATAAATACCCTTAGAAAAGGAATGAATCCATCTCTTCTCCCCCTCAAGAAATGTGTTAAATAACAAGGTAGACTGGGATACTGTATTGTGGGTCTCATATGAAACAGTGAAATAAGAAACAAAAAATAACAGTGGATAAAGAAAATGGTAAAGTTACATAAAGAGGGAAATTAAAGTTAAGTGTTACTAAAACACTTAAGTGTTACTAAAACACTTAAGTGTTACTAAAACACTTACGTATCCCCAGCTGCCTAAGAAAAAGTTGTTTTGGCAAGGAATGAAGATAATAGGTGAGTAGAAAATAAGTTTTGTAAGCAGGCAAATTAGAATTGGGTTTTACTTAAGCTGCCTAAGAATAGGTTGTCTTAGCAGCAAGAATTTGACTAAGGGAGTTTCAAGTGAATTAAGAGATACACAAGTGATACTCAGCTGCCAAAAATGATGAGGGGACTGATGACAAATTGGTTTTGACACGTAGCATGAGAACTTGTTCTTAGAGTAGAGACATTATCCATAAATACAAGAGAATAACAGAGTCAGAAGTTATCTCCAGGCAGTTGAAGCCGTCACAGCTTTGCAAGTCAACGCCATTCAGTCCGTCTACATCTGTTAGTCTGTGCAATGTTGAACTTCGCTGATTCATATGAGACCCACAATACAGTATCCCAGTCTGCCTTGTTAATTAACACATTTCTGAAAAGAAAGAAAAGATAGATTCTTTGTTTTGGTAAAGAACGAAGATAACAGCTGAGAAGAAAATAACAAGTTATGCGTTATATAGGAATAAAGTGTTGCTGCCAACACTGGAGTCTGAACACAGATCACCAGAGAGGAAACACAGGTGATCCCATTTTGAATAAGTAGATCATGTGATGGTAAAGGAAATGTATATATGGGAATTAGTGTGGCGTCTAAGTGATCACTATATGGATTACTACCGGGATCACTATTCGGTGGTTACTTTTTAAGTGAGTATTATCAAGCAAGTACTGTTAGTGTGATTGTTATTTGAAGGTGTCTGACACCAGTATAGTTGTATCTGTGATTACAAAGTCTCTACTACAACGAGCATTTCAAAAGTGACAATGAGTATTTGTTGACATTACAAAGGTGGTAATAAGCGTTCGTTGACATCACAAAATTATGTAAGCAAGAAAATTAAATTTGGGTGTTACTGAAACACTTAGGCTACCTAAAAAAAGGTTGTTTTGGCAGTGAGAATTTGACAGAGAGTTTCTAAAAAATTAAGAGGCATTTCAGTTGTGTTATTCTTGAGTTCTGAGCCACTCAAAAATGATTAAGGGACAGATGACAAATTGGGTTGGAACTGTAGCATAAGAACATGGGCGTTCTTTGCTATTGGAGTAGAGATATTCTTGATAAATAGAGGAGAACAGCAAGCAGTCAGTGAGTTGTCATCAAGAAGTTGTCATCTGGCAGAGTAAGAAGTTATCGCCAGGCAGTTGAAGTTGTTGCAAGCCAATGCCACCTGACCTGCTGTTTGTCCACATCTGTTAGTCTATCCAACACTGAACACTGATTCATGCAGGCATAGATTTGTTGAGTTTTAACCAGTGTCCATTGGTTCTTTCAAGGAGAAAGACAGACTTTCCTTTGCAACAACTCTGAATCCAAAAACCATCAATCTGAAGCCATCAAAGATTCATTAAACTTGAGGTGCAGATTTTATACCATATAAAACAATAAATTTCAAGAACTGTGGATGATCCAACTGGAAAACAGTTATCCAGAATGTTGTTGCCATAAATAGGTATTCAGCGTAATGAGGGATGACTGTCTGGATGGATTAAGATGGTACAACTGCAAAGAAAAAAAAGAAATTTTATTTAAAACATGATAGAGTAATTAAAAATTAGATTTTATTTGTCTAACGGCTTATTATCTCCTTATGGGTTAGTTAATGCCAAAATTTAATTTTCTTGTGAGCTTCGAAGTAATAAAAATATGATGTATGTTATTCTGCTTTCACAATTGGATACATGGTAGTTGATACTCAGCTTTTGTGCATATACATGCTTGTGTAGATATAATTACTAGAGGTGGTGATATGTATATTTTATGTTGTAGTTTTGTTGAAGTTATATTTTGGAAAAAGGTTTCATTTCTTTCAGAAATTGTTGGATATTACATGGATTAATGTCGTGAAAGCATTCTTTCTGTTAGTTGGTTGATTTTATTTAGCAGCATATCAATCTCAATGGGTTATTTAATGTCAAAATCTATAAATTTTGAGGACAATTTCAGGCCTTCAACTAAATATACTTTGAACACAACTATATGCCTTCAACTGCAGATAAAATGAATTGTTGGTCATTTTGTTTTAAATATGTATTGTTGGTAAATTTTTTATATAAAAATGTATTTTGTGTTTTGTTTTTGTTTGGGTTTTCACTATTTGCCCATAGCTGGGACCATAACAGGGGCTACCACTCCAGGTCAGAGTGGACCTGGTAACAACGGCAATTAAGAGATGGTTCCACACTCCTCAAAACTTCCAATTTCCTGAACACATGCCTTGCTACCAAATGTAGTTTATCGTCATACCCAGGACCTGTAAAGGAGTGGGAGGAATGAACTCTCAAGGTGGGATGAGGCAGTCATATGAACAGAGAGGGAGAGAGAGAAAGTAAGCTAATTATCACATGTTTAGAGGGAAATAGAACTCTCAGAGAAATGAGAATCAGTTAACGAATAGAGAGAGTGACTGTGAGAGGAGTACTTCACCAGGCGGTGTGACAAAGAAAGAAAGCAAGAAGCAGAGATTTATGAAATCAACTTGGAAACTGAACAAACATGCAATGTCGTAATTGCAAAGCTTAAATTGAAAACTTTGATATGGGGGTCTTCTGTATTAATTATGAATTCAGAAGAATAAAAACAGCTAAATATAACAATAGCTTGGTTGAAGCCATCTAACCTATAGTGACATATTGGTTGAAGGCATCTAACCTATAATGACATATTGGTTGAAGGCATCTAACCTATAGTGACATATTGGTTGAAGCCAATCTAACCTATAGTGACATATTGGTTGAAGCCAATCTAACCTATAGTGACATATTGGTTGAAGCCAATCTAACCTATAGTGACATATTGGTTGAAGCCATCTAACCTATAGTGACATATTGGTTGAAGGCATCTAACCTATAGTGACATATTGGTTGAAGGCATCTAACCTATAATGACATATTGGTTGAAACCATCTAACCTATAATGACATATTGGTTGAAGGCATCTAACCTATAATGACATATTGGTTGAAGCCATCTAACCTATAGTGACATATTGGTTGAAACCATCTAACCTATAATGACATATTGGTTGAAGGCATCTAACCTATAGTGACATATTGGTTGAAGCCATCTAACCTATAATGACATATTGGTTGAAGCCATCTAACCTATATTGACATATTGGTTGAAGCCATCTAACCTATATTGACATATTGGTTGAAGGCATCTAACCTATAATGACATATTGGTTGAAGTCATCTAACCTATAGTGACATATTGGTTGAAGTCATCTAACCTATAGTGACATATTGGTTGAAGCCAATCTAACCTATAGGGACATATTGGTTGAAGCCAATCTAACCTATAGTGACATATTGGTTGAAGCCATCTAACCTATAGTGACATATTGGTTGAAGCCATCTAACCTATAGTGACATATTGGTTGAAGCCATCTAACCTATAATGACATATTGGTTGAAGCCATCTAACCTATAATGACATATTGGTTGAAGCCATCTAACCTAAGTAACACAACCTGCCTGTAGTGAAATGGAATTAGGTGGAATGATTATTTTACCTGTTCAACTGGGAAAAGATAAAGCGACCTTATTTTTATGTATACCTTGATTTGGATAGAGAATTAATATTGGGTCTCCAACCTTACGCTGATCACCACCTAATATTAATTCTATAACCAAATAAGGGGAGAAATAAATTTGTTCTAAGTTTGCTTTACATTTTCTCAGTAACACAGGTAAAACAAATGTAAAATCATACAACAGCTATGGTGCTTCTTCATTTCAATCATCCTCTTTTTCTACTTCTTGAGGTACCGAGAGACATCTTAGTGGTGAATTACTTTTATAGGAAGACTTTTTCTAATGTACAATGTTTGAATGGGACATACAGACATCTCTAACTGGCAAACACCTATTCATTTATGGGCATGCATATTCATTTTATATAGACTCTGTTCCAGGAAATACATAAAATTAATCAGTGTCGGAAACAAAGAATCTTCTGTAAGAAAACAAGATGGCCGGTCATGAAGTGTTTCTCAGTTTTGGTTTAGATTTTTATCTTTCCAAAATGACACTGGAATGAACACAAATACAATGAATATGTCTCTAAACAAACAAACAAAGCCAAGAGTGATAAACTCATTATTTATATCATGCAAACTTCCTTGTGGTTATGGAGTTGGGCTAAGGATGTCAGTTATACTGGATCTTAGTTTGATTTGAGTTCAAACTCATCTGAGGCCCTCCTAATAAGAACTTTAAGGGTTGAAATTAATATTTTTAAACCGGACATTCTTTTTTTTTTTATCAAACGCCAATCCAAATAATCCATCTCCCATATTGTTCTCCTTCTATCTCTGCACCTTCACTCAGAATTATAAAGTCTCTCAATATCTCAAGTCAATATTTTCCATAACCTGACCAGGGGCTCTGCCCTGTTGCACCAGCTGTCATACGTGCATGGCAATCAAATAACCACTGCTGCGATCAGGTTGATCATATTCATGCTGAATTGAACTGAACAAACTGATAAACTTGACCTTTACCACACTGCAGGTGAAAATTGCCACTGTAGAATTCTCTCCCTTTGCTACTCTAGGCACAGTCTGACCCTTGAGACGGTTGCTATAAATAAACACTTGTCAACTATTATTTCCAGTATTTTAAGCCGGAAATCACCTACTACTACTTTGGAACAAGATTAAACTTCTGTTTTCCAATGCCATTTTGAATTCTCCTAGACTCTACATGAGGTGTAACACTGATTAAACCCACGTTAATTTTTTTTCAAATTTTTGTAAATAAAAATGACCATATCAATATCCAACAAAGCCTTTATTCACAAGTTTTTCTTTTATTAAGACTCCGGTGATGATTTTGAAGGCTTTACTTGAGTGGATATCGATGCTAAAGTGGTCAGAGATGATAACCACACAAGTGACATGGAGGAAAGCGATGGCCACTTGAGGCTACTATCATCCATGTCTGACTAATTTTATGGAAGCTACTGTCAACCATCGATATACCTGATAGCCTTTCTGAAGGTGAATTATTTTGTCTATATATAAACGATGAAATAATAACTTTACTTGTCAACGAGACCAAGAAATATGAGTCAGGTGAAAGAAAGAGCAAGCAAATGCTAGTGTCTTCTTGTATGTAAACACGAGGAAACATATCACTTTTTTGACAAAATGAAAGCCTTCTTAGTGATTTTGATTTTTATTGAACACCCAGAACTCCACAAGGGGTAATGAAAGTTAAAATATGTTGAATTATTTATGCATTTTTTAATGTATTTGTTTTTATTTGATATTTCAATTTTTCTTTGTTTTTTACATCAAAACATGCATGCAAAACATAATGCATCACATCAAAATATTATTCATTTATTCTTTTATTATTGTACAAAAATTAAAATCTATATGCACAATACAAAGAAAGTTATAACAATTTTAAAACAGTAGGTGTTCATGTTTTTGCACCCTCAAAAAAATGTAGCGGTAGGGGGGATAATTCTACAAAGAAATTAGTATGGTAAAGGTTACATGAGGTGTGTTATCTGTTATTCCATTCAATTGCATAAAAAGCTGATAAGCAGTTCGAAATGAATTAGTGGCACTTGATGAATGGAAGAGTCTTTATACATATTAATTGCATAATCTAACTATTTTGGTACTGTGCCTAAGTTCTGCATTTAATCAAATATTAGTATGAAGATGAGGAAGAAAAAACCATAGGAAACCTATTTTTGCAATTATCGGGGTGAGCATGAACGCAAACCCCACAGTTAGAAATTGCATGCCCGAATTGCCCACATTTGGAGCGATCGCAGAGGTCAACTGTAACAGAGTGCAATGGAAGGGCCTCACACTGGGAAAATGGCCTTGATGATCACCGTTTTTACTACACCAGGTAAGTAGAGATTTGACTCCCCGCGAAGTCAGGTTGTAACACAAAGTCATTTTTAATGTGGAGACCTGAGTGTTTTCACTCGGGCCGCTGGTCCAAGCTGGTCTTGGCTCGTCATAGCTGGTCCAAACTAGTCGTAGCCGTGATACCACCAGCACAGGGATGGATCCCTGGGTCAGATAAGATTATTTATTTCGTAAAAATACAAAATTTTGGCACAAGGCTGAAGGGGAAATGGGGAGTAGCTGGCCTTCATTAGCTATCCTAGTCCTAGTTAATTACAATCATGACCCGTTCATTCATTACAATTTGTCCATTCACCACAACGACATCCATCACCACCTAATTCAGCAGATACCAAAATACCGCATATTCACAGGGACCTACAAAACATCCCATGATGTAAAAATTTAAATCCATTATATTGTGCATAACATTCGTTTGTAATAAAATTCCATGATTTATTAAATGATGGGGTGGGGGGGATGCAACCAGAAAATAAACTAAAATGAAATACAAAGATAAAAATAAACCAAACAATGTTTATGAAATGTCAAAATGCATGGTTTATATAGGTCGGATTTGAATTTATTACTACAGGTGATTTTCTGACCAGTGCAATATGAACAAAGGAAAATTCTCTAAAATGATGAACTACAAGCTCATAGGTTTATAAAAAGGGTAAATTAACTAGAAAACGTTACATTTATGTCTACCAATTGAAATGCATTTAATAAAGTAATTTATTGCTTGATAGTAATTAATAATGTCAAATTTACTGTGCGGAAGTAACGTTTTTTCTTTTTTGGAAGATATGTGGTCTGACTGGGAAAGGTAACATTTTCATTAAATAAAAGTTAATCCTTTATTGTCTTTTTTTACAGGAAAAATGGCCATATTTATAAATTAATTTGACTTAAAGAAAACACTTGTCAACAGTTAATAATGTCAAGGTTGCCATGCAGAAGTAAGTAGGTTCTCTTTTTTGGAAGGTAAATTGTTCGACTTGAAATGAAGGGCGATATTTTCATTAAATAACAGGTTATCATTTACATTAATTATTTTTAGAGGAAAAATATTTATTTAATCGGATATGTTGAAATTGAACTTGATTTAAATCCACAAATAGATTTTTCTGCTTTTTAAAATAAACAATCTAATAAATAAATAATATTTATTATTTTTGTTTTCAGTTATTAATGAATATATAAATTTACTTTAATCTATTAGCTTGAAATTAAAAGTTTCAAGAAGGATTTTTTTTAATTTTAAACCTTACTTATGGGGAATCTCTGGAGGTGTAGTGACACTAATAGCAGAAACAGGAAGTTACCGCTTTCATAGCTTAAAACATGATGTAATGCAGGCTTTGTGCAATAGGCTTCACACATAACTTTCAGTTGAAGGTGATTAAATACAATCCTAGATAAATATGATGACCAATAAGAAATGAGCACGCTCGCCTTGATTTTCTCTTTTAGGTCAACCTATATCACATCAGGATGGTTTCCCATGGACCCCTCCCCTGGTTAAGCTAGACAAGCTTTGTGTACCTAGTTAATGTGAATAAGTGTTGTTCTTGACCTGCTCCTGGCTACATCTTTGGTTATGATCTAAATTGAGATTCCCAACCTCCCCAGTTTGTTTTGACCTCCTTTTCATCTCGACTGGGTCAGCTGTATATATTTCCCATGTCCGTATATATTTTCTCATTTCCCTCTCCCCTTAGCAAGAGAGCCTCCTGATTTTGTCCAAAGGGCAGAATACAGCGACCTCTCATTTTTGAGGGTCGGACGGGTCCTACTAACATCAATTATATTTAGCTTGCTTTGTGTTGATATTTAGTTTGTTTTGGGGTTCATTCTCTCCCCTTTCATTGTCCATCATTATAAATTTTATTATCATCAATTTTTTTGTGTCCAAGGTGCATTTTCTAGGTTTCCCCGAGAGGATGCAGCATTATGGTATATGGAGGATTGATTGGTGACAGACAAGTTTTTTGTGGCGAATGCGCAAATTGTAATAAGTGAATGGGTCGTGAATTGGATTATCTAGGTATATGATAGTGAAGACCAGACTCAACCCCTTTCCCCTTTTCGACCTCATGCCATAATTGTATGTATATACAATAAATACAATTAAGAAATGAGCACGCCTGAAATTTAATTTAATCGGACACCCTTTCAACTTCGCTAACAATATAAATAGACCCCTGTCTAAAAGAAAAGAGATTCTAACAGGAGACACAGAGAGGGAAACACTTACAACTGTGAGCTTCAACAAACACTACCACTCTTCATACTCTACTTCCTTTTTCTTATTCACAGATCATATTACTAAATGAAACTAACATCTCTCAAAAACACTTAAGTACTTCTACAAACTCTTATATTCATTGAAATGTTATTAAAAAAAATTATTTAATCTTTCTTAAATACCAACCTCATGCCACCTATGAATATTATTACAATTTTTGTACAATACGAAAGTACTTATTAATATTTATATAAATTACTAGCAGTAGAGCCTGGCGTTGCCAGGGGATGTAACAGTAAGAGATAGATCAAGTATTGACCATCATAAAGACTGAAAAATAAAATTGACAAAGATTATTGTTTAAGGTTGACGGACACGCATGTCTTAATTAGTTTTTTTTTGTTTTATGAATTGGTCAAACCCAAACTCAAACAAAAACATTGTTTTCGATCATTATGAGTCTACCAATTGAACAGAATTTTATTATAAACAATTGTCTTTTAAATGGAATTTTTAAAGTATTCCGAATGTAAAAATAAAGAAAAAGGTGTGCAAGACAATAAGAAACACTACCTGCCCCCCAAAAAATGAAGTTTTGTTGAAATCGGTTGAAAAATGTAGGAAATCCGATCACATATATTAGGTTGGTGCAAAAATAATGACGTGATGTCATTTTTTGACGTATTTTTTAATGTCAAAAAAACGACATTATTACGTCATTATTTTTGCACCAACCTAATATAAACGAACACACACACAAACAACCTGGGTTTTAAGTATAACTCGATATGAGTTGTCCCCCTTTCATTCTCGCAATGCCTCTTAATCATGTTTTCAAATTGATTTCGTGCAAAAACGATTGTGTTTTTCCAATTTTTGGTGCTGTCAGAACCACCACTAGGTAATTTTACGTAGTCCTATGAAGTTTTGTTGAAATTGGTTGAAAATTGTAGGAAATCCGATCCAATATATAAACGTACAGACACACACACGACCTGGGTTTTATAATAAGTATATGATTATTGTTATATTCCAGGCTTGATTGTTCTTGTGTAGTTTATTGTGTTTTATTTACTCATTCATACATCCCTTATAGTGGGCTAATCCTAACAAGGCCCAAATTGAATCCCCACAAATAACCTACTTTAAACACTAGCTAAACACTATTCATTTTTTTTTATTTACAAGAATGATTTTATATTTACATTCTAAAAACTAGTACAATTAAAACTAATACAATATTTATCATTTACCAATTCATGAAGAAATAGATATGAAAATAATTTTTTATTCATAAATTTACTAAATTATTAAAATATGTGAAGCAACTACAAGGATGTCATTATTTACCAATTTTTTAAAGTGCAAATTGATAAGCCGATTCCAGATATTTAATTTGTAATTGTTATTTACCTCCAAAGATTCGTTAAAAATTGAGCATGCATAATTAAAAAATGCTCCGCACTTAATAAAAACAAGGTTTTATCATCAAAACCTTTGTATTATTAAGAGGGAAGACCAAAGTACTTTTTATGCAATAAATATCGTTTTAATCCGTTTTAGAACCTTCAATATTTTAGTTAAAATTCTTGTTTTTCTAGAGTCAGCCACTGACCATAAAATAGTAGGGTGCTTTTTTTTTTATTATTTGCAGTGAAAAACACATTGATTTTGAAATTCTTGAAATTCAGATAATTGTCAGATTTTAATGAAACATTCAGGATTTATACTCAATATAATAAAATGTTTTTTTTTTTTTGTTTTTTTACGATAAATCAGTTACTCCCTCCACTTGTTTAATTTTGTGAAATTTGGAGAAACTTGTTTTTTTGTTTTTTTTTGATGGAGCTTGATGCTGATCCTGGTTTTAAGAGCGCTATTACACTTTTGCACATGCCGGCTATAAAAACAAATATAATTTAAAAAAAAATAATAGCCAAGAATAAGATAAACACAACTACCATAGAGCGTAGTTTGTTTTGCAGCATATCAACCTCGATGGGTTATTTAATGCTGACAAGATTTTTATTGCTGGTAATTTTTTTTTTTTTTTCAAAAATGTATAGCTGATAAATTTTTTTTTTAAGCTTGTAATAATTTTTCTTCAAAAATTTATTGCTGCTAATAATTTTTTATAAAGTATTTCTGGTATTAAAACCTATTTTTACACTTTCATAGTGTTTTCACCCCAGTTTGGGGTTAACTATTTACCCATAGCTGGGACCCTAACAGGTGCTACCACCCTGGGTCAGAGTGGACCTGGGAATGCCAGCAATTAAGTGGCAGTTCCATGCACCTCAAAAACCCCCTGATCAAGCTTTTGAAAGTTGTCCTGATATTATATGGACCGCAGATCCTTTGTATTTTCTCTGATAACCCCTTCACATAAAGCAAGTAGACTGTTTTCTTCAAAAGCTTGATGACACTTCGCAGATATCTCTCCTGAGTAAGACCCCCACCATAGAGGAGAACATGACTAAAAACTGTGTGTACGCTATCCCATGCAGCTGCGGAAAGAAATATAAAGGGGAGACAGGCTGCCCCCTTAAGGTAAGTAAGGCTTCAAGAACACCAGAAAGCTGTAACATGAGGGGAAGTGGAAAACTTAGGCATGGCTGACCACATATGGAGAGAGAAGGGAGATCACCACCCTCTGTGGGGTCAGGTTGAGATCATAGATAGGGAACACCATTGGAAAATTTGTAAACTTGAGGAATCAGCACATATGCTTGGCCACAAAAATCTCCTGAGCCAACCAAGCATAGAAATGAATACACTATGGGAACCAGTAATAAGAGTGCCAGAGAAAAGTGATAATAACAAAAATTGCAATATGAGCTCTGGTAAAAAATGTAATAATAACAGCAAAAATTGCAATATGAGCACTAGTAAAAAAATGATGCTGAAGACATTAGGTTTATAATACCCAGAATTTCATACACAGATGTCCTCAAGGACACATGGATAAAGGCATTAGTTAGATCCAGTGACAGGACCCGAAGAGTGCGAGTTCAATACCTGGTTAAGGCAGTGGAGAAACTTCAGAGGGAAATTAGCAGGAGATAACTGATAACTGACATCCATTAAACATGGTACGTGGAACTAGAACAGTCTACCCCAGTGAGCGAAATAAAGGGTTCAGTTCAACATTCCAACCACCTGAAGAAGGCCAGAGCGTACAATGTCTAAAATGTAATAATTATGGCGACAAACATGGGAAGTGATATTGTCATTAAATAAAAACATTTATTAATCATAAATTGAAAATCTTACTACAATTCAGTGACCTCTAGTATTTTTAAAAGATTTTTTTTTTAATTTTGTGTATAAACGTGCCGATTTTTGTAAATATGTACGTGCATACATGACATTATCAAAAAATAAGAGCATAAGTATATGTAGTGATACTAGTAAATTAGTATGCATAATTTGCATAAGCACAAGTGAACACTCATATAAGTGGTCACTGAGAATAATGAAGGTGTACATGAGCTTAGTGGCTGATTAGTGCTAACCTCTACATCACAACAATGGCGTCGCCGATAGGATCCGAACCTATGTGGGGAAACCCCAATGGATTTCCACTCCATAATTCTTATTAATACTAGTAGACTCTTTTTCAGGTTGGCCTGAAGTAATCCGGGTTACAAACAAGAAAAGTTCTACGATAAAGCAGATTCTAAGAGTCATATTTTCCAGAAATGGCATACCAAAAACCTTGGTATCTGATAATGCACTAGAATTTTGTGATGAAGAACTTAATGTATGGTTAGAAAAAATAGGGTGTAAACCATATAAGACACCTCCATATCACCCTCAATAGAACGGATTAGCACAAAGAATGGTGCAGACCGTAAAAAAGGGACTAAAAGCATGCTCTCAGCAAATAGAAAAAGTAGAAGTTTTTCTACCGAGGCTGCTTTTAAGTTATCGTATGATACCACATGCGGGATGACTCAAAAGCCCATCAGCTTTAATGGGAAGACAGATTAGAGCTCCGCTAACGATATCATATTCTACAAATGAAAAAATGTGGTACAAAAAGAACAAAGATGCAGATCCGGAAAGGGCAGAATTTATCATGCAAAAAGGCCACAATACAGCTATAATAAATAGAGAAAACGGCAATAGTGTATTAGCCCATGCAGACCAAATAAGGACACAGGGTGAAGAGGAAGAGCAAAATGACGAAGAAATGTCTTCAATTCCGTCTGATAACGCGTTGGTAGAACAACCAATACAGAAGGAAACTTCAGAAGACAAAAGAATGCGCGGGACAGATCTAGGTCTCCCAGGGAAAGAAATAGAGGAGAGTGAGAAGTAGAGCAAAGTGATAAAAATAACATGAGAAGGAGTACAAGATCTACGAGAGGAATAAAACCCTTGCGTTTCAGGGAGATGTAGTGATACTAGCAAATTAGTATGCATAATTTGCATAAGCACAAATGAACACGAACACTCATATAAGTGGTCACTGAGAATAACGAAGGTGTACACGAGCTTAGTGGCTGATTAGTGCTAACCTCTACATCACAACAGTATAGTAAATTTTAAAGATAACGTATCTAAAATTCAATGAAATATTAATGTTTAAAAAATATATTTAAAATGTTTAAGATTACTGGGGAGTTAAACAATTGTGTTTGCATTGTATTCATCTTGCAATTTTATTACAAGTATTTCCTCTTACATAAATCTTGCAAAAACATCAGGTTATCGATAAATGTCAACACCTCATAAAACCTCCCACATCAGTGTTTAAAAATATGCTTCTCTGAGATATTTTACATAAAAAATTGATCTCTCCTCTTAATAAAAGTAATAATATAAAGATTGCAATGATAAAACGTTGTTTTTATTAAGTTTGCGGCATTTTTTCAACACATTAAAAATAACTTTTAGCGATTTTGTGGATGTACCTACCTTAATCCAAATGTAATAATTTTTCAATATTCTAAACTTGTTTTGAGATAAATAGATTTTTTTTTTCATTTATTTTTCTTGCCAGTTAATACCAAGACAAATCATTTTGACAAAGTAAATATCAATATCTTTATTTTCTTCCATCTGTATTTGTTGCTTTTTACTGAAGAAATGTCTTTTCATCTAATCCTTCGGTTGTTTGTCACATTACTCTCAAACTTGAAATGAAAACCTAACTTTGATTAACACGTAATCTTTTGTCACATCCACCAATATAACTAGTGATGAGTTAGCTCCCTTGCTTGAAAAAACTAATTAAAATGTATATCTTGCTAATGTACTGTCGATTTACCTCCTCCTAATTTTCGAAACCATTACTAGGGGCACTCTCCGGCACTATAAATACTCTTTTTTATCACCCTTATGATCTTATCCGTCAACATGTAATTCTTTCACGAAAAAATGCATTCCCTTTTGGAAACGCATGAGCAATACATACACACACATGTACATATGCACATTTACTTACTTCCCATGCTTTGGACCAAGTTTCCACATTCATTTGTTACACACATTGTCTTTGTCACTTGAAACCCTTTGTTATTAATACATTAATTTGTTTGTACATGAATATTGGTTGTCAGGTTTTTGACATTTCTTTACATGGACTCACATCTCGAGTCTGCCATGTTCGTTGTAGGTATTTCAGGAGATGTGTTTATCTCTCAACGCATACACTGGCACGCAACACCTTACACGATTCAAAATACGATTCTTCGTCACGTTTATCTTTCTAAAGATTAATTCTCTGTAAATGCATATCCACATTTTTATGGCTTTATCTCTGGTGTAGATACAAGACTATTTCCGATTATGTCTCGAAAATATTCTCTCTTGTGTGTACCAATGAGAACTGTTTAATAGTCAGCTTCTGCTCTATGCTGGGGTTCAATTACCACTTGTGTCACTGTGAACAAAAAAATGTGAATAGGCCAATGTTATGTTCAGCAAAGAAACAGGTGAAATATCACCACGACAAA
The DNA here is from genome assembly GCA_963932145.1 of Acanthosepion lycidas. Classification (NCBI taxonomy): domain Eukaryota; kingdom Metazoa; phylum Mollusca; class Cephalopoda; order Sepiida; family Sepiidae; genus Acanthosepion; species Acanthosepion lycidas. The sequence continues at coordinate 121,751,547 of OZ010575.1, read as the reverse complement.
AAAAGAAAATATGAATCCAGTTTTCAACATTCTGGGTTCCTTATTCAATGTTTTACCTGGCAAGTGTCTGAGCATAGTGACAATTGGTTCATTGATTGTGGCTATCACTCGCATTTCTCTCTACATCTTGACAGCTTATGACTACCTTTTATCTAAAATGCAGCCTGACCATAACCAGAATTCCCTACCTTCCAACCAAGTGGCACTTGATCCCAAAAGTTTTTATTTAATCACTTATATAATTCGGTTACTTTGAAGCTCTCACATCTTGATTTAACAGTTGAATTGATATCTTATAATGATGAAAAACTATTATTAACAAATCCCAGACTTTTAATTAGCAGTTATAAAACTCGAATAAATTAGTTCATAATCAGTATATCCCATACAGGAACTTCACTAAATTGTTTATTAAAGACAATACTAGACTTAAACATTACTTACAATTATAAAAATTAATTTCAGTATTAATGAACACCAATGTATTTCATTGTCATATACTGTAATGATGTACTGTTCTTCATACATGAGTAAAATCTGATGCAATATAGTGATTTATAAGTGCAGCTTAGATGTGGCACAGAGCAAGATGTGTAGAGCACTCAGTAAGGATCAAATTCAAAACTGATCTAGCAAGACAAGCTTATCAATCATTACCCTATGTTAAAGTTCCCAATCTATTGGTTATACTGATTTACTAAGTGTAGCTTAGATGTGGCACAAGGCCAAAAGTGTGCTGCACCCATTGCAGATCTAACTCGTTACTCAGTCATAACTGATCTAGCGAGACAAGTTTCTTAACCATTATACCATATCCGTATCAAAGTGCATTATACCATATCTTAGTGAATTAAATTTGTTTTGTTGGTCAAAATCAGTTATAAATATATTTGGGCACTTGGACTTATGTCACTTGTTTTTTACTTCTTAATAATAAATTTTTACTTAAAAGTTGACATACAACATTAATTACCATTAATATGTAATGTTTCAGATTAACTGGAGATATAGTTTCCTGTAAGTTTTTTTTTCTCAAACATCTTTTACTTCATCTTATATGGGCTTTAGATATGAGTTACTTTAGTAAGACCTGTTTGAATTTGTCATCCATGTGAAGAAATGAAAATATGTAATTTGCAATAAAATTTTCATTTAATTTTAATGGTTCAAAGAATCCCAAGCAGAATCTTTGGCCCTCACACATATTCACCTCATCAAATCTGGCCCACTTTGAAAAGGTCCAGACACCACTGTTTTTAATCATTTGAAAGTCATTTTAAATCATCTCATGGTCATTTTAAATCATTTGAAAGTCATTTTAAATCATCCTAATGTAATCTTAACATCCCTGATGCAAAAGAAGCTGCTTAGCCGTCACACTATTCCGTCTTGAATGCCACCATGAACCACAACAATTGTGATATGAAGGGGTGTGATCACAGTGGTGGCACAAAATGCACTAACAGAATAAAATGGATAATAGTTTATTCCAGCAAGATAACACAAGCTTTTGTCATGTGTGGATGCTAGGAAATTGGTTCTGCAGACACTCAACTGACATTCAGATAATCTATTCTTCTACACTCTCACCAAATTTTAAACTCCATTGAGTATGTATTAGACATGTTGCAAAACTTACCAATTCTCTGCGGTCACATCCAACAAGCAATTCTGTGAATAACCATGAGATATACTTGAATAGAGATAGCCATACATATCTAGCCATACTGTTAGTACAATTATGCTCCCTCAGGGAGGCCTCATGCAATTTGATCTGATTCGATCTCCATATCAGCCACTAATCAAAATCCAAAATAAAACATTGTCTTCTGTGCAAGGGCTCTGAACATCACATCCCAGTAAAAATCTAAAATACAATAATCATGAACATTGCTGAAAAAAAAGGTGGGGATGAGCCTGGGAGCCAGCATCTATTAAACCATAGATATAAAAACAGCACCCCTTGACAATAACAGGCTGAACCCCTCAACCTCATTTCACAACTGCCAACCCATCCCCACATCTCACTAGTGTCAATTTCAACCCTGAAGATAGATGGATCAACACCCCATTCATGATATCACACAGCTTCACTAATCTATTCTAGGCCTCTCTCCTGTCACCAACAGTGATCTTGGACAGCCAACCCAACAAATTCATCAAGTCCTGGTATTATCAACAGCACACTTACACTTAATCATTTCCCTTATCAACAAACTACAGATCAACAATTTTGTCACCCTTTCACACAACTATATAAATATTCTGAAAATTGGTCAATACACGCTGGTGAATTTTTAATCCATCTTTATCCTTTGCGATCATACACTAGTTATAATGAGTTCCTAATGGAACTTAAATTCTACTATGAGGTCTCGGTTGAGTTTATAACGATATATCGCTAAAGATGCTGAAAAACTAGTCAGTTTCCTGCACCATTCCAATGACTCCTCCTGCTATCATCTACTTTTACAAGAACTAGATCAGACCGAAAATGGAGAACAGTTGCCATATATGGACAGGAGGTGCCCAGTAAAGCATCTCTGCATCTTTGTGGGTGATGAAAGGTTGGCAGCCTCTCACTGCTCTATTGCTATTTCTATGGAAAGTGCTAAGATGAACATAGTTCCACCAGTTCTGACCTTCATGGCTAAGACCCACCATGCCATGCATATTGTAGTTATGGTAGAGACATACATCACTAAAGCAAAAGAAGGCAAATTGTCTGTACATGTGCTTGTAGACATCATAGACTGCGAAGTGAACTCTGGCAAATCAATATTGAAGTGACGGCGCATGCGTTATCGACGAGAACGGGGCTAACACAAACAAGAGATCTTGGTTTCTTGCCCAATACCGAGGAAGGATAAAAAGAGCTGGCTTTTTGTTTCAGGAGCAGTTTGTTCTTTGAGACTGGTGAAGGTTATACCTGTGTTCCAGAAAAAGAGCAAAAATACTGTTGTTTATGGTGTGCAGGAAACAGAGTCCTGAGCTAAGCATTGTTCCAGTTCCACATTCACTGTCAGCAGGAACAGATTTGAGTGGAAATTTATTTTTTCCTACCGCTCAATTTTCATTTAAATCACACAGTACTGAACCTTCATATTGATGAGGTTTAAGTTTGACTAGAGCAACTTCTTTCAATGAACTACTTTATAGAATCGAATCCCAAGAAGACACTTCCTCAATCACTACAATCTTAACCTGTTCAAGTCTTTCCCAGATATCTGCATAAACTGTGCCTCTTACTCTGTTACCTTCTACCTCAAGTGGTTCCAGGGACTTGTACAGAGAAAATATCATTTAAAAAAAAAAAAAGAAGAAAACTCAATGCAGGCAAAAAAAGGAGCTACACATTATTAAATAGCTGTCTCGAAGCTTTTAGCACAATTCAATCATAAAAATAAATGAATTTTCTTATATAAGTATACACATCAATGTTGGAACTTATTGCCGAGTATTGGGGTTCTCATCAACATTTCCTTCCATGTGAAATGAGTCCTATGTCAGATCTCAAGAAGACATCCGCAGTCACCACATCGTACGGCAGGAGGGTCCAGAGGATGGAGAGGTCTGGCTTTTCTTTTAGCTCTCCTTGTCTCTTCTATTAGGTTGGTGCAAAAATAATGTCTTTTTCTCACATAGTAACATATGTGAGAAAACGACCTTATTTTTACACCAACCTAATATTTGTCTTCTGGTGTTTTCAAAGGATTTTTTTTACTCTTCTCCAATTAGCTCTTTCTGCATCTTCCATCTCTTAATTGACAGGATCAATTACTGTCCTCAGCAAGATGTTTTTGAGCTGATCCTTGAATCAACAACATGGGGCTCCATGCAGTCTCTTGCCAGCTGCAAGCTCTAAGAGGGTTTGTTTGGGTAGGTGGATGGTCAATTGATCTACCAAGCTGCTGTAATCTTGACTCTCCTGTATGCCTGTTGGACCTGGGTACTCTACCAAAGAGACATCTGTAAACTTTGTCAAATTCTGTGGAACACATGGCAAGACTAGATCACAAACAATGAAGTTCTCCTTGTAAAGATGGAGAGCCAAGGAACCATTATGACTCGCCACAGATACCTTGCCTGAACAAGTATACACATGTGTGGACCAATTCACTAATTTAATTACAATTTTTTTTTTTTAATTAAATTATTTTATCACCACAGGTTGACCATGGAATTGACAAAACTAGCATGTGGTGGCAGAAAGATCCTTCTTAATGGATATACATATGTTGTTGATAAAAAATTTAAGGAAACCCTATATTGGAGATATGGAAAATGAAAAGTGTGCAATGCTAGAATTAGATACAGAAAATGGGAATGCTTCAGATCATTCGCATCTACCAGATGGAATGGATTGACAAGGTGACAAGCAGTATAATTAATAATGTCATGGAAAAATTGCCTTTCAGCATTGCTGGTTCTCTGCCTAAAAGAGAAACATTTGCGAGAATGGTAAGGCAAGCAAGAAAGATTTGGCTTTATGCCAGTTTGGCTTCTTGTCCTTCAGCATCCCATCGATGTACCATACACAACACAAATGTAAAATTAACAGGATTTGTTTCTTCTTTTTTCTCAATATCACATTCTCTGATGAAGCTTTAATAAAAGTGAAACATGTTACACTGATAAATGTTTTTATCTTATTATATAAGTATAATATGAAAAATATATTCCAGTAAGAAAATATCTAATAAGAGATCAGTTTAGAAGGTAAATACTGGTTGAAACCCTCTGTAAAATATTTATTCCTAAACACAAGTCCTAAAATATTTAAAAAAAGTGAAGTGATTTAAAGTCTGTTACAAAACATGTATTATTATTAAAAGCATTATTAAATTCCAAGAAACATTTATTTTTGTTTTTTAAATATCTCTCTCCATTATGCATTCAAATATACTGTATAATTTTTATAAAAAGACAAAAATGTAGATCCATCTTTTGCAAGTAGTTTACTTACATAAATTTGAATTGTCTGAGAATAAAGATTTATATACCATATTGTCTTATGTATAATATGACCCCATGTTTCTGAAGCTAAAAACTGAATAAATTACATCCTTGAGTAGAATATGGCTGTCTTGTCATGTGTTAATTATAGATTTTATCTCCCTTTGTCCTTTAGGGGATATTCTGATGATCCCAGTTCTCCCACAACCGGTGTCTTTTCAGAAAGAGAACTCTTGCCTTCATGCATGACACCTTTCTTCAGTCTTACTTTTTAAACCCTTTTTATCTCGAGCATCTTTGGTAAAAATCATTCATTTCCTCTTCTGCAAGGAGAAAAATTGTTTATTCAGTGAAACTGACATTTCTTAGTAGTTTCCTTTTTGTACACTTTATTTTTCTTAAGTACATATTTTTCCTAACATATGGACATTTAAATTTGCCTTGCTCATTTATTTTCAATGTACTCAGTACCTTACCCTTCTTACTTCTACCTTTGGACCACACTTTTTCTTAAAGAATTTTCTGATGCTCTGTGTTTTATCTAGCCACCAGATAAAGTTGAAATAGATTTTAGAAGGAGCCAGAAACACAATCATAAAGAGGAAGCAAGGAATAAATCTTTACTCCTGTTCAAAATATTGTCTCTCATTAAGAATGAAGAGAGAAATATAGCCAACATATTAAATACCTTTTGAGAACAACTGTTAGCTTACTAAAAATTCTGAAAATGTGTAAGTCAGTTAAGTGCCATACATGACTGTTGTGTCGGAAACCTACCCCCCCTCTTGAAGATGAACTTATCTGCGTCTGTGAACAAAGACTTTAAATAGTGGCATGTCAGTTGACATGAGGGAGACCGAGACACAGAGAAGTTCTTAGCTGAGCTAGTTATTGACTACTCAGGCGATTTCTGTACCTTTTTTACCAGCCTATTAAAACCCTTTTTATTGTTACGTGTTATTTGGCGTTTGTCTCTACTAACCCCAAATCAACATCATAACAGTGGCGACGAGAGATTCGTTCATCACGCTGAGTGGAGAATTTTTCAACTCTAGGTGGACTATATAAATTTTTTTTTTTGCTCTGAAAAAAAAAAAAAAAAAAAAAAAAAAAAAATACGTCGAACTTTGTTCTTTACAAAGAAATGGGATTTCAACGTGCCAAAAAGAAGTAAGACTTGTGCTTATTGTGGATATATACGTGTTTTTCCCTTTTTGACTGTTTTCGAAAAGTGTTTTGTGTAATCTATTATGCATAATGGAAGATTTGATTGCATTAACGAAAACTCTAGTGCAAAGTCAAATTCAGCAACAAGAGCAACAAAAATTGTTTCGGGAACAACTATTGGATTTACAAGTTCAGCAGCGAAATGACACAAAGGCTTTATATGAAGCGATTTTACTTAAGAATCCAGTAAATTCGTCATTTACGGCCGAAGGTATTGCTAATTCTATTACTGAGTTCAAATTTAACCTAGAGGAGGGCATAACATTTCCTGTGTATTTCAGAAGATTTGAAACAATATTTGAAAAAAAATGTGATGGTTGGACTGATGAACAAAAAGTGAGTTTACTTTTACAAAAGTTGGGTACAGATGAAAATAATAAGTATACGAATTTTGTCCTTCCTTTGAAGAAACTGTTAATACTTTATCTAGTATTTTTGGCGAGCGAGTTAGTTTGTTTCATACTCGTTTCTCGTGTTTGAATGTGGTAAAGCGTGACGATGAGGATGTTGATACGTATGCTGGAAATGTTAACAGAATGTGTGAACGTTTTATGTTACATGATCTTTCAATTGATCGATTTAAATGTTTGATATTCGTTCAAGGCTTGACTTCTAGCAAAGATAAGGACATAAGGTCCCGAATATTGGCAAAACTCGAACAAAATTCCGAGATCACTTTGCAGAAGGTTACGGAAGAGTGTCAAAGAATCGAAAACTTAAAACATGACAATACGCAAATTGAAGAAAAAGACATATCCCGTGAACATGCTATTTGACCAAAAACGGGAATAGTTAATAAAAACTTTAAAAAACCAATGTGCTTTGGATGCGGTGGTGGTCATTTTAAAAGTGAATGTTTTTTTCGCGACAAAAATTGCTATTCGTGTGGCAATAAAGGCCATATAAGTACTCATTGTAAAAGCAAAAGAAAAAAATTTAAGTCGGAAAAAGATAATGTGAATATTGTGTTGTCACGTCAGGATATTGAGGAGGGGCAGAAAAGAAAATTCGTACAGGTAAAAAATAATGAAAAAAATGTTAAACTACAGCTAGATACTGGAAGTGATATTTCCATTATTAATACAGCAACATGGATTAAAATAGGCAGACCTTTGCTTAAAAAGACTGAAAAAGTGGCTCGCGGGATTTCTGAAAGAAAATTGCATTTTCAAGGTGAATTTTCTTGTAATATTTCATTTGTTGGTAAGACACTAAAGTCTAAAGTGTATGTGCTACAAAATGCTTCAAATTTATTTGGAACAGATTGGATTATACTTTTTAATTTATGGGAACTCCCTATAAATTCTCTTTGCAATAGAATTAATGTTTCTTCTCCATGTAAAAATCAGGTTACAGAAAATTTGGTGAAAGATCTGAAAATAAAATTTCCACAAGTATTTTCAGAAGGTCTTGGATGTTGCAAAAAGACGAAGGCAAAATTTGAAGTGAAGGAAAATTTAAAACCTATTTTTAAGCAAAAAAGAAATGTGCCATTTTGTGTTTTGGAACAGATTAGCAAAGAATTGGAACGGCTTGAAAATTTAGGAGTTATTTCACGCATTGAATTTTCAGAGTGGGCCTGCCCTGTTGTATATGTTAAGAAAAAGAATAATAAAATTCGGATGTGTGCCAATTTCTCTACGGGTCTAAATGATTGCTTAAAAGACCACACACATCCTTTGCCTTCACCAGAAGACATTTTTGCAAGTTTAAATGGAGGAAAAATATTCTCTAAATTGGATTTATCGGATGCCTATCTCCAAGTGTAAGTGGACAAAGAATGTTCTAAATTGTTGACTATCAATACACACAAGGGTTTATACAAATTAAACCGTCTGCCTTTTGGTTTAAAAGTATCCCCTAGTATTTTTCAGCAAATTATGGACACTGTGCTGGCAGGGTTGGACTTCGCCATTGCATATCTTGATGATATTTTGATAAAAAATAAAGATCAAAATGAACATTTGGAACATATTAATCAGGTTTTTGAAAAAATTGAAGAATATGGACTCAAATTTGGAGCTGAAAAATGTGAATTTTTTATGAGTGAAATTAAGTTTTTGGGGCAGATATAGACTCTGATGGAAGAAGAGCAGATCTGGCGAGGACAGAAGCGATCAAAAGCATGCCAACTCCCAAAAATGTAGTAACGCTACAAGCATTCTTAGGACTTGCTAACTATTATGGGATATATATTCCTAATATGTGCAGCCTTATGGCTCCATTAAATAAATTGCTTAAAAAGGGAGCAAAGTGGGAATGGTCAGAAGTGTGTCAGAAGGCGTTTGACAAAATAAAGAATATTTTGACGTTGACATTATCACTAACACATTATGACCTTAAACAGGAAATTAGTGGCATCAGACGCAAGCGAGTACAGAATAGGTGCGGTAATTCTGCATAAATTCAGAGACGGCAATACGAAGCCAGTGGCTCATGCATCAAGGACATTATTACCCGCAGAAAAGAAGTACTCTCAAATTGAGAAAGAAAGCTTAGCTATCATCTATGCTTGTAAAAAATTCCATAAGTACATACATGGAAGAAGGTTTATATTGCAGACCGACCATCGCTCGCTGCTTTCAATCTATGGTTCGAAGAAAGGTATACCTACTCATACGGCAAACCGTTTGCAACGATGGGGAACCATTTTGTTGAATTACAATTTCAAAATGGAATTTTTATCATCTAAAAAATTAAGCCATGCTGATGGTTTATCTAGACTGATCCCAATGTCTTCGGAACCGCTAGAAGATACGGTGATAGTGGCGTTACAAGCAGAAAATGAATTGGTTGAAGTATAACACAGTAAAAGAATTACCGGTGACATTAGATGAAATAAAATTAAAAGCAGAAAACAACATTTTTATTAGAAAAATGAAAGAAGTTGTAACTTCAGAAAAGTATAAAACTTCTTCATCAGCATATTCAATATGTGATGAAGTGCTGTTATATGCTGGAAGAGTCGTGATACCGGTTGTACTACAAAAGCAGATTTTGAAGGAATTTCATCAGGGGCATCCTGGTATTGGACGTATGAAAGGCCTGATGAGGAGTTACATTTATTGGCCAAAGATGGACAAAGACATTGAACAGGTAGTTAAAACTTGTAGAGGGTGTCAAATGGCAGTGAAAGCACCGCCAGTAAAATACACACCATGGCCAAAAACAGATGTTCCATGGACCAGACTCCACATAGATTATGCTGGACCCATGAATGGTGATAGTTGTGGATAGCTATTCCAAGTGGCCTGAAATTTTTAAGTGCAAAAGACCAACTGCTTCTGTAACAAAAGATTTTCTTACAGAACTGTTTGCACGTTTTGGAGTACCAGAAAAAATTGTCACCAACAATGGAACTCAATTCACAGGAAGTGAATTTAAGACGTTTTGTAAGACTCTGGGAATTGACCATATCACGACTTCACCGTACCATCCTAGGTCAAATGGACAGGCTGAACGGTTTGTTGATACGTTCAAGAGAGCCCTTAAAAAAACAAATGGTACTAATACAGATGATGGTAATATACAGCAGTTTTTAAGTATATACAGAATAACACCAAATCCAAACGCAATATTAGGGATGCCTCCAGCTGAACTGATGTTTGCTAGAAAAATTAGATCTGTATTCAATAGGCTGCTGCCAGAAAGAAAAAAGAGTTACCAGAACAAAACGCATCAGGAAAATATGAAATATCTCAAGCCGGGAGATAAAGTTTTTTTTTTAAATTACAAAAATAGGAAGGAATTTTGGCAAGATGGAGTGGTAACTCAAAGAATTGGTAAGATGTTATACATGATAAGAAGTAAAAAATGGATGCACAAAAGACATTTGAACCAATTAAGGAAAAGAATCATTGAAGAAATAAGTAAAGAAAATGAAGAACCAATGGAGGTATTATATGATTTATTCGATATACCAACTCCACCATTGCCTGAAACAGTTGTCCAAAGAAGGACAAGCAAAAGAAAAAGAACTAGGGTGGAACGTTTAAGTCCAGATCCCAAAAGAAAAAGATATTAATTCCTCCGGAATTAATCTCAAGGGGGAGGTGTTGTGTCGGAAACCTACCACCCCTCTTGAAGATGAACTTGTCTGCGTCTGTGAACAAAGACTTTAAATAGTGGCATGTCAGTTGACATGAGGGAGACCGAGAGACAGAGAAGTTCTTAGCTGAGCTAGTTATTGACTACTCAGGCGATTTCTGTACCTTTTTACCAGCCTATTAAAACCCTTTTTATTGTTACGTGTTATTTGGCGTTTGTCTCTACTAACCCCAAATCAACATCATAACAATGACACATGCTTGGATGATCATGTCACTTTCAATTCATGAAGAAAATCTTTCTACAGTAGGTTGCCATCTCATTCTGCACTAGATTGGTTGCCAACCAAGGCTATAGAACTCCTGCTATTCAACCCATATGTGTATTTAATACAACCCTGACTTTCTGTCTTTAATTTCCATTTAAAATTTTTTCATATTATGCACAAGAAAATACAGTACTCAAAACAATTTTAGTTTCATTTTATAAACTTCAACAAGAGGAAGATATACACCTTAGTATTATTATTTCTCCAGTTTCACTAAAAAGATTATTCTACACACTTTACAAGAAAATGCTTTCTCTTCAGTGAATATTTGCATATTTCATAAAAACAAACTTTACTAACTTTACAAGCACATGATTTTTGCTTCAGTTTGAATATAGATTTCTTGTAAAATATGATTTTCTCTGATAAAGAAAAATGACACCTTTCACAAGAAAGTTATTTTTTAAAGTGTGTGTGTGGAGTGTCTTAGCAAGTTATCCCCCAAATGGGATTTGACAAAAAGACACAGATTTTAAACTAATCAAGTTTTGTTTCTGTGTGTTCGCATATGCTGTACTAAATGTGTCTTTTGTGAAAAAGCTGATTCACAGATGTCACAAATATATGGCTTCTCTCCAGTGTGTGACCGCATATGTCGTACCAAATGGGACTTGCGTGAAAAGGAAGAACTACACTCATTACAGGTATAAGGTTTCTCTCCAGTGTGGGTTTTCATATGTCGCACAAAATTTGACTTATCTGCAAATGCAGATCCACATGTCACACAAACAAATGGTTTCTCTCCAGTATGAGTTCGTATATGTTGCACTAACTGTGCCTTCTCCGTGAAGCAAGAAGAACACAGTTTGCATGAATATGGTTTCTCTCCAGTGTGTGTTCTAATATGTCGCATCAAAGTTGACTTTTCTGCAAAGGAGGATCCACACATTTCACAAGAATGTGGTTTCTCACCTGTATGTTTTCGTACATGGCGCATTAAATCTGAGTTTTTTATAAATGCAAATCCACAAACTTCACAAGAATATGGTTTTTCTCCAGTGTGTGTTCGCATATGCTGCACCAAATTTGACTTTTGTGCAAAAGAAGTTCCACATGTTTCACAAGAATATGGTTTTTCTCCAGTGTGTGTTCGCATATGTCGTACCAAATTTGACTTGTCAGCAAAAGTAGAGCCACATATATCACAAGAATATGGTTTTTCTCCCGTGCGTGTCCTCATACATCGCACTGAATTTGACATCTTTACAACTGTAAATCCACAAACTTCATATGAAACATTTCTCTCCAGTGTACATTTCCTTATGTCCTGCAAATGGTACTTTCCATGAAATTAAAGACCCACATATTTTCCAGAGATATCATTTCTCTCCATTATTTTTTTTTTTACACAAGAGCCTCATACTTTACAAGAATGTGTTTTTTCCTGTGTTTAAAAGTTCTGCTTTAGATTCACAATGTTAACATGAAGAATAATTTAGCATATATTTCTAGGTTCTCAGTAGGTGATCAGCAGTTTTGTTTTCATTCAACTTTGTAATTATAACAAATGATTTTCATATATATCCCAATTCTTTCACAGTCAAATTATCTGTGAATAAAAACAAAAGATATATTAACACATACATTGATTATTGCATGAACTCAGCTTACATTTCACATATATGTTGTTCATATATTTCACATATATTGTTATTTTGGCCAACAATAAGTGAAGATCAAAATCATTACACTACCTAAAAGTCTGTGAGAAAAGACTGCTTAACATCATGATAAATGTACAATTCATCTTCTCTCCACAACTACTGCATTTTCCGCAATGAAGATTAAAAATGTCTACATCCTAAATTCTATGTTTTCTGCCTTATGTTATCTATGTTATACAATCAAGGCCCCCCCCCAAAGTTGTTTTTTGCTAGGCAGTAATCTGAACTTCTGTATAATGATCTCTGAATGAATTATACAAATTATACATGTCCAGTAAGTACACTGCAAGGAAAGTTCCATTTTACCAGAAAAGGATAAAAATTCAACAATTTTTAATAGGTTCTAATTTTATTGATCAATGTATCTAAAACACTTTTAAAATAGAGTCAAAGTAAATAAAAACTGACATTATATGTTTTAATTTAATAATTAAAACTTGGGCTTCTAATGTCATGCCTCCATGTAAAAATTTGATAGTTTTTAGTTTTGGTTTGGTTTTTATGTCTTCCATTATGCTCATTTCAACCCATTTTGCTATTATGCAAGTTTCTAGATTCAGATTATATATATATATATATATATATATATATATTCAAACAGGTTTGGTTAAATAATTTAGACATATGTTTATTTTTGTTTTAATCCTTTTGAGTCCACAGATCAATTTCTTGGTAGCTGTAGAAAATTGATTAAGAAAAATACCAAAGTAAAAAGTCATACTATGTCGAAATTATTAAATCAAACCTGTTTCAATGAAAATATGCTGTCTAAATACACAGATATATATTTTAATATATTTTCTGTTTATACGTTATTTTTATGATTACAACTTATTTGAGTAAATGCTATGTTTTAATTAAACAGTATTAATTACATTTACTGGCATGTAAAAAAAAAATTTATTCAGGCCGGTAAATGTAATTATTACTGTTTAATTAAAACACAACATTTACTCAAATAAGTTGTATCCTTAAAAATAATGTATAAACAGAAAATATATTAAAATAATTGTCAGATTTAATCCATTTCAATTAAAATACATTAAATTACAGAAAAAATATTTTAAAAAATAATGATTAAATAAAATAAAATAATTTTAAAGATAAATTAAATTATTAAGAAACCAAACCATTCCCCACCCACCAAAAAAAAACAAAGAACATTTTTAGAAATTAAAAGGATAAAAAATAAATTAAATAAAGAAAAGTTTGTTCAAAAAGTAGTGGAAGGTTATAAGATAGAATTGATATAGAGAAGACAAATTATATATTACTATAGTTATTTCTATATTTTATCTTGTATATCAGGTCATCACATAAGTTCTGTCTAAATTTTAACTTTTTGTTAAAATGAATGAAATTTAAAGAGTATTTTATAATGTCTAATGGAGCTGAACATTACTTTTATGTTTAGATGCATTTAAACTGATCAAATTTTATTTCAGAGAACAATAAAATTAAATTTTGTTTGATCAAAACCCTGCTAACATGGAAGTACCCAAGAATCATTTGAGGCACATAATGCTTTATGAGTTCAAGAAAGGAAACTCAGCAGCCGAAGCGGCTAGAAACATTCACTCAGTTTATGGAAAGGAATGTGTGAATGAAAGAACTTGCAAAATTCAGAGGTGGAGATTTCACTCTTGAAGATGAAGATCGAACCGGATGTCTAGTTGAGTTTCATGAAAATCTTCTTGAAGCAGCCCTTGAAGAAAATCCTGCTTTATCAGTTGAGGAATTGGCAGTGGTTCTCAGTTCAAACCATACAACTGTTCATCGTCATCTTCAACAACTTGGAAAAGTTCCTAAACTTGGAAAATGGGTGCCTCATGAATTGTCTGAAAACAACCTCAAATCCCGAGTTGGCATCTGCTCTTCTCTCCATTCTCACCAACTTGTTTCACCTTTTTTGGATGGACTTGTGACTGGTGATGAAAAATGGATCTTTTACCGAAATGTTAAGTGCTGTAGACAGTGGCTTGATAAATAGGAAGGACCCCAGCCACAGCTGAGATGAGATGAGAACTTCATGGGCAAAAGGTTCTTCTTTCAATCTGGTGGGATCGCCAAGGAATAATCCACTTTGAATTCTTACCACCTAATGCTCAAATATACTGTTAGCAATTAGAGCATTTGAACCAAGCTTTGAGGAAAAAAAGACCTGCTTTAGTTAATCGAAAAGAGGTGATGTTTCATCAGGACAATGCGCGACCACACACAGCAAGAATCACGTCACAAAAGATCAAAGAACTTGGTTGAGAGAAAATTCCTCATCCACCTTATTCTCTCGATTTTGCTCCTTCAGACTAACATTTGTTTCGTAGCTTACAGAATAATTTGGAAGAAACAGCTTTTGTAACACGGGAAGAGGTTAAAACTGACATTTGTGAGTTCTTTGAATCAAAGCCAAAAGAATTTTACAGTAATGGAATTAGTAAGCTTGTTAATAGATGGAAGGAAGTCATAGATAATCAGGGAAAATATATTGTTGATTGAATCTGTAATTAAATGTAACATTTGGTCACTTGTTTTCTTTATTCAAAATTCGGACAGAACTTATGGGATGACCTGATATATTACTATAGTTATTTCTACATTTTGTCTTCTCTATATCAATTCTATCTTATAACCATCACTATTTTTTGAACTCCCTTTTCTTTATTTACTTTGTTCTTTATCCCTTTAATTTTTAAAAATATCTTTTTGGTTTGTTTATAGATTCTGGGTATGATTTGGTTTCTTAATAACTTAACAATTTATCTTTAAAATTTTAAATGGTTAATTATTTTTAATAATTTTTTTTAAATATTTTGTTTAATATAAACTATTTAAAAACGATTTGTTAATCATATTATGTCTTATTTGTAAGCATATTTTGGTAATTTTGAGTGGTAACAAATTTTTTTTGTTATATAATTAATAATTTTGTTTTATAAAACTTCTTTCTTTTTTTCAGCCTTCCCTTACTTTCACTTCATCTTTCTTCTAACCCCTTGGTTTTAAGGTTAATATCTGGGTTGAATTTCCATTTAAGCCAGACAACATCCACCATCCTCTTACCACTACTCAGGCATGATAATTGCTGTTTTTTTTTTCTAATATTAAATTTTAAATTTCTAGTTCCAAAATTGAACACAGTCTACCATTTGAGTTGAATAAAGCTAACACATTCAATGTTAGTTGAAATAGTCTATACTCAAGAGGTAATTTGGGATTTCTCTGTTATGTAATTTATATGCTGTGTAATAATAAATACATTGAGCTCTTTTTGTGGATCAGTTTTAATATTTTTTATTATTAGGATCCACTTGGATTATATACCAATATATTTCTTCAGTAAGCACATCTTTTCATCCTTAATGCTAGAATATGACCTTACAAAATCCACAAAGCTCAAAAACTAGATAACACCAATAATAGCACTTTTAACAAAAAAACACAAAATTCATAATTTTTCTCTCTAACACTCATTCAACGAAACTTGAAAATAAATTAGTCCTCCCCAATACTATGATCTTTACCACTATTTACAATATAACTAAGAAAAAAAAAAACTTCAACATTAATTCAAATGCTGGCATTTATCAAATAAATTGTTTACACTATAAAAATGTTTATGTAAGAGAAACATGACGTGATCTAAAAGCCTATGAGTACAAAGGGATTTATGTTTAATCAACCATTCAAACTCTCACATAATACACAGGAACAAAACTGGCCATTACTGATTTTACTAATGCCACCCTAATTTTTTAAAAAATCTTTCAGTAGAAAGTACTTTGAGAGCTTAATAATAATATTACCAACTATAAGAACACGTCAAAAACATTAGATTACATTGCTTTATTGAATCCATTTTTAAAGAATGTTTATCAAAAACAAATGGTATGTACGTAAAAACATTCTCAAATCAACATGTCTACTACTACACGCACACAAACTATTAGAAATATACATCATCAACTGGAGCCCACACAAAGTAGAATTACTATAAACTAACATACATATAGCAATATTTATGTTTTTTCAAGTAGGATTGGAGTTAATTTCTTGAAAATTCAGATGGATGCATCATCTCTCCTTGAATTCAGAATGTCGCAAATTATATTAGGTTGGTGCAAAAATAATTTCGTTTTCTAACATATGTTACTATGTGAGAAAACGAAATTATTTTTGCACCAACCTAATACTAATCCACATGATACATAATTGACCAATGAAAATCAAACAATAAAAAAGTAAAAATACCCAATTTTTTTTCTTTTTCTCCATATCACAGTCTCTGACAAAGCTTTAATAAAAGTGTTAGTAAAATGTGTTAGATTGGTAAATGTTTGCTATTTGCTCTTTATCATATATATTATTTCTAAAATTACTAATTATAAATCTAATGAATTTATATGGTGGAGTTTTTTTACGGTGATTTGATGGTGGTGGACTTACCTGCAATCCAAATTACAAGATAATTAAGAAACAAAATATCACATACACCCTTGAGAAAGACATGAATCTACCTCTTCTTCCCCCACTATGGGTTAAATAACATAGCAGACTGTATCCTATAGTCCTAGGTAGCAGCCAGTTCCAAACTCAAAACCATTGAAAAAGCAACAAGAAATCACTTCATTATCTTTCCAAATAAGCCATGACAATAGTGTTGCTCTCTACAGCAAAAAGGAAGCTGTGAAGCGCTATGACTGCCAACATCCTCAAGAGATATGGCATCAAAAAATACTACACTATGGACAACCAAGGCCACAGACTTAAAGTAATTTAGATGTTGCATTTTTTGTATATTACCAATATTTTTATTTAACTCAAATGACATTTTAATTTAAGGCAGGGGTTGGCAACTCATTCGACTCCATGGGCCGGATCGTGTTATAATGACAGGTCACAGGCCGGACGATGAAAAATTAAGGAAAATTACATATACAGACCCCTGTCAACCTAAATATTTAAAACCATAATGAAAATAAACATTGAGAAATCAGAAAAAGAAAAGAAAATCTAAAACTAAAAAACACCTAGCAAAAATTACTTTTCCTCAATGAACGTCAAAATACTTCAAAGTGAAAAAAATCAACTGAAGTGAAAATGGATGAAATTATGACGTGTAGGTTTGAAACTGTTATTGAAAATTGTTCCACAAACGAACCACACACACACACATCAAACAAAAACGAAGCACATATACCCATACGTACGAGTACAAATAGTTGCAAACATATACACTTATGTACGTACACATGCGGTATCATCCACACATTCATGAGTCATGTATGTATAATGCGCGTATGTTTAACTGTCTTTAGATTTCTGCTACCTCGCATGTCAGTCCCTCCCTGGCCTCTTTCACTTTATCGTTCCTTTCGCTTCTGTTATCTTTTAATGTAGCCAAGGGTCATAACAAATATGTATCCATTATTTGACATTAAACGTAGGCAATGCAGCTTGGTAAAATAAGTCTCATGAAAGATAGTCTAATTCAAAAGCCTCATCTCTCATGTTAAAAATAGAGTCATTGGTAATCGGGCTTGCAGGGCAGTCAGAATGCCTTTGCGGGCCGGATCCAGGCCACACGTTGCCAACCCTTGATTTAAGGGAACATTAAGTGACAAAAGCAAAACACTATGGTAAAGAGTTTTCTTGTAAGGCTAATTACAATCCTTATGTAATTAATCAACTACTTGTTTTTCAGTTTGCTTATGTCACATTCCAAAAAGTTTATTATTAAAATAAATGAATTGAAAAAACAAGAAATCTACAATAAATATTCCATACTGTTTTAAGACATACCATTTCAATGCAGTGAGATAGTGTTGATTTACATCACAAGAAATGCCTGTAGAATACTTATGAGGCAAAAGTGCCCAAATGCATGCCGGAATATTTTATTTAGCCAATAAAATAGTCTGTTTCGCAGTTTGACATGACTAAGTCCAGATCTGCCTTGATTAGGAGACAGAACACTGTTCACTTCTCCAAACTTGCTTTTGTATGTCGATGTGAATTCTTAGTTTGTGAAAACATCTTAGTGTTAATTTGCCTTGCATATATTGTTTACTTGTTTCATATTATTAGGTTGGTGCAAAAATAATGACGTAATAATGTCGTTTTTTGACGTTAAAGAATACATCAAAAAACAACATTATTACATCATTATTTTTGCACCAACCTAATATTTCCTTTTTGCCGTGTTCCTTTTTCTATTTATTGCAAACTTTGTTAATTCTCTTTGTTGGAGAGTTCTGTTATTTATTTTGCATATGACCATGGCTACTCACTCCAGTGTGCAATGTGCACAAAAACAAAGCCATCAACACATGATAATGGTGTTGTCAGCATGAAGAATTTGCAACCAAATTTCTAACACATTATTCTTAGTTACAATATAGATATTCCAATGAATATAAAAGCCGCTGCCTGGCTGAAAACAGAACTGTGGAACTAAATTTATCATAGGTTAGATCTTGACATAAAATCTGGGTTTCAAATTATCATGTCTCTATACTGTAAGAAAAAAAAAAAAAAGCCAGCTATAAATGCTCATCAGGATCTATTAGGTTGAGTTATAAATAATTTCCATTTTTTTTTTTTTTTTTTTAAATCAAATTTATTATTCAAAAAAATACAGAAGATTTACACTTATTTACACCTTACATTTATTTGTTTATATTTTCGCCATTATTTACAATCACTTGTTGACATTTATCAGGACAGCTCTTCAATACTTTTTGAATGCACTTGATGTTTAACGTTTTTCAACACAGTCTTGAACCAGGTTTTCATTAGTGGCTATCAGATTGTTTATTTACCCTATTTATTTATTATATTGTTTATTGGTATAGTTAGCAAAACATCAGCTAATTACCAATTGAGTCAAACTTAATAAAATGGTAAATAATAAGGATTTACTTATAGTTGGTTGACATATTTTAATAATTTAGTAAATGTTTATAAATTTATGAATAAAAATTGTTTTCATATTTATTTCTTTATAAATTGGTAAATGATATTAGTTTTTAAAATGTTGTAAATACAAAAATATAATAAATAATCAAATAGTTTAATATTTTTGTTGTAAATTCTCAAGAACAAAAAATGTATAAATTCACTTTCATCAAATCTTAGTTTTATTATAATTATCACTTTTCAAAATAATAAGCATTGCTGAAATGTGAAGTTAGTTAAAATAAAAGCAATGCCATGGGAAAACTATTCTGTTGAAAATCCATTTTTTTTTTTTGCAGGCATGAATATCTATATTTGCCAAGTTTTGTACTTTTTGCAATCACTTATTCCTTTTTTGACAGTGTACAAATCTAAGTGGTATCTATAAAGATCTTAAATCTTATTTCCTTTCATTTTATTGTCAGCATTGTTTAATGACACAATTTCTATTATCTTCAAAACTAAAATTTACCTACTGCCGTATTATTATTGCTACTGATACATACACATATATGCTTTCAATGTACAGGTGCAGGTGATAGCAGATCGAACTGAAAAATCATAGAGCTGAGTTCAAATTTCTGTAAGTTTTGTTACATTCACTTATGTGCAAATACCATCAGTAAAAGTATGAATCCGTCTCTTCTCCCCCCAGATATGGGGTAAAATGGTAGGACTTTTATTAGGAAAAATAATCATCATTTTCAAAATGTTGTTAATGCAATATTCCCTCACAGAAAAAGAATTGTTCTTACAATACAAAATACATTCCAGCTTTAAATAACCCACAAAAGGTTAATAAGCTGCAAAAAATAAAAAAAATAAAAAATCAATAAAAAAAAAATATTTACATACACAGATATGAATAAAACTATTTGACATTTGGATCATCCAAGGATTGACAGTATTACATCTAATTTCAATGTAATTATACCATTCTGTTTCTGAAGATTTTTAAAATAAATTTATTAAATTTAGGTACCTCCAAAGATTCATTAAAATGAGTATAAATGATGAAAAATGTTTTATCATCAACATGATTAATTATGTTATGTTAAAGAGGAATGGATTTTTTCATAATTATATTTTTTAATTTTTTTTAGAACCTTCAAAATTTTGCTTAAATTTTTTTTTTGCATCAATAGAGTGCATAAATTATATTGAGAATTTCAGCATCTTTTAGCGTTGAAACACACTGATTTGGAAATTCTGGACCTATTTACAAATGAGTGAAATTATTTTACAAACATTTCTTTAGAGCCTGTCTATATTTCTGAGATGAGGTATTATGTACAGTATTTACTTTAGTTGGACTATTGTCCTCATCTTTGTCGCCATATTTGTCACAACATTTCGGCCGTTTCTTCAGGTGGTTGGAATTTCGAACTGAACCCTTTATTTCGATCACTGAGGTAGACTGTTCTAGTTCCACGTGCCATGTTTGATGGATGTCAGTTATCAGTTATCTCCTGCTAATTTTCCCTCTGAAAGTTCTCCACTGCCTTAACCGGGTATTGAACTCACACTCTTTGGGTCCTGTCACTGGATCTAACCAACGCCTTTATCCACTGTGCTTGAGAACATCTGGGTATGAATTTCTGGGTATTATAAACCTAATGTTTTCAGCAACCATTTTTACCAGTGCTCATATTGCAATTTTGCTGTTATCATTGCTTTTCTCTGGCACTCCTTATTACTGGTTCCCATATTGTATTTATTTCTATGCTTGGTCGGCTCAGGAGATTTTTGTGGCCTAGCATATGTGCTGATTCCTTAAGTTTACGAATTTTCCAATGGTGTTCCCTGTCTATGATCTCAACATAATCCCACAGGGGACGGTGATCTCCCTTCTCTCTCCATATGTGGTCAGCCATGCCTGATTTTTTGACTTCCCCTCACGTTACAGCTTTCTGGTGTTCTTGAAGCCTTACCTTGAGGGGGCGGCCTGTCTCTCCTTTATATTCCTTTCCGCAGCTGCGCAGGATAGCGTACACAGTCTTTAGTCTTTCTTTTTTAGAAAATCTTGGAAATAGGTATATTTTTTTTTTTGTACATTTGTTATCCCACTTATTTAATTTTATGAAATTTCATGAAAATTCATTTTTGTAGAGCTTAATGTTTATATTAATTATTAATTTGTATGTTTTTTTTAATCACTTCACCCCAGTCAAGGTGATAATGCCACTACGACACAAGGGGATACTGGAAGTGAACGCCTGTAGAGAATTTAAACCAATTTTTTGTTGTTGTTGTTGTTAAAGAAGACCACTAATTACAATAAACCTGAATCCTAGAATTAAAAAAAAAATGGAATTATCTGATTTTTACAAGAATTTCAAAATCAATGTTTATCACAAAAAAAGGTGCTAAAATTTCCCATACTAAAATTTTAAGGTTCTAAAAAAAGAATTTAAAAATATCATGTAATAATCATCAATGAATCGTTTGGTCTTAATAAATAAAGATTTTGACGATAAAACATTTTTTATTTCATTTTTTAGCTAATTTTAATTTTTATTCAATATTAAGTTTTTATTCCATTTTTAGTTAACTCTTTTTTAAATCCAAGTTGTCATCTATACATTCAGGATTGTGTGCCTGGTAAACGGCAGTCAAGCTAGCTGCTAATTCCATTCATTAAAAAAAAAAACTAAAAAATTTTAAAATGTGAACATCTACAAATATATTCAGCTTTGAAATGCGTAATTAGAATATGAGGTTAGGTAAACACACAAGACGAAGGAAGATAAAAAAAAATGTATTTAATTTTAAATCATCAGTAAAAATTTTATTTGTTAAAAAGTAAAACAGAAAACTGAAAGTCTCTAGAACAGGGGCCATAATTCTCGAGTTAAAAATTATTGTTTTTTAATATTTTTCAAATATATTTTTTCCAGCGAAAGTTTTTAAAAAAAATTAAACCCAGGGGGCCTTTGCCACAGGCAAAAGCTCTTCTTTGAGAGGGGCTGAGTTTATTACCCGGCCCTTGAGCCGTTCACAATGTGACACATGATGGAGGTTTCGAATGGGTTTAAAAAGACGGTAATATTGTAGAAAAATTGGCCCTTGGCATTTCTTACGATATTATTGCCGTCTAACCCATTCGAAATCTCCATCATGTGTCACATTCGGTAGCGATCTAGCCGAACTGAAAAATACACTTTTTTTTTTTTCGAAGTATATTCAGATATTCCATTCGGGCGGATGCTTGTTGGTTCCTTTTCCTTTGAGATGAAGCTAGTTATTTTGTGATTGTATCCCAGATCTATTGAATAAGGTTCTATCATTAGTGATGGTGGGTCCGCTTAAAATGGGCTCTAAAATTGATCTGGGGTACAATGTCTGCTTGCAGCTAGAGAGTCATTCTCGATCTGTCAGGAACAAATTCTTCGAGTAATAATTGTGACACTATATAGTATACAGTTTAAATTTAAAATTAACCACTCAGGATATTTTTTTTAGCTCATCATAAATTTATTAACAAAATTGCTTTCATTTTTTAGTGCATACGAACGATGGACATTTTTTTATGGCCTCCGATACTAGACTTTTTTTTTTACCTATTTTTTTTTCTTAAATAAAATATAGTAAGTAACTTTTTTCCTGATTTTTAAATAAAGTATTTTTTTTTTCTTACATTTTGTTTTACTTTCGGGGTTTTTTTCTGGGGTGTTGAGTAGTTGTCTGGATCTCGTAAAAAGTACCTCTAAAACTAATCAAAAAAAGGCTAAAAAAAACGTAAGCTTTAGAAAAAAACAAAAAGCAATTTATTATTCATTGAAAAATTGAAAACTGTTTCCTTAGAAAATTTACTTAAACTGAAAACTGAAAAGGATAAAAAAAAACTGAGTGAAAAAAAGGATAAAAAAATGCATTTTGTTGTGTTGTAAAAACAATTTCTTAGGGTTTCCGTTTTGGGTTTCATTTTTAATAAAAGGAGAAATAAATTATTTAATTTGGTGTGGGAATCTCTTGTAGATGTATGTGAAGGTTTATAGAGTTTCTGTTTATACAAAGATTTCATGTGAAAAATAAGACATTTATTTCCTCCACGTTTCGCAATGTTCCAAGTTTAAAAAGAAAAATAATACTTAGGAAGAGAGATGTAAAAAGTGGTTTACTCAACTGATTTAAATGGATAAGCCTTTTTCATGAGATTAAAATTGAAAGAAATTATAATCTACACAAATTCAGCTTAAAGCTTAGATATTTAAATTTTAAAAGATTTTTGTATAAAAAAAATGTTTTGGGATAAAAATCGAAATTTACCAATTCGATGACCTGATGAAATTCTAAGACCTCCTTAAGAAGAATCAGTACAAAAATAAATAAATTATTTACCTCAAATAACACTTATCAGGCATCAAAGTTGTTTAAAAATCCGATAGCGACACTTAAAATTCGCCCCTCAAAATTTTCCAAATCGTCGTAAAATCAAGTTCGAATACGATTCGATAATGATCGGCAGTTTCCGACAATCAGCAACAATCGTCATTCCCCCCCCACCACTCTTTCTAAATCTAATAATTAAAAAATATATATATTCAATTTAAAAAAAAACAAAAAAAACACTGTATTATTATTTTTAAATTTTGATCCATTGAAAATATCCGAAATATTTTTTTTTTAAATCACCTCTTTCTTTCTACGCCGCCATTGTATTTTATTCTGCATGCAATTATCATAGAAAAAAAGCATTTTTCAGCTTAAATAAAATACGAAAATATTATTCTGTTTAACAACACCAACAAAAAAAAAAAAAAATTAATAAATAACAAATTTAATAATTACTAAACACAATCGAAAGTGTTTTTAGTTTGGAGACCATGAACAATCAATATTCAATAATGATAATTATTTTTTATTGATTTTTTTACGAATTATCAACCCTTTGCAAAGTATTTAAAGGCAGGAAATTTAAAAATTTAGATTGTAAGAATTTGTTTTAGATAATAATGATACAAGTATTATTAATTAACCCATAACTGGGGGGGGGGGATAAAAGATTGATTTACCTTTCCCCAAAAGGTAAAGGAAGATATTAGGTTGGTGCAAAAATAATGACGGTTTTTGACATTTTTTTAACGTCAAAAACCGTAATTATTTTTGCACCAACCTAATAACAAACACAATGGGAATTAGAACTTGGCTCTTTGATTAACAATTCCGAACTATTATCCATTACACAACCCACACACCCAAGCTTACAACAACTGGCATTCCCAAGCAGTCGATCATCTAAGTATTGACCCAGCATTCATTAACCAGCGATTGCATGGAAACTAATGTTTCAAGATGATGCAGCTGTAAGCATATATATATATATCAAGTATGTGGTGCAGTTCAATTAACATAATCATTCATACAAAAAACAGACATAGAAGTTAATGATTTAAATGGCAAGAATACATCTTCGCAAACAAATTTAATAAAGTACATTAACCCCGAACCTGTATATGAATGTTATGATCCCTGTTTGTAAATTCCAGTTGCATAAGGTCTTTTTTAGTTTTTTTTACAAGCTTTCGTCTGTTCCTACAGACATCTTCAGGTATGGAAATAGATTTGTTTTCGTTTTTTTACTTCTCGGTAATAATTTTTTCGGATTACATCTATATTTTCGTTTTCCTGTTATTACCGAGAAGTAAAAATCATTAACTTCTATATCTGTTTTTGTATGAATGATTCATGTAATATATATATATATATATATATATATATATATATAAGTGAACATTGAAGTCAACACTCAGAGGCGACAGGCTGTTTCATGCTGAACGCAATCATCAGGCCGACAATTTCATCCCGCATGAAACAGCCTATCGCCTCTGAGTATTGACTTCAACGTTCACTTTTATGTTTATATTAACATATGCTCTATCTCTGATATTGAGTACTTTATCCCATAAATCTAGCACACCTTAAAACTATATATATATATATATATATATATATATATATAAAACCAAGTATAGGATTGTTGTAGTGGAAAGTTTGGTGGTTAATATTTAGTTAACAGCCCAAATCAATCCATACAATTTTCCCTCTACAAATATGTTAAGTAAAATGCAAAAACAACAAGAAACATTTGTGATAAAAGACAAAAAGCAAATATTTGGATAACAAATAATTTTAATATATTTTTGTAATGAAAATATTTTATAAAAATGCATTGGATTTTTTAGGTGAAATCATGTTAGTTTAATTTATGTTGATCTAAAATTTGGTGAAAGATTAAATTTCATTAATGAGTTCTGATTTGAAAAGATGTTTGTTAGAATCTGTTATTGAAGATTCAGTAAATTAATTGCAAGAGAAAAAATTTACATTTAAGAATTAACTGTTCATGTAAGTAGTAAATGTTTGTGAAGTTGAATGCAATTTTGTGACCAATATCTACCTTTGATTGTTTTGTAAAATGCAATGTTCTCAAATGTAGAGAAAATAAGTTGATTTGTTAGCAGGAATTTGTTTAACTTCTGTATAAGGAATTTGGTTAGTGTATGGGAATAGAGTTCACTGATGAGTTTTGGTGAGTGAGTGTCAATATCATTAAGTTGTATAATGTTCATATGAACAAAATGAAGAAATTTTACTAAGTATTGGTAGGCACCATTTTTTAAGAACTGAAAATTTTTTAAACTCTTGTTTGTAAATAGGTTAAATGATTTTTTTTATGGCTTATCAACCATTTGCAGGTAATTTAAAGATAGAAAATATTTTTAGATTGTAAGAATTTTTTCGAAATAATGATTTACTGATACAAATCCTTCTAATTAGCCTATAACTGGTGGGGGCAGAAGAGGTGAATCAGTACTTTTCCCAAGGGCATTTACACGCAAGTCAATATAATGAACCCAAGTACAATTGAAACTTGGGCCTCTGATTAACAATTCTGAGCCATTATTCATTACACCCCCTGCACATCCAAGCTTACAGCACCTGGTATTCTCAAGTGATCACCCATCTAGGTACTAGGCTTGACGTTGCTTAACTTGTACAAGAACTGGTGTTCCAGCATAATAGGGCCATAAGTCTCCTGTTTGAAAAAAATGAAAAAACACCTAACATTTGATTTAAATAACAGATATATATATATATATATATATATATATATATTGTAGATTTATATCTTCTCTTGTTTCTTTATTGTCAGTAAATCTCTAGTTTGCCAACATAAATGAATTAGAATCATAGAATTCTACATAATATATACACTTGGCCGAGTGGTTAGAACGTTTGCTTTCTGACCGAGGTTCAAATCTCACTATGGTCAACATGTTGGGAAGGTGACGTCTTGATGTTATCAGTCTTGAAAAGTACCTGTAAATTAAAACGCAAGTTGACCCAAGAGTTGTGAATGAAATTTGGTAGACAGAACTATTTGGGATCTGTTGATGGGTGTACTAGTACAAAGTCACAAGTCATCGTGACTGAGTCTTTACATATACTGGCCTTGTTCAGACTGTTTATCACACTAGATAAGTTCACTTTCTCCCAGGTATGCTCAGTATAGTTGTAATATAAACCACAGGTAGGCTCTGTGGGTGTTGGACAAACACAAAATATGCCTGAACAGGCGTCTGCAACAGGGATTGGCTAACCACCCAAGTAAACAGGCATACGCAGATATGAGTGGCCAGACATCATACCTTAGTAGACAAATAAAATAAAATCTTAAAAATTATCATCCTGTCTTAAGGTTTTGAAGATGTTATTGTATAATTTGTAATTCTATTTAAGCAGAAGATTTTACAGCAGTAAGCTGCTGTTTCTTTCTGCAATAGACTGCCATTTCATCAAAGTTTTACATGCCTGCAATAAAACAGTGTGTCAAAAGGGTGGTTTTTCCCTCAATGCCACTATTATTTGAACTATTATCAATCTCTCAGCAATGTTTATTGTTTGAAAAAGCAGTGATTAGAATAGAATCCTAGAGAGCAATACACTGCGTCTTCTTGGCCTCACATTTTCGACTGACTTGAAATGGAATGACTACATTGAATCAATAGCTGCATCTATTACAAAGAAAGTTGGGTCACTGTCATGCCCAAAATTTTTCACAACATCAGAAATTTTTCTCATCTTGCACATTTACAAATATACCATACATCCGTGCATTGAATACTGTTCCCATACCTGGTCTGGTGCTACTGCTATTCATCTCAAGGTTCTTGACAAAATCCAAAGAAGGATCTCCAATGTAATTGAGCCCGACTTGGCATCTCGACTTCTGTTACTTTTTCACCAACATGACATGGCTTCTCTCTCTCTCTCATTTCTACAAATATTTTAATGGCAACTGCTCTGACAAGCTTTTTCCTTAGGGCTCCGACTACGTGAATTTAAGTGTGCTACTAGATTGGCATCTAGGTACCATCTTTTTGCTGTTGAATCAGTTAAATGTAACTACCACTTCTACTACAACAGTTTCTTTTCTCATACTTCTCACCTGTGGAACTCCCTTCTGTTTACTTGCTTCCCTGATAACTACAATCTTCCAAAATTTAAATGAAATGTCAATTACCATCTTCTAATTTCTTGAATCCTGTTGAGCTTTTAACCTTTCCTCAATCCTCCTTGTACACAGTCTTTTCTCTCACCTTCACTCTCTGTAACCCACTGCATAATAGTAGCATTCCCACTTTGCTTGGGGGGAAATGACTAAAAAAAAAAGAAGAAATACACACATGTCACTTTCTCTTTATCAACTTGCTCAAAGTCTCTTATCTTGGTGTAAAGAATGGGCCACCATCAGATGTGATTATATAATTCTTGGTGTTTTTACACCTAAAACTGGCTTTCATTCTCATAATGTGCACACAAATTTTTTGGCAAATATAGGCACTGTTGAAGCCTATGCAGCTCCAATTTTGCTAATCCTATACTGCTTTGAGAATAACTGATACAAAATACATCATAATGTAACATGAAAGAGCATTGAGACCCCCACATCAGATAAAATTGAGCTAGTTTGGTGTTGAAAACCTCCTGAATAATATATATATGTGTGTGTGTGTGTGTGTGTGTATACACCAGGTAAAAAAATCTGTGGCTAAGTAATCCAAGTAGATCCTACTAAAATAAAATATTAAAACTGATCCACAAAAGAGAGCTCAATATAATTTTTATTATTAGTATAGAGCATATAAGTGAATTACAATTAATGATATCCAAACAAATTACCTCATGCATATGATCATTTCATCCATGGAAAAGTAGTTTTTCCCTGAACTTATCAATGCAAAAACATTTACTAAAACTAATTTTAGTAAATGTATTTACATTGATAATCCCAGGAAAAACTACTTTCCCATGGACCAAATGATCATTTGTACGAGGCAATTCATATATATATATATATATATATATATATATATATATATATATATATATATATATATATATATACGAGAGAGAGAGAGGTAGTAATCCATTGGTATATAATCCAAGTGAATCTTATTAACACAAAAAATTAAAAAATCCTGTAAATATAATTCCACAAAAAAATTTAACTCCCTTATTCTTGAGGCACTTTTCATTCATTTTTTCCAATTTTAAGTTTTTTTTTATATATTGAAGTGTTTTTGCTCTATGTAATTGATGTGTTGAGAACTTCATGATGGAGGTAAGTGTTTGACTTTTGGTCTTTAATTTTTTTTTTTTTTTTCTTTCCTTGTTTGGGATTTTTTTCTTGTTTAAAGCATGAGATCTTCTGACAAGCTGTCTGTTGATCACACCAACAATACTTGTTTTTTTCTATAGTATATATATATATATATATATATATATATGCTTATAACAAATAAGCATTTTGTTCCTCACGATTTAATCATTAGGTAAAGATTGAAAACTGATCCCCGTAAAATTTAAATATTTATAACCTACTGTTAAGATTCATTTTCTCTTAATACACACACGAGACTGGGCAACCAGGTCAGCCTACAAAGCTCTGAAGTCAGGATGCTGAAGGTAACATCAATCAGCTAAATGACAAACTTTTACTCACATTAATCCTATATATATATATATATATATATATATATATATATATATATATATATGATAAAATATAGTTTTAAGTTATGCTATATTTATATGTCAAAGTGCTTGATATCAGGGATAGAACACATGTAAATATAAACGTGAACATTAAAGTCAACTCAACAGTAAGACTGTTTCATGCTTAAACACAATCACCAGAACATGGCCTGTGTTTAAGCATGAAACAGACTTTCAGTGCTGGGTGTTGAAGTCAATAGATATAACTAAAAATATATCTGTAAAATGGCAATATGAATAAAGAGACAAGCTTTGTCTTCTCATGAAGTTTACTAAGACAAATGCAAGCATTTTTATGCATAAGTATTTATGAACAAAAGTAAGAATGTTGTTAGTTTTTCAAAATTTTAAGATCAAAGAACACTTATTTTTTAGACTAACTTAAAGTCAAGATAAACTATGGCGAATGCTAAGCAATATAATTCACTGCCTAATAAATGACAGTGTAAATGCTCTTACTGATGCTGTCGATTTTTAATGTAGTCATTATCTATTTCATTTTAGGTTGAAAATTAATTTAGGTGAACTCCATGTGGATTTTTAAGCTAGCACTTGCAAAGGGCTGATTGGGCCTCTGACTCAAAATTAAAGGAACTTCTGGTTCAGCTTAGACATCAGCAATGATAATTTTGAAGAAATAACTTCAAAACCTCACTTTAACTTTGATTTAGGCTGTAGGTCCAATTCCAGCTAAAAGTCCAATTTGGGGCCAAAATTCCAATTCAGGCTGAAAAATTGAGTTCTTCAAATCACAAATTTCATGGAGCTTCGATTGAGTTGAGTTCTTCAAATGACAATCTCTGCGGAATTTCATGTCACAAAACATCTCACTTTAATTCTGATGATTCCTTGGAATTTTGAAGAAATAAAATTGACTTACTCAATTCACAAAGATTTGGAGATTT
Organism: Acanthosepion lycidas; assembly: GCA_963932145.1. Lineage (NCBI taxonomy): Eukaryota > Metazoa > Mollusca > Cephalopoda > Sepiida > Sepiidae > Acanthosepion > Acanthosepion lycidas. The sequence goes on along the minus strand of OZ010575.1, from coordinate 121,721,404 downwards.
TTTTAAACTGAATTTAAAACAAAAAATGTTAAATTCACAAAGTTTTTGTGTTACTTGAAACTCAATATGAATTAAAATCTTTTAAAATCACTAAGTTTATTTTATTTTTTTTTCAGTTATGTTCCCTCCTCATCCGGACACAAATCCCAATGCTGAATGTTCAAGCAGCAGATGAAGGGCAGATTTTCAATCCTGGGATCATCCTGATTCCAAAAAGGTATAATATGTCTATTTAGAGCAAGTGTGGTCTGAGTTGGAGGGTTCTCAGACACACAGACAGTCAGAATTTGCCATTTATTTAGACAGATAATATATTTAGAATTTAACCATTTTCTTTTCATTTTTTGTTTTATTTTTAATTTTGTATGTTGGCTTGGGAGAAGAGTTATCTTTTAGGAAAGGAGTTATTTTTAAAAAAATCTGGAGTGCAGACTTATATTAGGTTGGTGCAAAAATAATGTCGTTTTTGACGTTAAAAATACGTCAAAAAACCGATATTATTTTTGCACCAACCTAATATTTTTGGAAGAATTGATAACAGAATTCTCAAGAATTTTTCATCTAAAAAAAATTACTTAGACACAAAACAACATTTTTACTTCAGTTTATAAATATTTGTCTTGATAAAGTCCATCAGAAGATGAAATGCATTGGAAAATATGTTTTCCTTTTGTTTTTATTCATGAATTCTGCCACCTGGATATGAATCCGTCTCATGTGCAATACCTCAAGGCAACCAGATAAATGCCTTACAGCCTTACAGCAATTAAGACTCTCAAGACAAAGTCCTGTTCATCAGCAGGTTTATTATTAAAACTCAAAAGTGTAAAACTAGAAAAAGAAATAAATACACATATGAGACTAATTTAATCTGAATAACAAACAAACAAAAGCATAACACAGAATACGACAAAAGCAGTCAGATGCTTGAACATGGAAACAAGACCATTTGTCTAAATGGGTAAAGGAGGGTATCAAATACTTTGTTTACATGAATTTGTATAAAGTTGCTTTCATAACTTCCCAGAAAGGAAGAAAGTTACATGAAAGTTAATGCTTGGGAACAAGTGTGTAAGCACTGAACACATAGCAAAAAGGATTCTACATAAAGAGATAAAATAAATGCACAGGGTAACGCAAACATTGCACACCATAGGGGTTGATTAATCATGTTTTAAATGTCTTATTTGTTTTGATATTTTTCTTATTTTGCAGCAACAATTTTGACGAAGTAAGATGGAACTTGTTTGTTTAATGGCATATCAAATGCTTAAATTTAATTCTCTTGGGAGCTTTAAAGTAATAAAAATGTTATTCTGCTTTCACAATTGAATACATGGTAGATGATACTCAGCTTTTTTTGCATATACATGTTTGTGTGGACATTATTACTTGAGGTGGTGATATGTGTGTTTTATGTTGTAATTTTGTTGAAGTTATATTTTGGAATACTGTTTGATTTCTTTGAGAAATTGTTGAATATCATGGATTAATGTCATGAAAGAGTTCTTTCAAGTTGGTTGTTTGGTTTTGTTTAGTGGCATATGGGTTATTTAATGCCGAAATCTAAATATTTTGAATGCAATTTTATGGCTTCAACTACAGCTAAAATGTATTGTTACTAATTTATTATAAATATGTATTGCTGGAAATTTTTTTTATATAAACATGGTATTTTTACTCTGAAAATGTATTTTTGTACTTTTAGTGTTTTGTTTTTGTGTAGAAGGTCTTTGCAATTTTCCCATACCTGGGACCCTAACAGGTGCTACTACCCCCAATCAAGGCAGATCCAGGAACATCAGTAATCAAAAAATAGTTCCATGCTCTCCAAAACCCCCAATCTCCCAATCGGGGGGCCTTGCTGCTAGATGTAGTTTATTGTCATACCCAGGACTAAGATGGAACTTAAAGAAATAATTAAATATGAATGCAGTAAAATGGCTGAGGACATTCTCTATTTTAATGAATCATACAGCACAAGTAACAATTAAATAACAATAAAATTTTCATATGTAATACTTTTAATAAATTATCCATATGGTGCATGACCTTTGCCTCACCCTGTATAAAAGATGGATACATTAAACAAATGTTCAAATAGCAACATGGTATTAAAGGAGCCCAATGCAAAAGGAAAAGGTTTTAAAGGTTACATACCATTGATGCCATTGCCGGGGATAAGATTTAGGGGGATGAGAAAAATAAGAACCCTGTTCTTGGGCCCATGCTTTTACAGTGTGGTTTCCGATGATGACTAAGCGCTAACAGGAAGTAGTCAAAAACAGTGACTGACATAAAAGGTACCTAAATTGATAAAAGGAACAAAGTGGGAATAAAACAATACAGCTTTGTACTGTGGTAACAGAATACTCCATGCCTAGTGTAATTATATGTCACAATTGTCTAGGCCTCATGAGGAAGAAGTTACTGAAACAGTCCAGAGAAGAAACTTGGTGCAGTCTTTTTTGTTTCAGGAGACTTTGATTTTACTCTTGCATTTTGTCATCTCCACCAAGAAAGAAATGGTTGATGAGGCCTAGAGCCCATTTGCTAGATTGTCTTTGGGAAGCACAATGCTTCCATGTTTGAGATTTGGTTTCCAAGACATCCACTTCTTGTGTATCTCATGGGAAGCGAGGTATTGCTTCCTCAGTCTGTTCCCGAACATATCTTCACCAGTGTGTAATGTCATTTACTCAAAATTCCACCAAACAGAATGAGTGTACTGGCTTTCTGTATAAAAAGATTGACAGATGTGAGTACAAGGGGGTCTATAGATACTGGAAAAAGAGTTCTATCAATGACGGAAGTTGCTTCTGATTTCCTTTCAAGTGTGTATTTGGGGGACAACATTCAGTTGGTTGTTTGTTCCCAGTTATTTGGGAGACAACACCTAGAGGATTTGAATTGCAATGATAGACCAGTTTTTTAGTCAGTTCTTGTTCCATGATATCCATGAAGACAATATCTTCAACATCTTGGTGGGTAACTGTGGGTTTGGTGACAACATCTCTCTTTTATGTGGAGGATGTTCATTAATGGCTCAAAGAGAGTAGGGTGAGCCTTCTCAATGGCACTAGTGCAGATTGTGTTTAAATTGAGTGGTTTGTACATTCTTCTTGGACAGATGTTGCCTACTATAACCCACCCTATGTAAAGTGTCTGGGCATAAGGTGAGTTGTTTGTGCACCTTATGTACTCTTGTCATGTTTTGACTAAGAACAATCGTTTAAACCTTACTTATTGCATTTTTTTATTATTTCCATAAGATATTCACACATCAAACATCAAATCTGAATTCCATGAGAAGAAAGAGAAACACATTTCAAAAGAAGAAGGTTAATTCACAGTAGGTTTCCTTTACCTTCTTCAAATTTGTCACCTGTGAAAATGAAAACCCACATATTTAGTAGGTGTTCACAAATACAGCTTTTAGGAAACAGTAGAGGGACAAAAGAAAAGGACTTCTCTCCAGTGAAAAAGAAGAAACAGATATTTATGTATGTTTGTTTATGAACTAACAAATATATTTTCTGTAGATAGGAAAAACTAAAACCCTACAAAAAATATAGTTTCTGTCCAATGTGTGTTTGCATATGAGTCAATAAAAATCACTTCCATCGATAAAAAAGGCTGAGTTTCAAACTTCACAAGAAAATGGTTTGTCTCCAGTGTGTGCTTCGTTGTGTCTCTTTAAAGATGATAGACGTGAAAAGGAAAAGCCACACATTTCACAAGAGTAGGGTTTCTCACCAGTATGTGTTCATATATGCATGACTATGATTTCTATAAAAATGAAGATGCACACACTTTACAAGAATGTGGCTTCTCTCTAGTATTTTAAACTTAAGGTATTGTGTTTTTTTTTATTATTTCCATAAAATATTCTCACATTCAACACTAAATCTGAATTCTATGAGAAGAAAGAGAAACACACTTCAAAGAACAAGGTTAATTTACAGTAGGTTTCCTTCTTCTTCAAATTTGGCACCTGTAAAAATGAAAACCCACATATTTAGTAATTTGGTTTCTCTTCAGTGTGTGTTCACATGTGTTAACAAATACAATTTTTATGCAACATTACAGCAGTGGTTCCCAAACAGTGTGGCATGCTTCATAATCATTCTATGCATCTACACAACAGTAACCTACTGAACATTAAGGAAACAATAAAAAGAAGATGAGTCTATTTCCTTCTGGATTGGTCACTTGAGGAATGATATAAAACAGGTCAAAACCTTGTAGCAGGAAAAAAGTACATAGCCTGAGCAATACTTGGATGGATAATCATTCTTCCGAAATTGCACAATGTAAGCCAACAACTGTTCAAAATTAATCATATAACAATGGATATTTCCTCCATGATCAATTTCTATTCTGCTGTATTTAACCAGCAGTAAGCTAATGAACATCAATGAAACAACCAAATGGCTATCTAGTGTAGTGGTTCCCAAATGGTGCAATGTATCTCACAGGTGCAGCAGAAGAGGATAGCAGGTGAAGCAAAATGATTGAAAGATTTAGAAACAGTTTTAAAAAATTCATATGCCAAAAAGAAATATGATTTCAAAATTTTAAATATTATTATGGATTACTTGTAATTGCATGCATGAGTCCCAGTATAAATAGATACAAATAATTATTGACAGATTGTATCATTGTGATATTTTTGCATTATATCAAGTATTAAGAATATAGTAACTAGGGTCTGCAAATTGGAGGAGAGAGTTATATTAAATTGTATAAGAGATTATATGACTTATTAATGTTTTAAGCAAGTCAACAGTATTTACAATGAATTTGTCATATACATTGGTAGTCAATGGAGAAATATGAATAATTTTAGTTATACTCATAAACTTAGGTGTTCAAGTTTAGTGAATTGTCAACTGACAGATTTGTCAATATGGACACTTTTATGGATTTTGCTGATAATCAAAAAAAAATTCAGTTTGAAATACAACAAATATTTTGCTTATTGAAGATATTAAATTTAATCAATTTAGTTCAGAAATAAAACTAAAAACAAGCTTTGAGAAAGATTTTTTATTTTTTTAAAATGCATTGTAAATCTAAGGTATCATGTTTTTCTAAAAACATTATTTCCCTAAAATATTCACACTTCCAACGCTAAATCTGAATTCCATGAGAAGAAAGAGAAACATTTCAAAGAACAAGGTTAATTCACAGTAGGTTTCCTTCACCTTCTTCAAATTTGGCACCTGTGAAAATGAAAGCCCACAGTAATTTGGTTTCTCCTCAGTAGGTGTTCACATATGTGTCAGCAAATGCAACTTTTATGAAACAGTAGAGAGACAAAAGAAAAGGATTTCTCTCCAGCCAAAAAAAGAAGAGACAGATATTTAAAAAATTTGGTTTCTCTCCAGTGAGTGTTTGCATATCTTTTAAAAATATGTCTTCTATAAAATAGCAGAAGAACAAAAGTATAAAACCTGTCCAGTGTCCATATACTGGATCAAATATGATTTCCATGAAAAACAACATTCACAAGTGCCTATTTTATTTCAATTGCATACATCAAATGCCTCTTCAAAGATGAAATATATGAAAAGGGTTGAGTTTCACTAGAATAAACTTTCTCGACAATGTATGTTTACTTATGAATTAACAAATATATTTTCTGTAGATAGGAAAAATTAAAACTCGACAAAAAATATAGTTTCTGTTCAGTGTGTTTGCATATGAGTCAATAAAAATCACTTCCGTCAATTAAAAAGGCTGAGTTTCAAACTTCACTAGAAAATGGTTTGTCTCCATTGTGTGATTCTTTATGCCTCTTTAAAGATGATAAACGTGAAAAGGAAGAGCCACATGCTTCACAAGAGTAGGGTTTCTCACCGGTATGTGTTCGTATATGCACAACCAAATATGATTTCCATGAAAATGAAGACCCACACACTTCGCAAGAATATGGCTTCTCTCCAGTATGTGTTCGCATATGATGAACTAAATGTGACTTCTGTGAAAAGAATGAGCCACATATTTCACAAAAAAAAGACTTCTCTCCTGTATGTGTTCGCATATGCCGAATCAAATTTTGTTTTAGCGAAAAGGTAGACCCACATGCTTCACAAGAAAATGGCTTATCTCCAGTGTGTAATACTCTGTGTCTCTTCAAAGATGAAACATGTGAAAAGGAAGAGCCACAAACCTCACAAGAATACATTTTCGCACTAGTATGTGTTTGTTTATGTATCACCAAACACGATTGTCTTGAAAATGAAGAACCACACACTTCACAAGAATATGGCTTTTCTCCAGTGTGTGATCTCATATGCTGAACCAATTCTTGTTTCCTTGAATAGGAAGAACCACACACTTCACAAGAAAATGGTTTATGTCCAGTGTGGGATAATTTGTGCCTCTTTAAAGTTGACATTTGTGTAAAAGAAGATCCACATAGTTTACAACAAAATGGTTTTTCACCAGTGTGTATTCGTTTATGAACCACCAAATAGGATTTTCTAGCAAAGGAAGAGCAACACACTTCACAATAATAGGGCTTTTCTCCAGTGTGTGTACGCATATGCTGTATCAAATCATCTTTTCGTGCAAATGAAGAGCCACAGACTTCACAGGAAGAAGGTTTCTCACCAGTGTGTGTTCGCCTATGCCTGAGCAAATGTGATTTCTGTGCGAAGGAACAGCCACACATTTCACAAGAATATGGTTTATCACCAGTGTGTGTTCGTTGATGCACCACCAAGGTAGATTTCTGTGCAAAACAACAGCCACACACTTCACATGAATATGGTTTCTCACCAGTGTGTGTTCGCATATGCAACACCAAACTAGATTTGTGCGAAAATGAAGAGCCACACACTTCACAAGAATATTGTTTCTCCTCTGCATTTGTTTGCATATGTTCAACCAAATATGGTTTGCCTGAAGAGTCACACATTCTATTAGAATATGGTCTTTTTCTAGTGTGTACTTCTTTGTTCTTTTTCAAGTATAAGCAAAACCAGACATCAGAAGAATAGTTTCTCGCCAATGTTTTTTTTCATTTATTATCCATTAAAAGTGATCTTTCTGAAAAGGAAAACTTTACAAGAATGTTTTCTTACCACTGTGTTTGCATATGGTGGCTGAAATTTCATTTTAAAACTGCATTATCAAAGAATTTATATCCACAGGTGTCACAAGAAAATTCTTTTTTCTGAACAGATTTCCATATTTCCTGTTTCTCACCACCAAAAAAAATGCTCCATTGAAATTGTTTTTTAAGCTGACAAATCTGTGAAAAATAAAAATAAAAAAATCCATTTCAGAGATTATACATTAATTAAAAGAAAACTTACATTTGAAGAGGCGTTAATGATTCCTATATTTGATAAATAAATCACATTATTTCCTCAGATTATCTAGATTGCTTCTTTTTTTATAGTTCATCAACCCTTTGCATTTTACTTAAAGCCAGAAAATATTTTTTTTAAATTGTAAGAATTTTTCTTTGAAGATAATAATGGCTTTTTCATGTTTTACTAATTAACCCATAGCTGGGGAAGAGAAGGGGTGGATTCACACCTACTCAAAATTTGAAAAACAAGAAATTATATGGATATAAATTGGAGGATCAATTCTATATTACAATCAATATTTAAACTGATCCCTCACTTTGTGACCACAGTCGTTTCTATACATTTATATTCCAGACAATGTAAATAAATATAATAAAGTCATACCTTTGTAACTAATCAGTATTTCATCGATTGATTGATGTATTTTTTACAACTTATCAACCCTTTACAGAATATTTAAAGATAGAAAATAACAAATTGTAAAAAATTTTTGCGACAATGATACAGTGATACAAGTCTTACTAATTAATCCATCGCTGGGGGTGGGGAGAAGCATACGAGTCATACCTTTCTCAATGGTATTTGCCTATAAGTGAATATAATGAAACCAACAGAAATTGGAACTCAGATCTCCAATTAAGAGTTGTGAGTCATTATCCATTACACCACCTGCACATCCAAGCTTACAGCACCTGGTATTCCCAAGTGGTCACTCATCTAGGTACTGACCAGGCTTGATGTTGCTTAATGTGACTGTACAGTGGCCATAACAGAGAGAAAGAGAGCAGTATCTGCTTCAGATAATGTGCATCTACTTCCTATATGGCAAAGGACAGTAAGCAAAGAGTGTGATTGCTTTCTACCCTAGACCAGCACCTTTGACAAAGGAAACAGATCCTGCTTCTGGGCATGACGTACAAAAAGACACTGCACTGGCTGCAGATGCAGCATCCAGATGACACCTCCATACTCACAACTGCCAGACTTGTTTCACAGAAAGTCCTGTTTTAGAAAGAGTTCTTCTCCTTCCAACAAAGCCTAAATCAGGGTTGTCCAACCTTTTTTCAGGCCACAAAAGTACTTAATTAAAAAGTTCAAAATTTTGTGAATATCAAATTTTAATAACAAATATATATAATTACAAAAAAATACTGTATTATTGACAGCAAAAAAAGAAATTATATATTCACAAAAAAAATAAATTCAATGTGATTCTTGATATTGCTTTCCTTTCATCATTGTTATGGTAATTTATCCATGCATGCATGGACTCTCCCAACTATAAATAGGTGCAGGTACTGCCTTTTGGAGGGGAAAGCTTCCAGCTGTCAGCTCTGACAGTAGGACTGAACATTCTTGCTGTAACACTCTTGTTTGTATTACTGTTTCTGTTAATATATTTGTTTAACTCAATTCCTCTCTTTGTGTCTTTATTTCAAGTCCTAACAAGGCCACAACAATATTGTCAATATCTGCTTTATTCTAAGAATGTTAGTTAAATGAGAATCACTCAACCTATTTCTTTCAGCTGTTTTGATGTTTTTCATGCAAAAAAAGAATTGTTCACATCAGTATGTCCTACCCCACATGCATAGCCGTTTTCTAGGTAAGTTAAATAACTTTTATTTAGCTCTGGCTCTTGTCCCACACACCAGCCAGTATGTCTCAGCCTTTTCTCTCTTCCCCTTTTAGTGCAATGGGGAAGTAAACCTACTCGCACAATCTGAGAATGAAAATGCTAAGTGGGCCGCAGTGCAGCCTGCAGGCTGGATGCCCCTGGCTTAGATTATAACATGGGTGCATAATCATTCCTGGGGAGTGTTCTGTTACCACAGTACAACACCTTTATATTATTTCCCCTTATTTGCTCCCTTTTCCTTTGAGTTAGTCAACACTTTAAAACCATCCATCTTAGCCCTTACAAAATACCACAACTGGCAGAATAAGTGACAGATTTAAAGCTTGCAGTTCCCATTCCTACTATCATCTTAAAGGCATGTGCAAAAATTAAAAAAAGTATGAAAGAACAAAGAGACAACAATGAGCAAAAGTTATTTTTAAGCATAATACCAATACCTTTAGCTGTTTGCTTGTCCAGGGTATTTTTGTATGTACTATCAAAACATTTATGTTTGTTTTCAGATTTATAAACACTGCAAGGCAACTCAGCTTATTTGGCAAATAGAACGTGCTGATATATAGTGTTTTACATAATAAAAATGTAAAAATCATAAGTTATTTACACTACGTTCTATGCATCCCATGTGATGCACAGATTTTTATTATGTGAAACACTATATATCAGCACATTCTATTTGCCAAATAAGCCGAGTTGCCTTGCAATAGTTTTAAATCTGAGAACAGCCAATTGTTCTGTGGTCATATATGATGCAAAAAAAATATTAGATTAGGCCTTTCCTCAGACATCCTGCTCATTAGTAGATTCTTTTTTTTAAGCATTCTTAGTTTTACCACTTGTTTAACATCATGTGCACCACATATGATGCACAGATATGGAAATCACATGCCCTGTGCATCACATAGGACAGGCAAAGAGTTTTGTTTCTCCCGCTCTCTCAGATAAGTTACCTTTAACATTATATAATAGCTTAAGAATATTCTATTCTATACACTTTTATGAAACTTTACAGAATTAATTATATTTTTATACATTATAAAAAAGCAATTACATGCTAGTTCAATGATACGCGAGTTTAATTCATTGCTTTTATTTATTACTAATTCTTTATTATTCTTCCACGAAAAACAGACCCTATCTTGGCAGCATATAGGAAGATCAATACAACTATGCATAACTAATTTATAACTTCGAATAGCCCAAGTGAAGTCTTGATTGGTCGTTGTTTACTGGGGCAACTTATATAAGGCACGTCCTAAAGCTAGTGGCAGATTTTGTTCTAGGTGCGGGCCGAATACTGATCATATTCAGTCGGGTCGCCCATCGAAGAAGTCTGTTGTTTATTTAGACCCGAAACTTCTAGTGACATGGGAGCAACAACACTGACGACGCATCTAGATTCGGCATCTAAAGGTGTATTTTAATAATAATAATTACTAGCAGCCATACCTAGCTGGTTGATCAAATAAAGCATTCAATTAGAATGGAGCAAAAACAGTATCATGTTTAGATGTAACAGAGTCTATCTTCTTCAATTACTTTAAAGTACTTTCGTTAAAAAAACATTTTGAATTATTGCAGTTACTGATATAATAGAAGTAGCCTGTATTTATTCAATCGAAGTTAGCTGAAGACATGAAGGGGTAAAACAGGCAAAATGAAGACCCACTTCAGACCAATTATTTTGGAGTTTTTGAAATTCAGTTTGTCAGTATTCTATCAGGGATGTAAAAGAGGATACATTTATAAAGCAATTGTTAAGTTTGATGAAAATTGGTTGAAAGACCAATGAAAAATACAAAAAGAAACCAGTAAAAAATCACCATTTTTCGCTATTTACGTGGGTTTTCACTATATAGGTGGATGCAATTATCAAGTTAAATGATTGTTAAACAATCAACTTATTGCTGGCTACAATTGAGTGAAGTTTATTTTAGACTGCTTGAAAATTGAGGGAGATTTTAGTTTAAAATTTGTCTTGAAATTGATTTTTTGTTTTTCGCGTTTTTTCACTAAACACAGTGGTGAAGAAATAAAAATGAGGTATTGTTGAGCTCATCATGATGTAAGTAACCAACATACGGAATTTGAATAAAATCAAAAGAAGAAAGTTGAATTTATTGATTTTTGATTGGCTTTATCAATTATTGATTTTTAAAAATTATCGTACAATGTATATGCCAAGTTTGGTCAAAATCGACTCAATGGATCTCAAGTGAAAAGGTATCACACAAACTGACACACAGACATCCTCAGTTTTAGAGATTTTCTGTTTGATGTGATAAAATATTTAACTGCTCCCAATGAAGTCTTTCTCATTTATTCGATTTTAAAATTTATTAAACTAAAGGAAGAGCTACAAAAAAGGGAAAAACATTGACTATTACTGAAACGATGCTGTTAAATTTCTGCTAAAAAAGTAAGTAATGTTTCTTTCAAATTACGTTATACTTTAATCACTCTAAATCTCCTAAGATAACAAAAGAAAAAAGGTGTAACTGAATTTTACATGATTTTTGAACTAATTTTGATTTTTGTTTACAAACAGAAATTTAAGATCGAATTTACGAAATTTCTTTTGATTCGAGAGAAACAAGATTTTTAAATAAAATTTTTAACATTTATAGGAAGGATTAAAAAATCTGAAAAAATATTCAGAAAATACTTTGGTCTTCCCTCTTTAATACTAGCATAAACATTTACACGTTAAAATTTTTTTATCAATTTGGGGACCTTTTTTCTCCAGGGTATACCACTTTTTTTTAGCGTTAAATGAAACATACCTATGTTAAATGAATTGTCACAGAAATGTTTTCTTTTTGATCTTCCATACAAAAAATAATAGTTATAAAATTATAAAAATAAGTTAAATTCTTTTAAAAATATTCACACATTTGAAAATATCATTAAACATTACATTTTTAGATTCTTCAAATGCCTTTATTTAAAAAAGAAAAAAGAAAAAAAACTCTTGCTGTACATTAACTGGATGAATTTGAAATTAAAGTTAATTTTTTTTTTATTTTTTAATATTTAAGTTTTAACGTAGATTTTTTTTTCCTGTCAAAGTTGAAAAACGGTGTTTTATTATGCCAAAACCAGTTTTATTGAATTATCTTTGGTAAGGTTTGGGATGAATTTTTTAGTTTCAAATCACACTTAGTAGTGGATCTTTTTGTTAACTGAAATAATATTTTAGGGGATTTTTTTTTTATGACTGTGAAAAAAAAAAAAAAAAAATGTTGCAACCACCAAATTAGAAAGTACATACACACAAGATTTGGCAAAGGGGAAGTTTAACTTACCCCAAGAAAAATATTTCCCCATAGTTTTCTAATAAAAAAAAAAAACACTACTATTCACTGTATTGAATGTAATGTAAACAAATAAAAAAAATGTAACCTTCACATTCACAATAATACCTAATATTTAAATTTTAAAATTAATTTAAAAAACATGTTTGCTTTGGGTTTTAACTTTTGTATAACAATTCAGAGCTGATTTTCGGTAAGATGAGATCCGATTAAAAAAAAAAATTTTAATTCTTCAAAAAATTCTTTTAATTAGCTAAATTCAGCATTGAATTTTTTAGACTATTATTCAATTCATTACTAAGTACTGAAAACTTATTATTCAAATAATTCCTTGAATTTTGGTAAAAAATTTTTAAAGTAGCATATTTTGGGGCTTTCATTTCGTAAAAAAAAAAAACAAAAAAAAACACTGAACATTTTAAAACTTTTAAAGGTAACCACTATATTGAAATGTACACGACTTGTCCGTTTCACATTCATCACTGGCATGTCTTTTGTCTCTGCTAGCCCTCATTGCTGGCTCGTTCAAACGTCTAGCTCACCGTTCGTAATCCTTCTCCCAAAGGTAAAAACTGCCTGCTTTTGTTACGCAGATTTTTTCACACAGTAAATTCTCATTTTAACACCCGAGCGTCATTTACTGTTGAACTATTTTCTTTCGAAAATTAGTACGCGTTTCCGTAAAGCGATTTTTTTTTGTACTTAATTTAAGAATAAAGTTAACTTTCAAATATATGTAAACATCGACAAATAAAAGAATCAATAACAAGAGAAAAAAAAACAGAAAACACCTAACCCTAATTTGAAAGTTAAGTTTATTCTTAAAAAAAAAAAAGAAAGAATAACACCTAACCCTAAATTTGAAAACTACAAGGAATTACTGTGAAAGAGTGTGAAGGGAGTAAATAGGCCCAAATTGTATACGTCCACCGACAGAATTCAGCACTTAATTACTTATCAATAAGCCGGTAAGGGATGACAAAAAAATCGAGAAGTTCGATATTTTTCTGGTCGTTAACATCCAAAAAGGTAGGTTTCTTCAATATCTAATTATTGATTTGAGTTCAGCATATACATTTGCACGGAATTAAGACTATTTTGGAAAAATTTGAAGGGATAGTGCTCGGGTGTTGAAATGAAAATTTACCTTTCACACCCACCTACAAGCATTTTAATTAGTCTTCAAGGCACTACATGACTGTGTAGCACAGACGATTTTTTGTGACTTTTGTGTCGGTGAGATAGGCTATATGTCCAAACTAAAAGTACAATTCTTCAATGATATACGTCATTCTTAAACATTATATAAAAAAATTGAATTAACAACATTAATTTCATAGGAAATTTTAACAGATTTTTTTTTGCTCGAACATACAAAAATCTCTCAAGAAAATCCCTGCCTATTATAATTATATTCCATGTACCTCCAGAAAAATCATGTGCTATTTTGAACAAAAAAACAAAAATATACCCTGCTTTTAAAACTTTACGCAAATTTGGCACTTGTCAGTTTTCAATGAAATTTTCATCATTGGATCTTTTTTCTTGTACAAAAAAAATGAATAATTTCTAGAAAAAATGTTCGTGATATAAAAATAAAAATGTCATTGTTGCTTTAAGAGTTGGGTTTTTTATACACTCCTTCTCCTAAAAGAAGTTAAAAAAGCAAATTTACGAACAGATCAATTAATTAAATAATGGAATTCAAATTAATAATTAGTAATACACTTAGACGACAATTCAACCTGGTAAAAACTTAAAATATGAGTTGCGATCAAAGTAGACGGACTTTGTTAAGTTATTTTATTCAATTAGTAAAATAAAGCTTGAAACACTTACAAGACGATGATGTATGATTGAACATTAAGAATGGTTTCTGTAGTTGAAAAAAAGACAGGATATGAAGACTGATTACGTTTTCGGTTTGGAAGAATTGACTTTCGTTCCTCCATCTTTGAAGAGCGACCTTTAGAAAAAGAATAGGTCAGCCATAACATTTATTTTAAACAGAAAGGAAAATGGAATATCACTGCGTATTATTGTCCATTTTTGTATTTGTTATGTATCGAATGGAATCGAAAAAGTTCTAGGTATCACCAAAAATAAAATGGACCTGTATTGTTTTTTTGCAATGAAAGCAAAAAAATCGCTACCTTCTGTTTAAAAAAAAAATTGCCAAAAAAAAATCAGAGAATTTATTTTTTTTATTTTATTGGAAAATTTTGTGGGAAATATTGGTGGCGGGGATAAGTTTCGCACACCCCTTCTGATAACACGTGTGTAGTTTTTTATTTTTAGCGGAAGGGACGTGCTCGGAAATTTTTATATTTTTTTACAGTCGTAAAGTAAAAGACTAAAGAGAAATCCACGAAGATGTTTTAGTTTTAATAAAATAATTTATGCAAAATCAATGCTTTGGGTCAAGTCACTTTTTGCGGGGGATTATTCAACCAACACTTATGACATGGCCCAGTTAAATGTAAAAAAAATTTTAAATTACCAAAAGTCGGGAAATTTTATTGAAAATTTCAGCATTTTATTTTTTTTTTATTCATTAAATAAAAAATCATTTTTTTTTATTGAAAATTTGATTCTTGTGGAAAAATTTGCGGAAATATTTTCAAGGTGAGTTAAAAATAAAATTAAAACCCCTTTTTCTATTCCATGATATTGATATCCAAGTGAATTTTCATTTTAACACCCGAGCGTCATTTACTGCTGAACTATTTTCTTTCAGAAATTAGTACGCGTTTCCTTAGCGATTTTTTTTTTACTTAATTTAAGAATAAAGTTAACTTTCAAATATATGTAAGCATCGACAAATAAAAGAATAACAAAAGAAAAAAAAAACACCTAACCCTAATTTGAAAGTTAACTTTCTTCTTAAAAAAAAAGAATAACCAAAAAAAAACACCTAACTCTAATTTGAAAGTTAACTTTATTCTTTAAAAAAAAAAGAATAACAAAAGAAAAAAAAACACCTAACCCTAATGTGAAAGTTAACTTTCTTCTTTAAAAAAAAAAAGAAGAAATAAAAAAAAACACCTAACCCTAATTTGAAAATTAACTTTATTCTTTAAAAAAAAAAAAGAATAACCAAAAAAAAACCACCTAACCCTAATTTGAAAGTTAACTACAAGGAATTACTGTGAAGGAAGTAAATAGGCCCAAATTGTATACGTCCACCAACAGAATTCAGCACTTAATTACTTATCAATAAGCTGGTAAGGGATCAAAGTGTAGTACGCTGCCTTTGTGAGCTTTCGAGTCGGGTTTCTGTCAAACTCTCTGCTAATGCAGAAAGGAACTCGGACGAAGCTTTGCCGAGGGGCAATGTTTCGTTCAGGGAGGTAGACAGGGTTTGAACCCGTCTAGGCGGTTTCAAAAGCTATATTTTTGGCTGAGCCTACGGGCTCGGAGGGACCCACATTAAACCGGCCTTGTGCCACATTTGGTCCTCATGGGTGGATTAATAAATACCAAGCTGGTAAGGGATGACAAAAAGAGTGAGAAGAAGTTCGATGTTTTTCTGGTCGTTAACATCCAAAAAGGTAGGTTTCTTTAATATCTAATTGTTGACTTGAGTTCAGCATATACATTTGCATGGAAATAAGACTATTTTGGAAAAATTTGAAGGGATAATAATAGCGCTCGGGTGTTGAAATGAAAATTTACCATGATTACTTTATCCTTATGATCATGAACACAACTTTATTAAACAGACAAAATACAAACAGTACGAGTAGATCTGTCAAAACTTACAATACAACATATTTGGTTGCTCTGAAAAGGGGGCCATATTTTCTTTCTTTGTTTCCTTTGGGATTGATCGATATTCTTCCGAGATCATCCTTATAGCAGTTATCATGAACCACTTTCACAGGACATAATTCAGAGTTTTATATTTTTGTTATGCTACCTATTCTATGGTAATGGACTCTTCCAGAGACAATAAGTAGCATTAGCGGTTGCCAGTTCGGGGCAGGTGGTGTTGAGCGGTGTCTGACTGCGCCTGCCTTCTGTCGAACTCTCTGCGTTAGCAGAGAGGAACCCAGACGAGGCTTTGCCGAAGGGCAAGGTTTCGTCCGGGGAGGTAGACAGGGCCTGAATCCGTCTAGGCAGGTTCAAAGGCTATATTTTTGGCCAAGCCTACGGGCTTGGAGAGGCCCACATTAAACCCGGCCTTGTGCCACATTCGGTCCTCGTGGGTGGATTGATAAATACCCAGGTGGTGTTGAGCGAGTCAGATGATATCGGACATTGAAGTATCAACCATCACAACTAGATTGCTGTGTCCTTAACTCTTATTTCCAAGTTCTAACGTTTTGTACATCGAACCTAATTTAGGATGACTTATTGAAATACAAGCCTCCAATGTGAAACGACTCCACAACAATTTTATCTACTAGTGAATAAACATCAAACAACTGTAAAATTAAAAATTAAATAAAAAAATGTTCATTTTTTTTTTTTGAGGTACCTAATTTTCATCCTGTCTTAATTTTAATGATTTTTGGGGCGAGGTACCTAATTTTGGGCATTTTTCATCCTGTCTTAATTTTAGTGTTTTTTTGTAGGAAAAACCTAATTTGGGGCATTTTTCCGTCATGTCCTAATTTTAATTATTTCTTTTGGAAGTTAAAAATAATTTATTTTTTAAAAATAAAAAAAATTCTAGTTTCTAAATTCTAGTAATTTTCATCCTGTCTACTTACATCACATTTGTGCATGCTTTTTTTTTTAAAGGAGGGATGAATGTAGAAAATTAGAGTTATTGACCTATCACCTTAATAAGAGCTCACAGGCTACTATGTGGAAATGGTCATTATGTTTTAAGCACAAAGTATTATTTTCACAAACATTCTATGAGCCTACCTAATTGTGCTGTATTTACCCATTAGTAACCAACTGAATGTCAAAGAAATCACAAAGTGGCTGATGTTTTAATGTGATAAGTCATAATAAATACATGACCTATCAATGTTTTAAATAGTATTTGCAATGAATTTGTCATTTACATTGGTACTGTCAATGGGAAATATATTTTCACTAACATTTGTGTTATAAAATAAGACATATCTCGGCTGATTTAGAGGCAAATAAACTAACATACTCAAGAGCAAGAGCTGGATGTGAACGGGACAAGGCCCCATCACAAAATAACCATTATTTTCATTTACGCATGTTCCCGACGCACGAGTTCCGGTCGAAAAATATTTTAAAGTGTTTTTATTTTTCAACCAATAAAAAAGCTTCCCTCCTAATTATACTCGCGTCAAATGTTAAGCCATAAAAAACGCCATAAAAGGGGTCACACGGAAGTACAACAGCAGTCAACAGGAGGACAGGGAAGAGACCTGTCACGGTCAGTCAGCAGCAGTCAACAGGAGGCCAGGGAAGAGACATGTCAGTCGCTCAACTCTTGAACGACAGATTGGTTGACCCGGACTCTCTTTCAGGGAGGTAAACCGACCCTGAACCCGTTTATTCAGGTTCAATGGGCATATTTTGGGCCGAGCCCATGGGCTCGGAGATCCCACGGGCTCAGAGATCCCATGGGCTCGGAGATCCCACGGGCTCAGAGATCCCACGTTAAAAAGGCCTTGTGCCACATGACACCCTCGTGGGGGGGCGGGGACTGAATATCGTCAACAGGAGGCCAGGGAAGAGACCTGTCACGGTCAGGCTGAGCGACCAGCAGCAGCCAACAGCAGTAGCACCACACCAACCAGCGAGAACTACTATGAGAGATCAACCCAGATCTTTAGCTGGCCTATGAACTATACCACAAGGTAGCTGTCCCAAAACCACACATTCCTATTGAAATAAATCACGTAAATCTATTTCTGCTGTTGTCGTATTTCTTTCTTGCAACCATACGCTTGTCTATAACATTTGCAAACACAAGTGTCCAAACATGGAGTCATCTATACAGTTACGAGGATGCTTTCTATAAAAAGAAAAGTCTACAATAAGTTTAAAATTTATAGTAAAGGATTCCACTGAGTCCTACTTGTTAGTACAAAAAAGTTTTCATTCATGAAGTAGTTGTAAAATAGAGAAATTAGAAATAGAATGTTTGGAAGATCCAGGATCATTCCAGTATATTCGAGAAAATTCTAGATGATTCGAGAACATCTAGAAATATGCTAATTTTTTCCGTTTTTGGAAAAGGGTTGTCAGTTGTTAAAAGGAATTTCTGCCATTATCAACTCCAGCTCTTTGATTCGAGGATTATTATATCCAGCTGTAAAGTTGCCGACCAACAAAAACCCCAAAAGAGAACCACATGGAACAAATCTGGTAAATAGAGTTTTGACTATTTTCATTGACCAAACTAAAAATTAATATATATACACACATTTGTAGATTTCCAGTTTTAGCACTTAAATTACTTTGCTAGCCCTAATGTGGTAAAGATACTTGATTACCCTCATTCCTCCCTCATAACAAGACTTGACTCCCCTTCCTCCTCCCTCGTAACAAGACTTGACTCCCCTTCCTCCTCCCTCGTAAGAATTTGTTACAATTTCCAACATGTAACAATACATATAAGTTTTTATTTCAAGTTTCTTCAAAAAAATTTGGATTTAAATTAATCGGAAATTTAGATTATTAAACTTCAAAGATAACTTTTCATATGTTCTTGATTTTAATTTAACGGCATATCAACTCCTTATGGGTTATTTAATGCTTAAATTTCGTTTTCTGGGGAGCTTTGAAGTAATGAAAAATGTTATTCTACTTTCACAATTGAATACATGGTAGGTGATACTCAGATTTTGTGCATATACATGTTTGTGTAGACATAGTTACTAGAGACAGTGTTATGTGCATTTTATGTTGTAGTATTGTTATTCTGCTTTCACAATTGAATACATGGTAGATGATACTCAGCTTTTGTGCATATACATGTTTGTGTAGACATAATTACTAGAGGCAGTGATGTGTGCATTTTATGTTGTAGTTTTGTTATTCTGCTTTCACAATTGAATACATGGTAGATGATACTCAGCTTTTGTGCATATACATGTTTGTGTAGACATAATTACTAGAGGCAGCAATATGTGAATTTTATTTTGTAGTTTTGTTGTTATTTTGGAATATAGTTTGATTTCTTTAAAAAAAATCATAGAATATTTTATGGATTAATGTAATGAAAGAATTCTTTCATGTTGCTTCTTTGATAAATGTATTGTTAGTCATTTTACTATGAATATATATCGTTGGTAATTTTTTTTATAAAAATGTATTGCTGGTATTTTTACTATGAAAATGTATTTTTATACTTTCATAGTGTTTTGATTTTGTTTGTGGAGGTCTTCATTATTTTCCCATAGCTGGGACCCTAACAGGTGCTACTACCCCAAGTCAGGGTGGACCTGGGAGCAACAGCAATTGATGGTTCTAAGCTCTTCAAAACCTTCAATTTCCTGATTAGAGGCCTTGCTGCTAGATGTAACTAATCATATACAGGATTAACATGTTCTGGTATTATACTATTGGGCAAAAGTAGGTATATAGTAAGTATTTTACAAGTATGATAATAGTGGTTCTAGGATTTATTTAATATTAGAATTAATTCATTAAAATCGTTTTAATATTTTTATTTTCATAACTTTTATTATAATTTTTATTTTTTAATAAATAATAATAAGTGTTTTGTAGGTAAAGAGGAGTGTCTGAATGGTAAGAGCAACAGGTCAGACATTTGAGGGTTTGCTATGTTTATTATTGATATGTTTCTATAATCAATACATTTTGTGCATCCCTCTGTATATTACATGTGAATATCATCTCTCTGCTTGTTCAAGTTTGGAAACTGTGAAAAGAAAGACACACACTTAATAATTTCCTTTCACTTGCATTACCAAATATGACATTTGTGAAGGAAAAAAAAAGACTGACAAAATATGTTGATTCTCTCCAGTACAAGCATACACAGTACCAAATACAAATCCCATGAAATAGAAAAACAACAAATTTCAAGAGTAAGATTTATCTCAACTACGTACATCAAATGCCTCTTTAAAAGGTGA
This sequence comes from Acanthosepion lycidas, assembly GCA_963932145.1. NCBI lineage: Eukaryota > Metazoa > Mollusca > Cephalopoda > Sepiida > Sepiidae > Acanthosepion > Acanthosepion lycidas. The sequence goes on along the minus strand of OZ010575.1, from coordinate 121,701,087 downwards.
CACAAAGGAAAAGTCATACTTGACAAGAATGGTGAATTGTGTATTCACTTATGTACAAACTTGTAATATCTCTCACCAGTATGTGTTCGCTTATGCCTGAGCAAATTTTGTTACTGTGAAAATGAAGATTCATACACTTCACAAGAATAAGGCTTCACCAGTATGCATTCACTTAAGGACAAGTAAGTTTCTTTTCCCTGAAGATGAAGAGCCACACACCTCACAGGAATATGGTTTCTGGCCAGTGTATGTTTTCTTATGCACAACTAAACCACATTATGAAAAGGAAGAGCCACAGACTTCACAGAAATATGATTTCTTGCCAGTATGCATTTGCTTATGTGCAACCAAAGTTTTTTTTCCATGTAAAGGAAGAGCCACACACTTATTGTGTATTCACTTATGTATAAACTTGCAATGTCTCTCACCAGTGTGTGTTCACTTATGCCTGTATAAATTTTATTTCTGTGAAAAGGAATATCCACACACTTCACAAGAATAAGGCTTCTTACCAGTGTGCGTTTGCTTATGTTTCTTTTCTCTGAAAATGAAGAGCCACACACATCACAAGAATATGGTTTCTCTCCAGTGTGTTTCTTAATGCAAGACCAAACTTTCCTTACTTGTGAAGAGAGGGCCACACACATCACAAGAATATGGTTTCTCTACAGTGTGTTTCTTTATGCAAGACCAAACTTTCCTTACTTGTAAAGGGAGAGCCACATACTTCACAAGAATATGGTTTCTCACCAGTGTGTGTCCACATATGCCTGAGCAAATTTTGTTTCTGTCTAAAAGAAGTGCCACAAACTTCACAAGAATATGGCTTTTCACCAGAGTGTGTACACATATGCACAAGCAAAGTTTACTTCCATGAAAATGAAGAGCCATACACTTCATAAGAATATGGTTTCAAACCAGTGTGTATGTATTTATGCATCACTAAACTAGCCCAATATGAAAATGAAGATCCACACACTTCACAAGAATACAGTTTCTCACCAGTGTGTATGTGTTTATGCATCATTAAACTAGCCCAATATGAAAATGAAGATCCACACACTTCACAAGAATACAGTTTCTCACCAGTGTGTATGTGTTTATGTGCCACTAAACAAGTCTGATATGAAAATGAAGATCTGCACACTTCGCAAGAATAAGGCTTCTCACCAGTGTGTATTCACATATGCACAAGAAAATGCTTTCGCTAAAAATAAAAAGCCACAAACTTCACAGGAATATTATTTCTTCTCATTATGTGTTTGCTAATGCAACACCAAACTTTCGTTTGTTATAAAGACAAAACTGTACATTTCACAAAAGTACAATTTCTCACAAGTGTGATTTTGCTTATGCTTAAGCAAATTGTGATTTGCATAAAAAAGATAGAACCACATATTTTACAAGAGTATGATTTCTCGCCAGTGTACATTTCCTGATGCACAAGTAAATTTACCCTTCATGAAAAGGTTAGTGCCACACACTTCACAAGTAAATGACTTCTGTCCAGTGCATGTTTGAATGCGCTTCACCAAATAAGATTTCTTTGAAAAGGAAGATTCACACATTTTAAAAGAATATTATTTCTCTTCAACATGCACTTCTTAGAAGTTTAAAAATGACATGTGAAAAAGAAGATGAAGATTCACAGACTTCACAAGTTTATTTGCATATTTTTCCTTCATGCATGACGGAAAGTTATTTCTGAAAAGGGAAATACAGGTAAACCTTACAAGAATATGATTGCTCTGAGATATGTGCTTGATATGTTGGTTCAAATAGTCCTTCTAAAGTCAAAAAAGTAAAAGATTAAATATAAATTCAAGAAATCACCCATTAGTCTGAGTGGGTTCTAATGCATCAAAAATTCAATACACAAATCACACATAAAAATTATTTTCTACCATTATATAGAAATGAATTTAATAAAATGTTCCTTATTTGTTCTTTCATCAGTGAATGTTTAATATGCAAGGTATTCTTTGTAAAATAAAATTATTGGATGTACTTTTAAGTAATACTCTCAATAAATTATCAGTTACAAAATACTGAAATTCCTGGAGAAAATGTAAATTTTTTTCTAAAAATTAATTCAGTGTTGATTAAAACAGACAAGAAGAAATTACTAAAATGAGTATACATGATGGATAATAGGCATCTCAAAAAATTTGCTAAAATTAAGACATGATGGAAAGATGTCCAAAACTTGGTACATCAAAAAAAAATAATTAAAATTAAGACTTGATGAAAAGATGCCCAAATCTTGGTACATCAAAAAAAAAAAAAAAAAAAAATCATTAAAATTAAGACTTGATGAAAAGATGCCCAAAACTAGCTACCTCCAAAAGATAAAAATTCAGTTTAAGAGACTAAATATAAATTCAATGTTTGGTGCAGCCATTGTGAGAGTCACTGGGTTAGACTGACACATTCCATAAATTCATGAATGCTATATAATAAAATAGGGGTGAAATTCAGGAGATTTATATCATCATCATCCTCATCTGTCCTTGACTGCTTAAACTGTAGGAGGGGGAGGACTTCAGGTAGAAGAAACCGACACCCTCCTACAGGATCATCTGTTGTGGGTGACTCTCATTTGTCATATCTGTCGAACAATCACGTGGTCAAGATAAACACTCAGTTGTGGAGCAAGCTGAGGTAAAAGAAAAGTAATTCAACCTTGAGGAAGAGAGCTATTTATGGTGCAATGGAGCATCTCATTGTGCTAAAGTGGGATAGTCCATTGCTTGGGCTGTGATTGGCTGCTGGTACCTGAGTGGAGGTATTTCTATATAAATACCAGCTTGATTCATCAGTTAGTTTGCAGGGTTTGTATTAAGTTACAACCTGCTTTATTTTTGTCTGCCAGCTGGATGCTAGCTGGGACTCTTACGCCGGTAAGTGCTGTTTATTGTCTTGTTATTCTACAATATCCATCCACTTTTTGAGGCTGTCTGACCCACTCTTGCATTGTCAAAACAGAATAGTCCGTTATTTATGAGGAATTGATGGGGAATAATTGTTGTGCATGCTAACAAAGGGAGGGAAAAGCGTTAACCATGTTTGCCGTAGTCTTTGAATATAGAATCCAGTGCAGTACGTAATGTATTCAATGGAACAACACCAATATCACTAGTAGCAGCTGTTCTGTAATTCTTCAGGTCTTCGATATCAGAGTTTGGCAGTGAAGATATTTTTGGAGAAAAAACAAAATGGATGCCTTTATACACGGGTTGAATATTTTGAGCTTTCTGATTGGTTAAGCCTTTTCTTGGTGGACTGAGTCAGCTCATTTTGGTTGGCTCACTAGCACATAGATATATCCAAAAAAACTGTAACAAAAACCACAATTGTAATAGAATAATATATTTATAGAATAATCCAATTTTCTGGGAATGTTGTGGTACATAGAAATTACAACACTGCACATTCCTCTACCATTTGCAACTGGGCCGAAATGAGCATGTATTCATTTGTTCAATAAAATTTAAAAAATAAACATCAATTCTACCCAAGGAGTCACAGATGGCAAGCAAATATAGGTTATGTAGAGCAAATAATCAGGTATGGCCTCCCTCCTTATCAAGAAGAATCAGGCTTTGATAGTTAGAACATGTATATATGTTTTATAGACTACACAAAGGCCTTCGATAAAGTATGCCACAAGGATCTGTTGGAACTGCTCAGCAACCTTGATATATTCGAGAAAGATATGAGAATCAAGAACCTATCAGTTATGTGCCATGCATAATACATGCTTAGGCGATCATGTATCTTTCAATGCATGAATGACGAGGCAGATTTTTTCCCGCAGTAGGTAACCATTTATTTCTGCGGTAGACCAGTTGCCATCCAAGGCAATAGAGCTCAGTCTTTCCTGCTATTTACTCATAGCTAGGTGGAGAAGAAGAGGATTCATACCTTTCCCAATTCTATTAGCACATAAATGACTGTAATGGATTCGACTGGAATTCAAACTCGGCTCTCCTGACAGCAAACAGCATGCATGCGCATAGAGAACAAGTTCAGTGAATATACAAAAATAAAAAGGAGTGTAAGGCAAGGATGTGTCTTCTCGCCTGACCTGTTCAACCTATACAGTGAGGCAATTCTGAGAGAATTGGAAACCCTGCCAGGACTCGGCATTGGCAGCCACAATCTTAACAACATAAGATACGCAGATGACACCGTACTGATAGGAGACACGGAAAAGAAATTAAAAAATTTCCTACAGAAATTAGCGATGGAGAGTCAGAGAAAGGGACTAAGCATAAACTACAAGAAGGCAGAATGCATGGTCATCAGTAAAAGGATGAACCCGAAATGCAATTTGCAGGTTGGGGACACTAAAATCGAGCAGGTGCAGAAGTTTAAATATCTGGGAAGCGTTTTGACAGAGGATGGTAAGTTCGACACTGAGATTCGTAGACGCATTGGGATCGCCAGGGACACATTCCAAAAGCTGGACAGAGTATTGTGAGACAGGATGATTTCTTTTGTAACATAGAAAAGAGTACTGAGCTGTTATGCGACATCTTTCGTCCTTTACGGCAGCAAATATTGGATATCGAGGTGATGGAGATTAGATTCTACAGAAGGATGCTGAGGATATCATGGAACGATGAGGTCTTAAAGAGCATGCAAACAAGGAGGCGGCTTATACTTAACATCAGGAAGAGGCAGCAGAAGTTTCTAGGACACATAATGAGGAAAGAGGGCCTGGAGAATCTGATACTCACAGGTTGGATAGAGGGAAACAACGCATGACATACCTAACAGGCTTAAGCAAGTGGATGACAAAACATGGTCTGTGGGAGGTAGCAGAGGGAAGGAACTTGTTGAGAGCTGCAAGAGATAGAGGGAAGTGGAGAGCCATGATCGCCTACATCCTGAAAGGACATGGCACATAAAAAGAAAAAGTAGTGACAATTATGACTGGTGTTAATCAAGATATTAGCAATTTTGAATATATATATATATATATATATATATATATATATATATATATATATATTAAGCAGACCACGTGACCATAGAGTAAACGCCTACATAAGAAGTTGCGTGACGTCTCCATTTCTAGCTACCACGATCGTGCGATTTGACGCCTTTAGATTTCTTCCTTTGGGGTCATCTCAAAAGTAAGCTCTGTGCCAACAAGCCAACAACAATTCAACAGCTAAAAGATGAGGTAATAAGGCATATTGGTGAGATCGAGGAGCAACTATGCAGAGACGTCATCAAAAATTTTGATCATCGTGTGGAGGTGTGCCGCCGAAGCCTTGGCGGACATTTGGGCGATATTATTCTTCACACATAATTGTCATGATTTAAATAACATGATCCAACAGAGAAATAAATAAATTTTCACCAATAACACTGATTTATTTACTACTGACTTTGATCCGTCTTAATGAAACACCCTTTATATGCACAAAGTCTCGTGTGGAATTTACATGGTTAGTACAACTAGTGTCAGAATTTAATTTGAGAACAATATTTTACAAGTTCACATTCTCACTATTTTTTCTATACTGTCGCGGTCGCCATTAGCCGCTCCTTAGAAAGACGGCCTTGACCTTCACAACTCCTGATCTTGCAGACTTAAGTCAAGCAACATGCGAGAAACCAGACGACTAGTTCAATATCATTGATGCCAAACCGTACCTCGTGAGCATCGAATTATGCAGCGCTTCCTCAAACACCGAACAACAATTGTATTAATTTAATATCTACGGTTTTCTACTCCCTCTAGCCGGGGAGTTCTTGAATGAATCGCTCCAAATATCATAAGCTCCTTTTTCGTTCAAATCCAAGCTACTAGGATCAAAGTATAGTATCTGTGCTTTGTGATCATGCGGGCTGGCTTCTGTCGAACTCCCTAATGCAGGGAGGAACTCGGAGGAAGCTTTGCCGAAGGGCAAGGTTTCCTTCGGGGAGGTAGACAGGACCTGAACCCGTCCAGGCGGGTTCAAAGGTCATATTTTTGGCCGAGCCTTCGGGCTCGCGGGCAACCCACATTAAACCGGCCTTGTGCCACATTTAATCCTCGTGGGTGGGTTAATAAATACTAGCTACTCGGGGGCCTGGATCAAAGTGTAGTACGCTGCCTTTGTGAGCTTCCGTGCTTTGTCGAGAGTGTTACTCTTCGGCGCGATCCCGTTTCCGCGGTCGATCCGCCCTGGAAGACGTATCACATTCTGCCTTGGCCCTGTTTAGGGACTCCGTCTTCGCCAAGTGATACGCTTTGGCGCGATCCCGTTTCCGCGGTCGATCCGCCCTGTGAAGTCTATCACTGTTGTCGGTCCGCCCTGTGAAGTCATTCATTGTTCTGACTTGGCCCTGTTTAGGGACACCGATCAACCTGCTGCTGTTCCCGTCTATTCTCCAATCCGGCAGTCGACCAGCTACATCCGTTTAGCCGATCAACTCTACATTCGTTATTACCAATACGACCGAAGGCAGCTACCCCTAATCAAAACCAGTCATACCGGACCCGACACCGACTTGAACACATTCTTCAGAGTACACTCTTGTACAATTGGCATTAATAAAATCGACATTATTGCTTCATAAACCTTCGCCTTTGTCCCCTCATTGTCTTGGTTGTTCACACGTTTCCTCATAAAGCTTGCGGGGGCGACATCCTTATCGGCCCCGCAACAATACTTACTCCAACCTCTTTTTACTTTCAAAACCGGCTCTCAAGGCCTTGATTCTTATCAGAGATAAGAATATATTTTCTGACTAACGAGAGAGCTGGAAAATATAAAAAGAAATTCCATCACCATTATTCTTTCCATGGTGCCATAAGGTCTAAGGGTAACCTCACAGTTTGTTCACTCCAACCTGTATTCATTACTTTCAAACCCATCCCTGATTCTTATCAGAGATAAGAATGTCTTTTCTGACCAATAGAGGGGCCAGGAAATTTGTACAACGATTTTGGAGGGAAAAGTCCTTCGATCCATCGGAGGCTACAAAATCTCCATAAATTTGGAGAATCTTTGCTTATTTGGCAGTGAGACTGTGAGGTCGATGATAGGGAGCTCCAGTCAACTTCAGAACCACTTTCAACCAAAGAAGAACTACCTCTGTCGGTCCACAATTCAAAGCTGCATCCCTTCGCCAATCCTTCTGATGAGCCCACTGGACTTCTGTCGTCGACCTACGAAATCACTCAAGTGCAAGATTCCTATATCTACCAACAATTTTCCTACTCTACAAGAACTGTGAGTGTTTCTAAACCTTAACAAAATTCTAATCGCTTAAAGAACGCGCTCAGAAAAATATTTTGAGCAAGCCTTTTTTCTGTTATGAAGATTTTCTCTTCCCTTAAAGGACATTTACTCTTCTTTTCCCTTTCTTTCACTCTTAATTGTCTTTATCCTTTTAACCTTTCTTTTTCTGTAAATAAACAATTTTATTGTTACACACCAAGCATGAGTTTTTTCTTTATTCGTCAGCGGCTAAAAGAGAGAGTTTGTCCGCTCTAATCTTTTTTACTCGCGTTTTGTCGCAATCTTTTAAACCTCAACCCAATTTTTTAATCTCAACCCTTTGATGCGGGAAAGTCAGGACAAATTTCCTCGCACTTGTACTAAAAGTTAGTAAATTAAAGCTGAAAGATAGAGGAAAATGTAATGCGTATAGTTGGTCAGCCAATTTGTATTGGTTATAAATAGAAATAAAAACTGATCCTCTACAATTTTTACAATATCAAATGTAACAAAGACAACAGAAATAATCAAGTAGAAGAATTTGTGAATTTGTTCAACAGTAAATATTTTTTTTATAAACACAACAAATACATAATATATAGTGCAAAAGTTGATAAACACAATAGAGTTCTTTGGTGTGTGTTACTGAAAGAATTTGAGTTACTGTACTGTATGTGTGAAAATGAGAAGGTGTAGTTAGCTATATTTGTTTTTATAGGAAAATTAAACAGTTGTTCTTTTTTGTCTTAAATAGAAAAAAGTATTGTCTTGACTCACTGATTGCCATAGAGTTATCGCTCTTAAACCAGAGATTCTTCTTGTGGAATAGAATATTTTGTGGGAGTGAGCGTTAAACCTGGAAATGGTTGACAAGGTTTGTTGCTGTATTGAAGATAAAGTTCGGCTCCTTTGCTGTGTTGATTTCCAATGAAGTCAAGTGAATTGGTTCAATATTTTAAGTGCCCACTGACCAAGTCGCGTCGAAGTTTCGTTTTTATTAGTTCTCTTGGTCACGTGGAGAGGCTCGTGAACATGTTTACATTTTATGGCGTCAACTAGAGGTCAAAATTTGTGTCGGTACCTTCGGACGTAGTTGACGACACCTAATTAATATTTTACAACCGATCAAAATGCATCAGTTGTTATATTTGCTTGGGAGCCTCTATGTGTTTAACTTGCACAAAATTTAAGATTTAAACAAAAATGTAGGAATCTGATTCTACATGGGAAACAAAAAATATTTGGTAGTATGGGCATGGTTAGGTCGAGGGAAAAAAAACACTTGTGTCGAATCTTTCACAACAGCCAGTCACCCCTGCTAAGAAATACACTATTCCTGTCGTGATTCCCACCACCACCATCTTACAAAATATATAACAAGCATTCATTGGTCAATCACTTTCAATCTAGCTCGCTGATTGGTCAGTTCCGACCAATCAAATCGCCTGCACGCGACAAATCTGTTTTTGCGCTCAATATGCTTTGAGCCTGTCACGTGATTCACGATCATATATAAACAAAAACACGAGTAATTCTCTCTCTTCAACTTCCCCTCTTACTCGTCTCTTCGTTTGACTTTCTTGCTGTCAAAATGTAACTTTCAAGGACTCCCGTCTTGACCATTGCGGTCAGACGTTAAAGACCATTAACAATATTCACGCAAGTACGAACTCTAAAATCTCTTCTGAACTCTTAACAAGGTTTTCAACTCACAATTCCAAACATCCTAAAGGAACTATATTATTCTAAGGTATAGTTTAATAATTACTTTCACTTTATGAGTTTAAGTACAAATATCTCCAAGTCTAAGAGACGTAACTCAGTCTAACCTTTTCACTCAGTATTCATGCATGTATATCAAATACTTAAATTCAATTGTTACGTTTTGAAACAATATGTTTTTGAATCATTATTCTCTGTCTTTTATTAATTGTTGTGGATGGAAGATTATTGAACACGCACAATTTTAAACCTTCTGATCATTCAAACCTTCTGATACTTTCCAACCCCTTTACCTTGAGTTGCGGAATATAGAGCCACTTTTCCGCAACGTATAACCGTCTGATGACATGGAAGTTAATTTTAATAATAAAAAAAAGAGAGAGAGATTTCCTCTCCTTTTATGCTACTGCCTGGGTCACATGGTAACCCTGTTATGTAACCACTGTAACAACAAAGTTTCTTCTGTACTATTGCAATTCATTCGATTGTACTGTAAAAGTTGTTTCGCAGAGGATCTTTGAAATTCATTTCTTTCAAATTGAAAGAAAAATGATACTCAAATAAAAATTTTATTTAAATTTATAGAGCCGTGTTGAAGATTTGCTTATTTCTTCGTTTTATCCATCCATTTTCCTCTACATAACTGCACAGCTATCTACTAAAAATTTCAAAGCCTATAGAATTGTCATAAATATTCAACAGGTGACGTTTTGTTAGACTGCTAGCACTCGTAGTCAGAGAAGTCTACCAGCTTACAAGTTCTCCGAACTCTTAAAATCGCACGAAGAGTAAAACGAACGTGCTTTGTATCCATATTTCTGACGGAAATAGTACTTGGAGTGTTTATCATCATTTCTCAGTTTTAACTGGCTATCAGAACGACCAATGTCTCCTGGCTTTGGAACTATTTAATAGGTATGTTTATGAAATCGATAAAAAAAGTAGCATAGCATGAATAAAAAAAAAGCCTTAAACTTGATGAAAATAATTTTTTTACTGTCTAAATGTTTTTTTATTATCAAGAGGAAAGATGAAAGTATTTTTTGATTATGTTGTTTTGTTACATTTTTACATATTCTTTCCTAGAACGTCCAAAATTTTCGTAAAAAATCTTCCTTTTTTTTTAATCAGCAAATTTCGTCCGCTGATGGTGGAAAACGAAGTAAAATTCTTTTCCATAATGTTCTGTAGAGTGCCCAACGTCTCAGATATTTTCGTATATAACCGAATTAATTCTGCTAAGGAATCTGATTCCGAGGCATGCACATGGATAATTGCAGTCTCTTTTGACGTTATGTCTGTCAACTTATCTGCAGATCAAGCTAATTGTAGAAGAGACTAGCCATCACCAACAGCGTCTAGCACTGGTTGCCATGTCTCTGGTAATTTCAAAAATATGTGCTGAATTATAGCATTGTCACTATATTTTCCCGATGAGTTTTTCTCAGACAAGTAATACGGCTTTTGTTTCTTCAGGTCAACTGCAGATGTACTGACGATAATTGCGGAAAGAGGCTATCATTCTCTAAAAAAACAAACAAAAAACGATGAAACGCGGAATGTAGCATTGATCATCTCGTAAGCCTTTGACAGAGTCTGGTATTCATGCCTTCTCCGCAACTATGGGTACCAGAGTCTGGTATTCATGCCTTCTCTTCAACTATGAGTACCAGAGTCTGGTATTCATGCCTTCTCCGCAACTATGAGTACCAGATTCTGGTATTCATGCCTTCTCTTCAACTATGAGTACCAGAGTCTGGTATTCATGCCTTCTCCGCAACTATGAGTGCCAGAGTCTGGTATTTATGTCTTCTCCACAAGCTAAGTTACGGTATCTCCGGGCACATTTTTGAACTCTTAGAATTGTTCCTGTCAAATCGTGAAATGAAGTTACTCTGAACGGCCACTCGTCTAGATGCTTTCGTACTAACACGGGTGTCTCCCAGGGATCCATCCTTCGTAGTTTTTAATCTTCATTAACAACCTTCCCGATGTCATTAGCTCTCAACTTGGCATCTACACTACCATTTATTCCTGCCTCAATAGTAAGGCTGATCGGTCCGACAATGTTAAAATGGCAGCTGATGCACAAAACGACCTCAAGACCGTCGTTAAATGGCGCAAAAGATGGCTTGTCACTTTCAACCCCACTAAAACTTCTCTCCATTAATCATTTGAGAGACCCTCTATGCATTCCATCAGCATGGCTTGTAGTGGACCGTGGATGTAATGTTGTTGAGTTGACGTAGAAGAAACATGTGTGTTCTGATGTTCCTGCTCGCCGGCCCAACTACATGAAAAGGTTGGACTTTAATTAAGTCCAAAGAAGAAGGCAAAGAGAAACAAACAAAACACGAGACCGATAATATATGTATGCAAATATATATATTAATAATACATGGAACAGTTACAAAGGACAAAGTGTGTGTGTGAATATTCTGTATGTACGTGTGTGTGTGTGTGTATTGTGCTTAGCGTGTTCCCAGCATTTTGGGAAACGCTATCCCTGGTGAGCGTTCACATCTTCGAGGTAATAAGGCTGAAAGCGTGAGGAAAAAGAGAGATTTACATCCAAGTGTCGGCGCAAAAGTGGAAATAGCTGACCTGATAGAACCATGTTGTTGTAGTGGAGGTTAATTCATTCTCCCCTTCGGCAAACGTAAATTCAAGTAAAAAGAATACACCGACTATGAGTAAACAAATGTATAATTTATATTATATTTATATGAATAAATAAATGTATAATTTATTTACATAAAAGTAGTAACTTTTATCTATTGCTGTTACTAAGGCAACAGGGAGAAAGGATGGTGAAATTAGAAGTGAAATCGACATTTTTGATGCCTGTCGACGTTTCTCTACAAGCGCCGAGGTATTGATATGAACGCTGGTTTGTGTGGCGTCTCTCAGCTTGCCGGTGTTGACGTCGAAGCTGGTCTTTCTCCAGTTTGTTTCAATTAGAGAGTATATAGTCGGTCAACATCCGGTTTGTGTAGAAAAATGTAAGAGGCACGACACTGCCAACAATCCAGACTCCTATACTTGTTGAATAAGAACGATACAATTAGGAAGAAGAGATATTCTTAAGTGTTAATCAGCGGTCTCACCTTGACTTAAAGGTAGATTCTTTGTAAGTACACAAACGTTTGATTGTCTCTGAATCATTTTTTGTGTGGGATATGAAACATCGACTGTATTTAGGATAAATAAAACATACGACAATATAAATATATGAAAATTTCAAACAAAACACAAATGTCAACGTATAAAAACATTTGCATATATATATTTTATATTCAAAATTCTCAATACAAAGTTAGCATGTATCTACTTGTAAAAGACTATGTACTAAACACAATGTGAATTTTTGTACTTATCTGTTTGGTTTGTCACAAGCCTGAAATGTATGCGTCCTGTTTCTATAATTTAACGGAGCGAAAAAAGAAAGATTCACTTTCCCGCCTAACGATGTCTCGTGCGAGGTTCGGGAGAGGAGAATGAATTAACCTCCACTATATAACAACATGGTTCTGTCTATCAGGTCAGCTATTTCCACTTTTTCGCCTCCATAAAAGTAGTGCCAATCTGGTATCTATCATGCCTAAATCTTAGACTGGTTCGCCAGGTCACTTGACTGTTTTTTCTTTATTCTCGTGAATATTTATAATTGATGTTCATTGTTATTTTTGTTTGGGTCAAGGGCAGATAACATTTGCCTCTCGCGATACATTCATGTAAATAAAATGGTGAACGTTATTTTCTATACCTCCTTTTTATCTTCTTATGCTGCTTGAGCAATACAATAAGAACCTAAAAAGCACGATTTTTTACGACTTAGCAACCTTTTAAGGGTTATTTAAAGCCGGAATATATCAGATTGTCAGCGCATGAATTTGTGTTGTCATCATCAGTCAGTAATACAAATTTTATCTCACCCACCAAAATTGACCTTTGCACTGATGCCAGTTATCCGCTAAAGAGTAATTATGACACGAGTAATAATGGCATAAGTGAAAAAATAGGGGGGGGTGCAAAACAGACTCTTTAAACAGCTTAAAATTAAATACCAGTGGCTATTTAATTTTAAGCTATTTAAAGTTAAATTTCTAATCAGCAGACGGTTGTGGGGAATTTATCGACTCCCCAAATAAGTCGTGACAGATGAACAAAAGACGAGACAACGAGCAGTTTAAAAAGCATTCTTTATATAAGTAATACATTATACAACGAGAATGAGAAGAGAGAATTGCTAAATATATACCTTTAACAGTTAAAGTCATGGCAACAGAGGCGAAGTCCAAATACATGTATCTGAAATTGATCGAAACACTTTCTAATGTTGATCATATTCTTCTTCAAATAGTTGCTTGTTCTTTCATTATTCAAGTCTGATCGTGGCCAGCATCGCCTGTTCCTGGAGTAGGCTAAAACTCATTCAGCTCTCTGGTCTTGAAGTCTCTCGTTGGTCCCTTAAATCCCTTTGATGCCTAAATGTATGTATTACACATTGTTATTAGAAAAATGAACTAATCTCCCTATCTGGGGGGGGGTCTTATCATCCAAGGGAAGATAACCTATATTTTTAATACTGTTTTATTGAATTCTGGTTCAATCGTCCAGGAACCGTCAAATATACACCATTGAAGTTAATGGCTCGACCACAGCCCTGTTTGGGGCAACAAATGGCTATTTTCTCCTTTTCATTGAGATAGTCACGAGGATCACGTGACAACCGGCGAATGACGTCAGGATGAAGATTGACGAGAGCAGTTGTCATATAGAGCCCAGAGAAGAAAGACGTCATTAGGCCACAGCGGTAGGTCTTACAGTGAAAAGCATATGGCTTAGCCCAACTCCTAGAGAAGCAACCGTAACCCAGTAGCATAGCTGGGGTGGGGGGAGGTCCGCACCGTGCGGCATTTTTGGTCCGCGGTGAGTTTTCCGAAAAGAATAAAAAAAACAATGAAATAACTTCAATAATTTTTGAAAAAAAAAAAAAAAAAAAAAAAAAACAGCGATAAGGAAGAAAATAGGGTTTAATTTTAAATGAGGCCAATTTGTCTTTGATATGGCTGGCTCAGAGCCAGCGAGCCAGCAATGAAAAAAAAAATGTCTCCAAAACGCACTGTCGGCTAGTTGGGATAATCCCCACTTACAAGACAGGAGCAAAAGGCGTGAAAAAAATTTGAACATTTTTTGATGCGGGGTTGGATTTAGGTGAATTTAATGAATCAACAGTTTCTTCACACCTATATGAGAAATTCAGACATTGGCCTCAGTTCTTTGATTTTGATTTTTCATGCCTGTGAAAAAAAAATATATATATATATCATAGGTCTAGTTTTAATGCGGATATGAAATCGTTACTTTTCAGAAATTATAAAAATAAAATAGATAGATAAATAAACTGAAATAATTAATTCCAATGCTTTAAGGATATCACAAACATTCCAATTTTTTCCGGAAATATAGAACGGAAATTTAAAAGAAAATTGAAAATTAATATATTTTTTAAGTGCAGAAACTTTACTTAAAGTCCAAAAATGGACATTTTTTTCAATTTACAAGTTTTCACGGTAGTAAAACAATGAATTTTCTTATTTTTTGTTTAGATAATTGAAATTTTATTAAGCAAAATAGACTAAGAATTAAAAGTATGATAACATTTATTTCAGTTTTTAAAAGTGAAATTATTTTTATCGAATTATTTGTATCCTTAGACTACTATTGTAATACCTACCACCATCATTATATACACACGGTACATAGAAATCATGCGACAAGCATTCATTGGTTGATCTCCTCAAAACTAGCTCGCTGATTGGTCAATTCCGACCAATCAGATATCCTGCACGCGAGGAATGAAATTTCCCGTTCACCTAGATTTGATCCAGTCACGTGATACACCATCTTAAACAAAACACAAGTGGTTCTCTCTCTCTTTCGTCACGGAGTGATCTACCTTTGACTGTAATGTTTTTAAGGTCGTTGATGTTTACTTAATAGGTAGTGAATATAATTCACTTTGGATAAGCAATGTTCGAGAATCGATATCCACAGAGTTGGTTGAGTTTAAATTGTGAGTGAGTCAGCGTTGATGTACCTTTGCGCGTAAAATCGTGACGTGGAGTATGTTAGTTAACAATTATCTTTAACGTCTGGTCAGCAATGACTAAGACGGGAGTTCCTGATGGTTACATCTTGGTACTTGGTAGCAGTGCAAGAGAGATGAATGAAAAACTACTACTACTACGATATAGAGAAGTGCAAGAGAGATGAATGAAAAACTACTACTACTACTACGATATTTATTTGTATATAATACAAAATGTGGCACAAGGCCTAAAAGGGGGATGGGGAAGGACGGTCATCTTCTGTCTTAAATCTAAACTTAGCTAGTCTCAGACACGGACCCAAACAAACCAACAATAAACCAATCACCAAAACACCACATTCACTCCTACCTTTCTTACTGCGTACACCATAAAGCCTCAGATTCTCTATGAAGTCCTAACTAGTCTCCTTATGTACAGATATTGTTCGTGGGGGGAGGGTCATAAAATAACAACTTTTAAAAAGAACCCCAAATGACTACTTCAAATATTTACAATAAAACTAAACAAAGCTGTGTTAGTAATAAAAAAACCCACAAACCATAAATGTGGCAGAAACATCAGTTAACTAGACGAAATCAATGCGGGACTAAGAAAAATAAGAAAAAACATTCATTCCTCCAAAACTTTCACACAGACACACACACATTCATACACAACAACAAATACGAAAAACCACACACACGAAACGAAAGGCGCCCCGCATCCACCAGAGAACTGATATCACTGACCACCTAACGAGGGAGGGGATGGGGAATTAAACAAAAGAAAAATAGGGACTGAAATAAAAGGGACCAATGCGCATGCATACCCTAGCTAAGTTAACCAGAAAACGGAAAAAAATAACTAAAGAATCAAAAAATATAAAGCCTAACCTAATATCTGGGTGGGTTGCCTATGTTCAACCCTGTTAGGACAAAATCCTGTACCTAACCGACATCCAAGTGCCACTCTAGGTCAGCCCCTTTCACTCTACACATTCGCGCAAGATTCACCCACCTTTTGCCAAATTCCGATGAGGTGAGCCGCCGCCTTTCCGTCCTAATCTTGACTTTAAGCTGATGCTTAAAGAACAAGATCAGTTGGGAAGAGGTGAACTTCTCGCCCTCATGGAATTCCTTCTGACGCGTCGTCCAAATCACGACTCTCATAATCCCTAGTAAGCAACAGAACACATAGTTTTCAGCCTTCGTCAATTGCGGCACCACATTGCGACAAACAGAACTGGCTCCCAGGACAAAGACCTTTCCCTGCAGCATGCGAACTGAATATCGCTCTCGTTGCAGCCTTATCATGGAAGTCATACTGACTCAATCATAATGGAAGTCATATTGAGTCAAAAGAGATTTGTTTGCAAGGATGCATGTACCAAACAGATTATAAGAGCAAGAACTATCAGCTATTTTTCCGCTTGCGCCATTTTTACCTAAATTCGAGTTAGTTACCCATCTTACAAAAATTAAAAAAATTTAAATTTATTTTAAATAAAATTATAATTATCAAACATTTTTGCATAAGGATCAAAATAACAATTTCCTATTAAATTGTCTTATTAATGTTACAATTATTTTTCAATGCATATTAACTTTTTTTTTATTTGCACTCTACAGTTGAGAACACAGTGTCATTTTTTCGGTGGAAGGGAAAATTTTAACTTCATAGTCGTTTATTTAATTCAACATGAATCTAAAATTTATCTTTTCGTTGCAGTAAACAAATTTACGTTTTATGTTTATCGTGAAAGTAAGGAAAATTGTAAGGACTTACTTTCTAAATTTTTAATTAATATTTTTCGAGAAGTATTTTCTATTGAAGATCGCTTTTTCTAACAAGACCTCTTCAAAAAGTGAGGTACGAAAGTCAATACCCGAAAAAAAATGTACAGAAAGTGTAAGACACCGTTTCAGACATCGAAACAATTATTAGTTTCCTAAGCCAGGCAGGGTGGTAAGCGATATTGAGAATTGTATTTAAAAAATAACGTAGATTCAAAGTACAGACATTCCGGAAGTAACAGGAGCGGAAGTGGCTTGTGCAGATTATTAAATATATCTTCTTACTACAGATCTCGTCTTTTTTCAGATAGAGAAACAAAAACCATATAAAAGTTTATGCATTGGATCATTTTGTAAGTGTTTTAGTCTATATTTTACTAATTAATTAAATTAAATTATAATAACAAAGACAAACTTAATATTTTCAATTACTGCTTCATATTCGATCATAATTAACTTTTTTGTATTCATCCAGACACTTTATTTATCGTTAAAAATAAAACCCATTTTTTTTCATTAATTAAAAATGAATTTTTTGTTGAGAATTCGGTCCGTAAATTTGCTATTTCTTTTCGATTGGAACAGAAAAATCCAACTTTTTAAAGAATAAAAACAAAAATTCGAAATACATGCAACGAAAACGACAAACATAAAGTGAGTGTTGTTTTTTTTAAGAGCAGTCATACAATTTAGATTTTTATTTAAAGAAAATACTGTTGAAAAATGATATTATTGCATTATTCGTCAGAATATTAAGAGGAAAGACCTTTTTTTGTTATCGTATTAAATTTTTTAATCTTTCCTAGCACGTTAAATTTTAACCAAACTTTTTAAATATTTTCAGGACTTCACAAATTGATAAATTTATTTGAAATATCTTTTAAAAAAATCGTGATAAAAATATATTTTGTTTACACCACTTAATAAATTATGAAACTTCGAAGAATTAAATTCCAGCCTCTTCATTTTTCATGAGATCGCTAAAAAAAAGAGTATTATAGTCTGATGAAAAAGACGCCAAACTTGACGAAAACGAAATTTTATCGTCTAAATGTTTGTTGTTAAATTATTAAGAGGAAAGATCAAAATTTATTTTAATTATTTTTTAATATTTTTACTTCTTTTTAGAACATTTTGAATTTTGATTTAAAAATCCTGGTTTCTCTTTGTATTACCGGAACTAACATGTAATAATTTTTAGCACTTTTTTTGTATGAAAGACATCAATTTCGAAAATCTTGCAAAAATAAAAATAATTGTCGGATGTTAATGAAACTTTCAGAAACTATTCAAGAATGATGGAAATTATTATAAATATGTTTTTTTTTGTTTTTATTAAAGTCATGTCAGAAATATTTTTTTATATTTATTACCCCCTCCCCATAACTAATTTTATGAAATCTCTAGAAATTCGACCGAATGCAGTTTAATGATTACAATAGTTAAAAGCACAATGCTTTGAGGAATGCAAATCATGTTTTTTTGTTTTTAATTGGACACACCCACACACACATACTTGTGAAAATCAGCCCTGAATTGTAATATGCAAAACTCAATAAAATAAAGATATTATTTAATTTCAAATGCTTTTATGAATATGGACAATATTTTCTGAAAGCAAAATATTTTTCCGATGAAAAATGAATTTTTAATACAATTATTTGTTATTTTATTAATTATAATAGATTTTACATTTAAATTGTTAAAATATTATAAAATTAGTTAAAAGCTGCATCCAGTTTCGTAAATGTCCTTATGAGAGAGATCTTTTTACCACATTGTAAATTGTATCATTTTGACTAATCAGAAGACCCGCAGTAATTAAATGTAATTTTATGTTTATAATCTGGCTGTAATTATAAAGTACAGAAGACCAACCAGAATACAATTAAGTTGCATTATTTGAGTTAAGCATTGTTCTCCGCTGTTAATGCTTTTACTTTTGCGAAACACGTGAAGTTAATTTGATTTTTCAATTTCAACTGAGATGGGTGCCTACAATTATCAGTATCATCTTATGAAATTTATATGATCTTATTTTTATATTAATCTCAGTTATGACATTTTTCCATAAATGAAACATCAAAATTAATAATAAAATGAATGGAAATACAAATAACACAGTAAAATGTAATAAATGTACATAAAATTATAGTATTTTATGTACACTTCTGATAAAATTTCAAAAGAGAGGTACCTATAAATTAATTAGATAACTTTCTTATGAAATATGAAATTTAATGTCACTCTTAACAGTCTTATTTTAATTTCTTTATAATATATTTTCCATAAAACATCATAAATGTGAAGGTGAAAGCTAAGTACAAAAAAAAAATTAGTGCTGAAACTTTTCCTTAAAAATAACAAGGTAAATAATTTGTTCACTTAAATCTAAATAATTTCACTTCTCTCCTTCTGTAGAACAAATTATCCTCATGTAATCCGTCAATACATCATTCATTACCTGTCAAGTGATGCGAAATGTTTAATTTTCAAACTACACCTTTTCAGCGCAGAAACTAAATAATGCTGGTTTCAAAATATTTTAAATAAACATAATTTCTGATTTTCTTAAAATAAGTTTTGAAAAACTTCTAATTGATTTTTAAAAGAATTTCAAACTGAGATTTTCATTTTTTTTAATAGAAAAAATGGTTGACATCGATTATCTGTCAATTTTGCTGACTCAAAAAAAACAAGATTTTTAATGAAAATTTCAGAAGTGCTAGGAATGATTAAAAAATGTAAAAAAAAAATACCCCCAAAATACTTTGATCTTTCCTTTTAACAATAACATAAACATTTAGATGATAAAATTTTGTTTTCGTCAAGTTTGGCGTCTTTTTCATAATGCTATACTCTTTTTTTTTTTTTTTTTTTTTTTTTAGCGATCTCATGGAGGTACCTAAGTAAAAGTAAGTACCTGCACTTGCAGCATATGATAAAAAAAGGCCCCAAACTCAATAAAAACAAAGTTCTGACATCAAAATGTTTGTTTATTAAGAGGAAAAACTAAAGTATTTTTTATTTTTTACTCCTTTATACCACGTAAATTTTGGTTAAAAATATTGTTTTTTTTTTTTTATGTCAGCGGTGGACCAAAGATAAAGCTTAGTTTGTTGGGAATGTGCGTTTTTTTCCGGTGAAAAACGCATTGATTTGGAAATTCTCGCAAAATTCAAAAAATTATCTGATTTTACTTTCAGAACTAATCACAAATGAATAAAATTATTTTTGAAATTTTTCTTTTTTAGAAAATCGGTAAATTTGCTTTTTAAGCCCCACAAAGATCTATTATAACTTTCCCAAATCTTCATACTTCCATGTGTGTTGAACTCGAAAGTAACGCCCAAATGTTGATACTACCTACCATTTTGTAGTTATTGACAATAAAAATTCGGACTCGGTCGCATTCATTTGCCCGCCATTACAGGACTTGTATAACTACATTCACTGCAGAACATTTTGTGCACGGAAACTTAATTAACAGCCTTTTTACTGCTCTTAACTGATCTTACTTATCTAAATTACTGTGCACTTGTGTTGAAAAGCAATGACAAGTGTTGTTATTTTTTATTATTTGTTGTTTAGGGTTAGTAATCATGCTCTTTTCAAATTGGTAAAGCTCATAACAGTCGTTTGTACCCAAATATATTTTTAAGAAATTAAAAATAATTTTTAGTGAAAAAACGTTCCCAATTTCTACCTATGGAAATCTATACATGACAATCCTTAAAAAGGTCACATGATTTAAGTATCATCTGATGCACTGCAATTATTTCACTTTTAATTCAGTTCCGTTTCTTCATTAATGTCTTTGCAAATCATCCCTTCAAAATATCACAAAAAACGTTTTACTTTTCTTAATTGCTATTTCAGTAAATATTTTTATTTTATGTATTTATTTTAGTTTAGGTCATATTTAATTAATTTTTTGTTTAAGATATTAAACTGAAGAACCTAGAGATGAAAGACAAATTTCATAAAGCTTCTTGAGACCTCTCAATAAAATATTAAATAATTGCTGATAATGTTAATTTGTAAAAATTACTAGGTAGTTAAAACTAAAATAAAATGTGTTCACTTAGATTTCATAAATTTATGTCATTTCTGCTCATCCATAAGAGCTGTCATCATCTTGAGAGCTTCTTGATAAATCAATAAAGATCAAAGAAAGAGGGGACCCATCATTGAGAAATTTTTGTATATTGGTTTTTTATGCTATGAGTAAGTAATATTTATTTCAAATCAAATTAATTTAACTTTAAATTTTCTAATTTTACTCAAATAATCTATAATTTAATTTTGAAAGATTTTTAAAACTGATAAATTTGTTTACACATTTCTTAAAATTAAGAAAATGTCCACTTTAAAAATTTTTTTTTTAAACTTGAGTAATTATTTGACATTCCAATCTATATAATTTATATCTGACATACTCCAGAATATTTTACTTCCTGGAAATAATAAATTTAATCATTTACCTTTCAATTAAAACTAAAATGAAATCTTCAAGAATACTTTTTCATTTTTAAAATTTAATTTTAAAACTTAGGTATCTAAAATTCAGTGGAGGTGCCGAGTTAAAAGCAGTAGTCCGTCAAGAATTTAAATCATGAATTTATTTTTTGTCAAACAAAAACACCATTTACTAAAAATCTGTTCTGAATCATAAAATAAATTAGATAAAACTCTGACATCATTTAATTAGGAAAGCTTTACAAATAAGATATTTTAAGGACACTATTGTGTTAAGAAAATAAAAATTTCAATCAGAAGAAATTATTAGTTTTAAATCTTTTAAGATTCTGTATTATATTTAAATTATATTATCATTAAGTGTAAATTATATTTACTCAATATAAATTGCAAAGCTTAATACCAGTCTTCAAACTGTAAGATTTTAAAATGAATTTTGATTTTTTTTTTTTTTTTTAATATATATATAAATATGCCCATTTTCGAAAGTATGAGTGACCATACATGACTTTATCAGAAAATAAGAGTGATGACTATAATAAATTTAAATTCAAAATTCCTAAAATTAGATTACAGAGAATATTTTCCAAAATTTTTAGATTACTGAGTACTTAAAAATTATATAAAAAAGGTACTCACATCATTTTCTTAAATTATGCTGTACAGATAAAGTCCCCATAGAACAACATTCAGTGTGTTATCATGTTGTCATTACTCATCAAACATGTAAGTATGGCTACTGTTGTAATAAACACAGTTATTGTTTGGTTTTAAAATGCATTTCTTTAAAGTACATAATATTTGTTTCAAATCAGATTAACCATACTTTAAATCAGCTAATATAACTCAAATAAAGTTTTAGAAAAGCATATTTTATTTTTGTAAGATTTTTAAATTTGAGATCTAACTCGTGTTTACTAAAAACAAATGAAAATCAATTCCAATTAATATAATTTCTGTTTGAAATACATTAGAGTATTTTGCTTAATGGAAATAGTAAATTTAATCCTTTACCTTTCAATTAAAGCTAAAATGAAAGCTTTTTCATTTCTTAAATTAACTTAAACCTTAGGTATACGGTTTTAGTGGGGTCTCTACTCTAAAACTAATCCAATTTAAAAATTAATTTCCATGAATAAGTATTTTTTTAGGCCTTTTTAAAGTATTGGTACATTTTTGTCACCCATTGTACTGCAGTATACGAAAAAATATAATGGATTTCAGTTATCAGTTAAGATGTTGGTTAGATCCAGTGACAGGACCCAATAGCTGATTAAGGCAGTGGAGAACTTGGAGAGGTGAATTAACAGAAGATAACTAATAACTGACATCCATTAGACATGGCACGTGGAACTAGAACAGTCTACCCCAGCGAGTGAAATAAAAGGTTCAGTTTGACCTTCCAACCACCTGAAAAAGGCTGAAGCGTACAACGACCGAAATGTTGTGATAAATATGGCAACAAAGATGAGGATAATAGTACAAATAATGTAAATACTGTACATAATACCATATCTCAGAAATATAGACAGATACTGAAAAAGTATAAGTTTCAATTTTTTTGCTTTCATTGCGTGGAAAAACTTATCCATCTTGGTGGTACCTAGTCTGCGTTTTTTTTTTTTTTTCCTGTAGAAATGCTTTCTTTTTGTACTTGGAATGTTAACTTGAAGTTACAGAATGTATTAGGCTGGTGCAAAAATAATGTTTTCTCACATAGTAACATATGTGAGAAAACAACATTATTTTTGCACCAACCTAATAGTAGAAAACATCAAAAAAGTATTTTAAATAATATAAATGCCATGTTTGAAAGATAATGGCCTAAAATTAATCCAAATTAAAAGAAAAATTAATTTCCCTATATAAATAAACTTTTTAGGCATTTTAAATCCATTAGTACCTTTTTCATTGTCTCATTTATCTGCCATTGTACAGAGTGTGTTGGGTAAATTGTTGCCATTTTATATTTTTAATTTCACACATATGCATTTTTTGTTTTTTATTTTATCAACTGCACAGTATAGCAGAGTCAGTTAGGCACTGTGAGAAAAAGAATACCATGGTGTAATTCACTCTGCCAGTAATTTGGAAGCAGCCTGCTGTACTGCTTGGCATTCATGCCAGAAGCGCCAATATGAACATTTCAGAATGTTTGGGTGTCAGTTTAAGGGCGTTGCAGGGTATTCAGAGTTGGATGACTCTAATGGTGATTATGAAGGTACAGCAACTTGGAAACTGACTCTGATCATTCTGATAAGAAAAGAACTCCTGAATTTGTTGATGAGGGCCTCTGACTCAACATGAAAGTCTACACCAAGTACCTTGAGGTGGTAGTGCTGCTCTGGGTTGAGTGGGTGGCTGCTGGAAGACCCTATGTCTGGTAACAGGACTCTGCACCATGCCACACAAGCAGAAGAACAGTCATGGCTGTCAGACAATTTCTGCAACCACATCACTCCTTACAATCTGGCCACCTGACTGCATTCCCCTTGATTATTTTGCTTGGAGCACAGTTGAGTGAGAGGCCACAAAAACACCTTGCAACACCATGGCAGCTTTCACCAACTTGGACAAGGAGACCATCCAGACGTCTTGCAAGAGATTACAAAGTCGTCTGGAGGCCATTGTATAAGTCAATGGTGATTTTATTGAATGTCTTTAGTATTTTTGTGTAATTTTGGTAAGTGTATCTGTTAAAATGAGATGTCAGTGTTATTTTCATTTTTGAGTAATTTAGACGACAATTTATCCATCGCACCCTGTATTTGTATACAAAAAAATATAGACAGCGAATATAGAATTTTCTTTAAAATCTAATATTTGTCCTAGAGATATGTTTTAAAGTCCTTTAGTAAATTTAAGGATTAATTAAGAGAATTTTCTAAAAGTAATGTTTACGTCTAGCTATCAGCAGTTCTCCACTTGATATCTATATTGATGACACAACTATTTATTCCTGTCTTAATAGTAAGTCTGATTGGTTCAGTAATGTCAAATTGTTAGCTGATCTCAATGTCCTAGAATCTGTTGTTAACTGGGGTAAATAATGGCTTGCTAATCTTAACACCTCCAAAATGAAACTACCCTCTTTTAATCATCTGTGAGATCACTTTTTACCTTCTATCTGCATGGCTGATGCTACCCCCAGGAAAGTAAGTCATTGCCCCTTCTCAGGCTAACATTTTCTGCTGACATAAAGTGGAGAGGTTATATTGAATCAGTTGCTAGGTCTGTTGCTAAGAAAGTTGGTTCACTGTGTCATACTAGATGATTTTTCTCTCCATGATCTATCTTACATATTTATTGAATATTTCTGCTACATCTAGTCTCGTGCTTCTGCTATTTATTTAGAGACTCTTGATAAAATTCAAAGAAGCTGCAATGTTATTGATCTCAACCTGACATCTTGATTTCAATGCCTTTCTCCCTGTTGTAATATAAATTCCCTGTGCCTTTTCTATAAATAATTTTATGGTAATTGTTCTAATGAACTTTCCTCTATTATACCTAGACTTCATGAATTTAAGCACAATACTAGATTGGCAGCTAGGTCTCATCATTTTGCAATTGAAATGACTTAATGTAACTAAGTTCTTGCTCACAATTTCTTTTCTCACACATTTGTGGAAAATCCTTCTGGCTTCTTGCTTTCCAATCAACCTTGATCTTCAAAACTCAATGCAATGTCAGTTATTATATTCTGTGTCGTTAATTTCTGTTCTTTTATTGGTCTCTCTCCTTAATAAGGGTTTTCTTCTCATATTCAGTAACTCCTTGCATTTTTGTGGTTTGGGAAAGGACAGCATCATTTCTTTTTTCATAACTTATCAACCCTTTGTGGGCTATTTAAAGCCAAAATATTTTGGCTTATCAACTCACAAACTTGTGCCACTGTCATTAGTCAGTAATATCAATTTCACCTCCCCCACCCAAATTGAACTTTGAATTGTTCTGACTGGAAAAAAGGGTTACAGCTTCAATTCTGGTATGACTTTCCAATTTAGTTAATTTTACTGTTTGATAATATAAAAACAGTGATGTAAACTCAAAGACGTATACCCACTAAAAATAACGTTTATAGAAATAAAAAATCCTTTCAAAAAATTAACATAGTAAATATTTGTTTTCTTAACATTTTGTGATAAATTCTGATCATTTATTTAGTAATTTGTGGAAAGATGATTAGAACCATTTTCTCCTCCAGAGTGTGCTTATAATTTTTGGATTTATTGTTCTATTTTCCATGATATTTTTGGTATTATTTTGTTTTTCCATACATGTTTAGAAATCTTTGTGCTTTTTACATATTTCCTATTTGGAAAGAATGTTTTGTGTGAGTAGTTTCTGTTTCCAGGATCATTCAGTTACACTTATGTATATTTTTTCTTTATCTGTTGATTTTACAGTGCTTGTTATATCATGTTGTTTTGTTGCAAGCAATTGCCATTTAAGCGACATTCATTCTTTGCACTGCAATTACAGGTGGGATTGGTTTTTGAAGGTGGTTTGTTAGTTATTTTTCAGTTTATTATATATGTCAGGTTCTTGGTGCAACTGCAGCTAGTTTTTACTGTGTTTCCATTGACTATCTTATGGTGAGTGCTTGAGGAGGGAAGCATTTGTGTATGAGTGTAATAAATATTTTTCCTATATTTTCTCCTAAAAACACAACACAACGCACATGGACTGAGGATTGTATTCAAGCAGGAAGCCCTGTCACCACTCTGTTGATCTCAGTGTCCATTCGCATAACTACATCCATATTAGCAATTATCTATTTGTGTGAAAAAAAGAAATAGAAGTGTTGCAAGAACGAAAATGAATTTTGAGATATCAGGAAATGTATGCTAGATTCTACAAAGATTAAAAATGGAGATATTGCAAATGCATGAACACAGGTAAATCATTGAGTTGATGGTCATTCATAAATTTATTAAACCAATGATATTTGGCATTAAATTCTTATGTTTTTACACCTGAAACAATATTAGCATATCCTACTGTCCCCCTAAATTCTCAATATTGAAGATAGCATTCCGATCCAGTGCTTGAGAATAGGACTATCTGTGATGAACATGCCTACAGATGCCTCTTGTCATTGATTGTATAAATCCAAGGAAAATGAAACCTGCTTCATGGAGCCAGTTGAATTGAAAGTATTATCTTGGCCACAAGATGTCTTTTTTTTCATAACTAAAGGTGAAATCTTTTTCAACAAAATATTTTTTGTACTTTACTACTTGTCGACTTCAGTCATTTAAGGTAAGGAACCAGAGTGACATTTGTTCACTGTTGCCCCATTAAGCAACTCAAAATTGATATTTCCAACCCCCAGAACAACTGCCAGTGTCTCTAAAGCAAGGGTTGGCAACCTGCAGGCTGGATCCAGCCCGCAAAGGCATTTTGACCGGCCCGCGAGCCTGGTTACCAATGACTCTATTTTTAACATGAGAAACGACCTTCAAATGAAATTTGTTATATGTCATTTTCCATAGAATGTCTACACATCTCAGTGCACTAAAAATATTAGACTATCTGCCAGTTATCTTTTATGAAACTTATTTTACCAAGTTGCGTTGCCTACGTTTAATGTCAAATAATGGATACATATTTGTTATGACCCTTGGCTACATTAAAAGATAACAAGCGAAAGGAATGATAAAGTGAAAGAGGCCAGGGAGGGACTGACATGCGAGGTAGCAGAAATCTAAAGACAGTTAAACATACGTGCATTATACATACATGCCTCATCAATGTGTGGATGATACCGCACGTGTACGTACGTAAGTGTATATGTTTGCAACTATTTGTACTCGTATGTATGGGTATATGTGCTTCGTTTTTGCTTAATGTGTGTGTGTGTGTGGTTCATTTGTGGAACAATTTTCAATAACAGTTTCAAACCTACACGTCATAATTTCATCCATTTCACTTCGGTTGATTTTTTTCACTTTGAAGTATTTTGACGTTCCTTGAGGAAAAGTAATTTTTGTTAGGTGTTTTTTAATTTTAGATTTTATTTTGTTTTTTCTGATTTCTCAATGTTTATTTTCATTATGGTTTTAAATATTTAGGTTGACAGGGGGTCTACGTATGTAATTTTCCTTAATTTTGCATTAATGGCCTTCGTCCGGCCCGCAACCTGTCATTATAACACGATCCAGCCCGTGGGGTCGAATGAGTTGCCGACTCCTGCTCTAAAGAATGTTAACTTTATAGCTCTATAGAGGTATGTGAGTCTAAAACAAGGGATATGTTCTGAACAGGGTTTCTAAAATTTTCAGGGTTTGGCTAGTCTAACCTGTATGACAGAAGAGAGATCCTTTGTATCTAGAAAATTTGAGGGTTTTTTTTCATAAAGGGTAATTATTACTTTCAACTGAATTTCTTTGGGATTTGGTGATGTTTTTGGTGTGATATGGAGAGGAAAGAATATGACTGTGTGGACGGAGAACAGAGGAAATTTTTGCTATGGGTGAGGAAAGGGAAATGGATTCTCACTTTATAATTTTCTTTGATTTGATTTTATGGATGAAATAATGACTTTTCCTTGATAACCAGGCACACTTCTCTTTTTGCAGACTCTCAAATTTAGAAGATTATGTAGCAACAATTTTAATTTCAGGAAATTAAGAGCATTTACTGCAAAATATATCTACTAAGTTTATTTTACAAAAGAATCTTTCCTTAAAAATATTTATCGATGAAAATAAATAAGGGCCATTTTATTAAATCCATATGTATATTTATATATATAATGTGAGTCAGTAATTTCATATAATGTATTTGTGTGAAATATTGCTTGTCTTCAAACATATTCAAATATGAGGTTTATTGACTTTATATATAATCTCTAAAATGGATTTTTTATTTTTCATAGGTGACTGCATGAAAAACAATTTCCGTGGATCATGATTTGTTGATGTTGAACAGAGGTGTGGAAAAGTCCTCCAGAGAATAATCTTCTTTTGAGACCTGTGGATGTAAATTATTTGATAATGCAGTTTTAAAAGACAATTTGAGGTACCATATACAAACACATACTGGAGAGAAACCATGATTTTGTAAAGTTTGTGGGATTTCCTTTTCATGAAAGCCATATACAAGCTAACATATCAAACATGTACTTTGAGAAAAGCCATATTATTGTGAAATGTGTATCTCTTTGGTGAATTCACACTTGATATATAGGTGAACATACTGTAAATCACACTTAGAGATACATGAAAGAATACACACCAGAGAGAAATTGTATTCTTGTGAAGTGTGTAGCTCTTCATTTTCACTTATGCCATCTTTTAAAAAGAAGACAAACCATATACTTTTAAAGTTTGTGGTGTTTGATTTTCATAAGTCAAATTTAGTTTGGCATATGTGAATCTATGATGGTGAAAAGCCATATTCTTGCAACATTTATGGCTCTTACTTTGCATTGAAACACAATTTATCCATAGACAAATGTAAACTGGTGAGAAGCCACTTGTGGAGTTTGTGGTTCTTCTTTTGCAAGAAAATCAGGCTTACTCATGCATAAGCAAAAACACACTGGCGAGAAAGCATATGCTTGTGAAGTGTGTGGGTCTTCTTTTTCACGGAGATCAAATTTGTACACACATAAGCGCAAACACACTGGTGAGAAGCCATATTCTTGTGAATTGTGTGGATTTTCATTTGCACAGAAATCACATTTGAACACGCATAAGCAAACACACACTGGGGAGAAACCATATTCCTGTGATGTGTGTGGGTCTTCTTTTGCACGGAAATCAGATTTACTTACGCATATGCGAATACACACTGGGGAGAAGCCATATTCTTGTGAAGTATGTGGCTCTTCCTTTTCACAGAAATCAACCTTACTTGTACATAAGCGAACACACACTGGTGAGAAACCATATTCTTGTGAAGTGTGTGGTTCATCTTTTACATACAAATCAACCTTAGTCAAGCATAAGCTAACTCACCCTGTTGAGAATCCAGTTTCTTGTGAATTGTGTGGATCTTCTTTCACATGCAAATCAGAATTGCTTATGCATAAGCGAAAACACCCTGGTGAGAAGCCGTATTCTTGTGAAGTATGTGGATTTTCTTTTTCACACAAATCAAATTTGCACACACATAAGCGCAAACACACTGGTGAAAAGCCATATACTTGTGAAGTATGTGGACTTTCCTTTTCACAGCAATCAAATTTGCATGCACATAAACGAACACACACTGGCGAGAAGCCTTTTTCTTGTGAAGTGTGTGGCTCTTCCTTTTCATATAAGTCAAGCTTAGTCATGCATAATCAAAAGCACACTGGTGAGAAACCATATTCATGTGAAGTGTGTCAGTCTTCTTTTTCACGGAAATCAGACTTAATCAAGCATGTGCGAGCACACACTGGTGAGAAGCCATTTTCTTGCGAAGTATGTAGGTCTTCGTTTACACAGAAATCAAGTTTACTCATGCATAAACGAATCCACACTGGTGAGAAACCATTTTCTTGTGAAATTTGTGGGTTTTCTTTTGCACAAAAATCTGGCTTACTCAGTCATATGCGAACGCACACTGGTGAGAAGCCATTTTCTTGCAAAGTGTGTGGATTTTCTTCTGCGCGCAAATCTAACTTACTCAAGCATAATCAGACACACACTGGCAAGTAACTATATTCATGCGAAATGTGCAAGTCTTTTTTATGAAAATCTTGCTTTTGAGTGTAACTAAAAATAACAAGAAACCCTATTCTTGATTTTCTCCACAGAAATCAAATTTCTACATGCATAAGTGAACACATCCTGGTGAGAAGCCCTATTCTTGTGAAGTGTGTTGGTCTTGCTTTGCACCAACATCACATTGCTATGTCATTTTTCAAGAAATTGAATTTAGCCCAGAATATACAAATACGCAGTGGAGAGAAGTGATATATTTTGTCACTCAGCTTTTATTTTAACAAGTCAAATTTGGTGATTTGTATTGAAGTGCCTTTTGAAGTTAAGCTAAATTATTAAGGATGTGTGTCTTCCTTTCAACACACATCAAATTTGAAGAAATTTAAAACCTGCTGAAAATAAATGTTATTCTTTTAAAGTGTGTTTCTCTTCTTTTCCATGGAATTCAGGCTTGATGTGAAAGGTCTGAATATTTAAGTGACACTTGGAACAACTAAATTGTGTTTCTAGTCAAATTTGAAGAAGAAGAAAACACCTGCCTAAAATAAATCTTATTCTTTTAACGTGTGTTTCTCTTCATTTCCATGAAATTCGGACTTGGTGTGAGATGTTTGAATATTTAATGCAAAGATAGTATCTTTTTCAGGAATCTTCAAAAAATTGTTTTTGATTTTAATAATTTTAATTTCTGATCAATTTAAATTATTTGTGAACTAACATTCCATATTAAATTCTCCATGGGTAAATAGTGTAATCACATATTAGAGCCCTTTCTCAGTCTTTCACTGTTTGGACAAATCATATTGGGTTTCAATTTTCGTGCGCAAAAACTGAGGTTAAGTTCTGTTATACATAGCCAAGAGAACGAAAGGTGAAATAATGAAAATGTGTTTTTTTTTTTTTTTTTTTTTTTTTAGACAACTTTCATTGACTGGGCAAAATGCCCCATTTGGTCCTCATTTTCATAGGTGAGCACAAAAACAAAAGATTTCCGGTGTACATAGCCAAGAGAACAAAATGTCTAATAATATCATAATTGTTATTTATTAACAGATGCACATGACATGGTCTGGCGGTGTAGTTCATTGACACTTCAGACAATTTTGCTTGTAAGTGATAGACTAATGGACGAGATCTTCTCTTTAGTCAGCAAACACTCTCTCTCCTTCCACCCATCTTAGTACACACTGACTAGAACTATTCCTAACTAACAGAAGTCTGCAACTTGAAATTTCTACCATCAGGGCAAATTGCACTTGATCTCAAAAGTATTTATTTATCTCCCTCCCATTCTAATCATTGACTGGTTCATTGAAAGCTTGGGGCAAGGGTTGCATTGTATGTTTAACACTAGGATGGCCACTTGGGGCAAGGGTTGCATTGTATGTTTAACACTAGGATGGCCAAGGTGTCGTTTTCGATACCTTCAAATTTTCAACAAATTACTATGGAATAACTAGTTTTGGTTCGATGCTGAGGCTTATGGACAATTATTGAATTTTAGCAAAGATGCTTAACAGACTTAATTCTTTAAAAAATATTCAGTGGAATAGCTGATATTTGAGGTTTTACCTAGAATGGCTGAGGTGTCGTTTTTGACACCAAGGCTATTTATAGAGTAAATACATTGAAAAATTTCTCACAAGCAATAACACTGTCTCCTATCTATCTATACATACACACACCTAATTTATATATACATATATATATATATATATATATGTGTGTGTGTGTGTGTATATTAGGTTGGTGTAAAAATAATGACGTAATAATGTTTTTTGACGTATTTTTTAACGTCAAAAAACGACATTATTGCGTCATTATTTTTGCACCAACCTAATAAATATAAATAAATATATATATGTATAATTATTTATATATTATATTATATGCGCGGTACTTATTAGAAAGCGCTCAATATCAGAGATAGAGCCAACATATTTGGTTAAAAACTCACATCTATCCAACCATATATATATATATATATATATATATATATATATATATATATATATATATATATAATCACTTTCTTTCAGTATGAGGTATACTAATATTTGTGAATTTCTTTTCAGACTTGTTATTCCTGACTTGAATATCGAATATATTAGAGATGGCTGCTTCACAGTGTAATGTAAATAAAGATGTCAAAGGAGCTGGCCATCCTAGAGTTAAAGATGCAAAACCTTTACAAATAAAAAAAAATAATAGGACCAAACAAATATCTTACCAGGACATTGCAAACAAACGCATCTTCCAACATATATTCAGTGCATTTGTACAGTTTTGAGAATGTCAACTGCTGCACACTTGCCTTATATATATATATATATATATATATATATATATATATATATATATATATATATATATATTTCTTTTAACATACAACGTGTGTTATCACGTGCGATACCCTGTCTTCATCAGCCGCCAACCAGGGATGATCTCACGATTTCGGTGGCTAAGGCGGGACCACCACCCCAGGCGCCACCAGCAAAAAATATGTCAAAAAAACGATATGATTTTTGCACCAACCTAATATATAATATTAGTGGTAAATATACACATACATATGCAAAATATATAAATATATATACAGATATACATACACATACATATATATTTGTATAAAAAACATTCCAAGGGGATAGAATCCAGGTAGAACTCAATGTCCAGGACAGAGTAAGGATATAATATAAAGGCTTAAACACTAATATTAGTGTTTAAGCCTTTTTATTATATATATATATATATATATGCAGATTGCAATGGATAAATTGTCTAAATTAAGAAAAACTGAAAATAACACTGACATCTCATTTTAACATATCTTTACCACAATTGCACAAAAATATTTTAAAATACTAAAGAATAGATTTATTCAATAAAATCGCCATTGGCTTGAACCACAGCCTCGGATGACTATGCAATCTCCTGAAACTCTTCTGGATGGTCTCCTTGTTTAAGTTAGTGAATGATGCCATAATCCTTGCTTTCAGTTCATCTTTGGTGTTACAAGGTTTTTTGTTCTCTCTCTCAACTGTGCCCCACACATAACAATGAAGAGAATTGCAGTTTGGGGAGTTAGGTGTCCAGATGTAAGGGGTGATGTGGTCACAGAAATTGTCTGACAGCCTTGACTGGGTTCTGCTTGTGTCACATGGTGCAAAGTTGCCAGACATAGGGTCTTTTCAGCAGCCACTACCATAAAGCATTTGATGGAGGCCTCAGTGTTGAGTCTGAGGCCCTCACCGACAGAGTGGGTTTTCCAAGCTGCCGTACCTTCGTAGTCACCTTTAGACTCATTCAACTCTTTCCGAATCTTCTGCATTATCCTCAGATTGAAACTCAAAAACTCTGAAATGTTGTTATCAGAGTTTCCGGCATGAATGCCAAGCAGTACAGTATGGTGTTTTCAAATTTGTGGTGGAATGTACTGACCCTACTATACTGTGCAGTCAACAAAATCTAAAACAATGTACATGCTGGAAATTAAAAATATAAAATGTTGAAAATTTCCCCATCATACTTTATAATATATATATATATATATGTGTGTGTGTGTGTTTCATGAAATATGACAGACAATTACAAAAAAGACTATTTATTACAAAAAATTTAAAACTGCCAACCTTATAGTTAAAAATAAGAATTCACCTCTTAGAACAAAATTAAATAGAACAAATATTTACAAATTTAAATGTCCATTAAGGAATTGTGTTCCTGATCAATCAAAATTCATAGACAATTATATAGGCCACACAACATGTTTGACAAGAAGACTCACACTACATGTTTTTGACCATAGTTCAATTAGGTCTCATTTAAATACCCATGGAGACCTACTGGACCCTATTCATAACATACTAGTTGATAACACAAATAGCATTGTCTACATGCTAAAAAAGGCTAAAAATAATAAAAACAACACTCAATAATATCAAATATGAACATGCACACAATATCTTTACCGTATTTTGAAAATGAACCATTATATAAATACATGCATACAATTTCTAGTTAAAAGTTAAAATATATCAACCTTAAAAATGGCTAAATATATAGCTGAAAGCACTCGGAAAAAAACATTTGGACAGATTTTATATAATTTATCTTCTGAAAAGAAAAAAATTATAAGTTGTCATGAGAAATTATATAAAAAAAACTAAATCAAAGCACCTTGTCTGTCATATTTAACGAAACTTGCATGAAAGAAGGATTGCAACTAGTTCAAGATATTTTTAATGCTTGAGAAAGCTTCTTTTTAAACATGTATCGTTTCGCTTTGTAGGTACTTTTTATCAGCTTAGTGAGTGATAGAATATCTGCTGCTCATAGAACAAGTTTCCCATAGAAGTTAATCATTCCCTGGAAATGCTGAAGTGATTTTGAATCAATTGTTTTAGGGAGTTCATTTATTTCCTGTTTCTTCACTGTTGTGGGCCTTGTGAACTAATATTGCGGCCCAGAAATTCAAGTTATTCGCACTTGTTCAAAGATTTTTAGTTTATTTTCTTGTAATATTTCAAGCATCCTCTTTTTTTTTTTTTTTTTTTTTTTCAGAGAAAACTCAAACATCATCCACATAGATGAAAATACAGTTGACCTGGAAAAATATATCTGTCTGTCTAGCTTGCTTAGTACATTTAAATTCCTGTAGTCTCCACAGGCTTGCCATAGTTGTGTGATGGAGTGATGACCAGGGTGATTTTGATTGTCTCATGATTCCTTCCTTGGAGTAGCGCTGTAAATTCCTCATTTGCAGCTTTAAGTTTTTTAAGTACTTTTCTCACTTTTGCATAAGTGAGAGAACTATCTTGTGTATCAATGGTATGACTGACTTTTGACAGAGCTGAATTAGATGCCTTCGTTCTTGATGTAAGTATATTTGGCAGGTTTCAGAATAAGATGTACAATTTTGGGGAGGACATCCCTATTTGGTGTATTGGTCTCTCAGCTTGCTTACCCATTAGATATTATTTGTTAGTTGGGTCCACTATCCTGCTGTTTCTCCAGTTCATTAGCAGCTCATAGTATCACAAGAAGTTGACCACTACAGTCCATTCAAATGAACAGCAAAGTCCTAGAAATTTTATGACAAGTCTACATAGCATTATATATCTTGTCCTTTGGCTGAGGATAGGCAAATGGATGTTGGGTTTAGGCAGAGTCCATTGGCATTGTTGTTCCCTAATAGTTTTCTCACCTGGACTTTTCATTTAACATGGGTCCTCTGGCTGGTGATGTCAACCTGTAATTTGACTGTATTTTACAGGCTGATTTATTTGGCCTCTGGCAGTAGGATTTGCATATTTTGGATTTTAGTTTCCAAAAGAGAGGTGTCCATGATGTAATCGGGGTCTCTGGTTTTCATAAATTGGTCAAACTCTAGTGTGTGTATCTGTTTTGGTGTATGCTGCCCATCCAGTTTGAACTTCTGTAGTATGCATGGTATATGGTGTTTTGGACCATATGTGTTTTCATAAATGGTACTAACTCATCAGCTAAGGTACCCGGTTCACCCAGGTGTTATTGTGGAAGGCAGGGCTTGTGTGAAATGGTGTCTGACCAAGTCGTCTTCTCCGATTTTATCGATTGGTGCCACAAATTCTCTCAGGCAGTGGGAGGGTTCTCCTGTCATCCTCGTGTCATTAATATTTCAAAAAGCTCCTGTTTGGTTCTTTTGTAGATTGTGATGACAGCTTCTTTTGTTTTCGTTACACCTCAGACCAGACACCAAGTGTCTTCTTTCAGTTAAAAGTTTGTGGCTTAAAAATTACACTTCTGCCAGATCATTACCCATGAATGAAGAATAAAATTTTTAGCAATAAACTAGATTTTATTCTTAGGTAGTAACTTACTACTATAAGCAAGCGAATGTCGAGTTGGTGAGTGCACAGTTCAACTTCCGTTGTTTGTGTCTCTCTGCATGGCTCACTTCATTCGTACTGTTTGCTTTTGCATGGGTTGGTCAATTTTATAGATGACAGTCTTCTTTGTCCTATCATCTTCATCCAAAAATTTAATTAATCTTCCTTCCATCACTTTCTCTCAATCTGAAACCCTTGCACTTGACTCCAGTTACTGATGGCCATCAATTGAAAGTAAATGTTCCGTATTGAGTTGTGCGACAGTTTTTTAAATTTAACAAAACCTCCACATGACTCATATTGTTACATTTTCAAGTTCTCCTAACTTTTGTTTTTGTTAAATTGGACCCTTGGACTTACCAGTACTCGTGGAAGGGTTGAAAGCACATTATTTTGTTTTCGTTACTTTTCATGAGCAGAACTGGGCCTCAGTAATAGAAAACCAGCCAGTAGCAACCATTTCCGTAAATGCTGGTATTTTGATACCAGATATTGCTGCTGTGTCTATTTCATTCATTTTATGGCGAGGCTGAAATATCGGTTCCAAGTTTTTTTTCTTCTTCTTTTTTCAAACGTGTGGTGAATTAAGCATTCACTCTAATTTTCTTGCTTCTTTTAAACGTCGGGTCTGCAAATTTGAATTGTGGAATTTAAACAGGTTGTGTGTTGGCATGTATTTTAGGTGTGTGCTTCTTCACATATGATAAACATACAAAAACTTGCATTTCACCTTATTCTTTTTATGGTGACTGCAATGAAACTAAATTCTCACTGTCTCTAGGGCATGCCCGTTTTCTTTTTTAAGAAATAAGTCAGGATAAGAATAGTTAAAATGGTTGCGCTCAAGTCAGCCTTGTCCTAAGTTGAAATGTCCTAGCTACTTCAGGGGTAAGGCTGCAAAGCATGTCCAGAAGATGTTGTTCGAGGTCGAAAGAAAAAGATTCTGTTCTTTTCAAAAGTTGGCTCATAAAATTGCGTAGATGACCAAAAACCCATTTGGTTTCTTTATTATTTACATCATGGGAAAATTAATTTTTTTTTTATTATTTTATCGATTGGCTTTATTTCATTTTCCCACAATGTAATCAATTTGATGCAAATTGTTAGCAACACTTTTACAATGTTATTTACATTATACAGCTTGTTATTCTCATCTTCACTGCCATATTCACAGTGTTTCGGCCATTGTATGCTACGGCCTTCTTCAGGTGATTGGAATTTCAAACAAAACCGTTTATTTCGTCCACCATGGTAGATTGTTCTAGTTCCATGTGCCATGCCTCATCTGATGTTTCAGTTATTTCCCTCTTCACTCTCTAAGATTTTTGGTTCACCACTGCTGTAGCCTGGTATTGAACTCACAACTCTTTGGGTCTAGTTACTTTTATGCACTGGGCCATGTGTCCTAGAGGACATCTATGTTTGAATTTCTGGGACTTTATGTTTCAGCAACCATTTTTACTAGTGCTCATATTGCATTTTTTTCGTTATTATTATTGTATATTTTTTACCATAGCTTATATTGTAAATTTGTGTTGTTTTCGTTGCTTTTCTATCATACTCTTTGATATGGGTGCTGAGAGAAAAGCAATGAATAAAAACACAAAATTACAATATACAAGAAAAATATACCAAGAGATGTGTTTTTTACCTAAACACAACTAGCATTCCCACAACACACTACAGCATGGATGGTTGATGGAAGGAGACAGAAATAGTTCTTCCTTTTTATACTGTTCTGTTGATAGGTAAGCCTCTGCAAGTTCAGTCTTTGCAAAACAAGTTCCAACACTGAATTTTGCAAAGAAGTCTTCTGGGTACTGATGTGTATCTAATACATCATTTAAGCCCATGGAAAAGTTTGCACATAGACAACCTTTGCCATTGGCCTTTTCACAATGACAATGGCTGTTATCGACAATGAGTATTTTGTGGGTTGGATTACACCTGCTTGTTGAAGGTGGTCTGATTCTTTTCCCATGGTGGTTAGTGCCGTGTATCACACGGGACACTTTCGTCTAAAAACTGATATGGTGTCCGTCTTCAGTTTGAGGGTAGCCTTCACCATAGTGTAGCATCCAAGATATTTCTGAAAAACTCTAATGCATTTGATTTGGAATATGTTTTGAAATGCTTTTTAATTTCTATTGTAGATCTAATTTGAAATGAATTAAACACAGATTTTAGAAAATGTCCAGTTCTTCAATAAAATCCAATCCAATGAGGTTTAGGTTGTTGAATTGGTAATATAACAGACTCCTGGAACCTGTTTTTGACGGAGACATCACAATTCAACTCAACAGCCATTTTGATCATGTTATTTGATGCACTGCAAACAACATGTATAGGAATTAAATCGTATATATATATATTTTCAACCAATAAAATTTCATCACAAGTTTTATTGGATAAATAATCATTACTGGTGAAAATACTGCCAAAATACTTGCTGATGTAGTTCTAGACCTAACACAAAATAACAATAATAACTCCCTTCACCATTCCCGCAAATTTGAGAAAAAGTTTTTTGCAAGCCAGTGTAAAATTATAATTTGGGTCTCCCTTATATTTATAAAAAAATAGAAGCATCCTGCTTCTCGAGGTTTCAAAACAATTTCAGAGGCTAGTTTGATCTACATGTGCATACACACAATGAAGATATGACAGCCAGTAACCACCAACTAAGGCTTTGTCTATGAACTCACAAACACTATCATAAAGTCTGTCCGCACACATTTCACACTGGATTACAAACACTTAATTACTCGATAAAACAAACAGCACTGAAAGGAAAATTGAACATTTTATTATTTTATATTTCTGAAAAGAATATATAAATATTATTTCAACTGGCGTTCTGCTTCTACTTTTCCTTCATAGAATAAACATTTTATGTTTCATTTAAAAGATGTGTTGTTAAATGCTTGGAATTGTGACAATTCGATAACAACAGAAACCTGGGTAGACATATCCCAAAAGATGATATTTTAGTTTTTATTAAGTTGGTGCAAAAATAATGACGTAATAATGTCGTTTTTTGACGTTAAAAAATACGTCAAAAAACGACATTATTGCATCATTATTTTTGCACCAACCTAATAGCAATAATGAACTTTAGCATGAGAAAGACTTGGAGAGAATCGGGTCAAGCAGAAAAATCAAATATGAACAAAATGATTTGAGTCCAAAGAAAAATTTATGTATATAAGGAAGAAATTGGGACAAAAAGAATAATGCTTCTTTTACAAGAAAGTAGTGTATATGAAATAAAGTCCAGAAAAAAAAAAAAAACAAATATTGCAAATAATTCTGAAAGGAGAGAAGTAGTTTTCAGGTTCAACCTTTTTGTTCTTAGGAGTTGCCATAATTATTTCACTATCAGGTTATAAGGGAGGTTCATTGGCAGTATTGCACCAATATTGCAGATAACGTCCTCCCTTATTACAGCAGCAAGTGGACACTTTCACTCTCACTACTTCTCTCTCTCTCTATGGTTGACTTTGACTGTTTTCACACAAACACATGCTTAATTAAACGTGGTGGTAGCAACAAAACCCCTAGGTATTGGTAAATTTGGAATACAACTGATTACTGACCTCTCCCCCTTCATGATTAAATGAACAGTCTCTTCTCAATTGGTATTCCTTACTTCATATAAATAGTATTGTTTGACATTTCATATTAATAATTCTGACGAAGCACAGATTCTCTGGGCACAAACTTCACCACAGATTATTTTTCTCATCTATAAACAAAATTCTATATTACTATAATTATTTTTTTTTCAAGGGTGACCATTACTCTCTCCCATATTACTATTTTAGCATCCCACTACCACTTTCTTATCAATGTCTAACTTTGTACAATTTTGTGCAAAAAAGTGAATCAGAGAGCCTACTCAGCTTAGTAAATATTTTCAGGAAATGTCAGCTTCTAATTGGTCAATAAACACACAAGTGGGCATTGCAATCCACCCACATACAAATATTTTTCCAGCACGTAACCAAGCCAAGTTTTCCCACCAATTTGCTGCGATCATGTCACGTGATTACATTTGATTACATTATCTAGAAATAGCAGACACAAGCTTTCTGCTTTCTTTTTTCTTTCTCTTCTTGCTGCAAGATGTAGTCCCAAGAATTCTCGTCTCGACCATGGATGGTCAGACATTAAAAGCATATTCACACATGCATGTACGTACAAATTTTTCCAAACTACATTACAAACATACAGAACATTTCCAAACAAGCAACAAGAACTTTTCTCTTTGAAACATTCTTCTAAAGCTAGTTTATTCAGCATTTCTCAGCTTTATAATTAATTCAACTTTTGTGAGTTCAGATAAAAATATTGACAGTTTAAGGGACATAACACCCACAGATCTTTAACTTCTGGGCATGTGCAACACACAAGTAAATACAAATGTTACGTTTTTAAAACTATTTTTGTTCCTGCTTTGTGGTATTTTACATTAAATATAAATTGTGTGGTCATGTTATTCATGCAGCCATAAACAGATATCTACAAACCATCCATTCTTATCAACATACCACTACACTATTAATACAGAAGTATATAGTTGTGATACCAGCATAAATACTAGATTGAGAACTGTTGACATGAAGAAGGTTTAATGGAAATCAGGAAAAACGTAGGTTCAAAAATAGTCCTGGGGAACACCTGCATTAATACAAAAAGATCTAGAAGAGTGGCCATTCAAGATAACTTTCATTTTGTCATTTGATACGAAAAATTGAATCAGTTCAACAGTTTGACCGGAATTACCATAACCTTCAACTTGTGAAAAAGCCCACCATGCCAGTCATGTCAGATGCCTCTGAAGTATACAACTTTTTTTTATTAACTTTGGGGTATCATGGTATGCTTATTTTTTTTAGCAAATCAGTGGATTACCTAAATAAAACTAAGACATTATTTAATTAGAAAAGTTGCTTTTATGAATCAGATATATTATGGTGCGGACTCTTCCACAACAAGCTAGTTAACCCCTGTTAGGAAATGCACTATTCCCGTTATAATTTTCACCATCACAATCTTACAAATATATAACAAGTATTCATTAGTCGATCACCTTCAATCTAGCTTGCTGATTGGTCAGTTCCGACCACTCAAACTGCCTGCACGCGACCAATCTGTTTTCCCGCTCAATATGCTGGGAGCCTCCCACATGATAAACAACCATTACATAAACCCAACACGTGTAATTTCTTTTCATTCGTCTCTCTCTGCGCATCTCATTCCTTGCTACCAAGTACCAAGATGTAATCTTCAACAACTCCCGTCTTAGCTATTGCGGTCAGACATTAAAGACCATTACCAACATTCACGCAAGTACGAACTCTGAAATCTCTTCTGAACTTTTACCAACTTGTACAATACACAATTCCAAAC
The DNA here is from genome assembly GCA_963932145.1 of Acanthosepion lycidas. Taxonomy (NCBI): domain Eukaryota; kingdom Metazoa; phylum Mollusca; class Cephalopoda; order Sepiida; family Sepiidae; genus Acanthosepion; species Acanthosepion lycidas. The sequence continues at coordinate 121,659,839 of OZ010575.1, read as the reverse complement.
ATGCTAAAGAAACTTTATTCTTCTAAATTACAGTTTAATATTACTTCCTTTTAATATGAGCTCAGGTACAACTATTACCTAATCAAAGAGACACGACTCTGTCCTACCTTTTTAGTTCACATGCAGGTATATCAAATATTAATAAATTCAATTGTTATGTTTTGAAATCATTCCGTTCAGTTTTGTATTTCATACTATGTGATGTTTACGTCAAATATAAATTGCATTGTGTCCACGCATTGTCCTTAATCGCATCTTTCCTAACCAAAGTTAAATAATGGTAACTCAATCATTACAATAATGATGACCCCAACGTTCGTTGTTCGACGTTCACAATAATGGTAACACTATCACTACAATGGCTACTATTGTCTTAAGAAAAAATATTTTCGATAAATAATGAATTTTTACAAAAATTGTTTTAATTTTTTTTAATTTTAATGAGAAAAATTTATGAAGTTTTAATTCTTTAAAATTCTGTATTAATTTGAACCGGATGGGTGATGTTGTTCTTAAGTAAAACTATAATTTACTAATCATAAATAGAAAAACTTATTTGTTGGAATTTAATCTGAGTAGACACCTAAAAAAGAAAGTTTGTCCACTCTAATCTTGCTGTTTTTTTTTGTTTTTTTTTTACTTGTGTTTTGTTGCAATTTTTTAATCTCAACCCTTGGATGCGGGAAAGCCGGGATAGATTTCCTAGCATATTACAATTTAGACACCTCTTCTTATCGGTATTTTTTTAAAAAATGAATATTTTTTGTATGTTTATAAACAAATCGATTATTGTATATAATTAAGTTACAATAAAATTTGTATTTTATATGAATACTATCTTTTGAAAATTGGAGTAGAGTGGGGGTACTATAAAATAGATTCGGGGGTGGGGAGGTACGAGACTCTTACCCCGGCCCTAGGTGGATGTTTTGGTGAGGTGGTAATAAAGAGCTTTAAGAGTTTTATGCTTGGTAAATTTTCTTCTACGGGAGGACATATCCGTAAAAATTATTTGACAAGCATGACGTTATCGCCTTTTTATAAAATAACTACCCAAATCTTAAAAAGAGAATTTTTTACCATTTGTGTTTACTGGTAATGTCGTGTAAGGACGTCCGTATATGTAAAAAAAATCGGCACATTTTATACTGTGGATAAGTACTAGAGGGTAGTACAGTGTAACCCGGATATAAGAGAGATTTTCTCTGGTCCCAAATTAGAGCCATACTTACCTAAACAAAATATAGCAAACCCGGATATAAGAGACTTCTCCGGTCCCGACAACTCTCTTATATCCGGGTTACATACACTGTATTGGAAACAGAATGAAAGATTAAGATAAAAAAAATAATTTAATTGACTGCGATTGTGGTGAGTTTTTTGTAGATAAGGTTAGCGAAAGTTCGTTCCAGTAAAGATTTAAACTAAATTTTCTTCAATAGAATATGTCATTAATTTCCCATAAAAATTGTCTGTTGTTGATTTTAACTTCGTGGTCGTTTAATTCAAACTGAATTTAAATGTTGCTTTTTTGTTGCAGCAGTCAAATTTGAGTTTCTGTGTTTGTCCTGGAAGTAAGAAAAATCGTAAGGACTTCCTTTCTGAATTTTTAATTAATATTTTTCGTTTCAACAAGACACTCTCTAATCGTTAGCGATACCTTTTTTTTTTTTTTTTTGACAAGACCTCTTCAAAAAGTGAGGTACGAAAGTGAATACTAAAAGAAAATGTAAGACACCGTCGAATCGATGATTCCGGTTAAGCAATCCTGTTTATGTGTTAAGGCCGGATGATAATCGATATTAAACAGTGAATAAAAAAGACAACAACGTGTATTATTCTATGTACAGACATATTTACTCCGGAAGTGGCAAGTGCCAATTAATCTCGTCTTTCTTAAAAAAAAAAACAAAAAACATCAAAGTTTATTCATTGGATCATCATCTTGTAAGTGTTTTTTCTTTCAATCTATATTTTACTAATTAATTAATTAAATTAAACATTAACAAACATTTACTGCTTCATATTCGATAGAACTTGGCTCAGATATGCATTCATCCAGATTCCAGACAATTTATTGTTGCAAAAATCAAATAATTGTTGGATTTTAATGATTTTTTTTATAATTTTATTCACAAGTTAAGGAAATTATTTAAAAACATTTTTTTTAAGATTATCTTGGTATATACATCTGTTATCCCCCTCACCCCAATTATGAACTTTTGAGAAATTAAACTTCCAGCTTTTTCCTAAAAGCAGAAGTCGTTGTTGAACTTAAATCCTCAATTTTTTTTTTTATCAAAAAAATCTATGACATTATTTAATTATAATGTAGAGGACCGTGTGGGTTTGCATGTTGTATTAATAATTAATTAGAAACACGTGTGTAACTCCTGGTAGAATATTAAAAGAAAAGGTGTTACTTATTTACTACAAGAAAATGGCCGGACTTGAATTCAAAAGTCCAACTGAAGATAAAGAAGACAAAACGATAGCATGAAGAAAAAAGGCCCCAAACTTAATAAAAACAAAATTTTATCGTGAAAAAGTTTATTAGGAAAGACCAAGGTATTTTCGTTTTTAATTTTTCATTTGCAGCATATTTTAAATTTAGGTTGAAAATCTTTTTTTTTTCTGATAAAAAAGTAAGTAATGTTTCTTTCAAATTACATTTAAGTATACTTTAAATTTTCTAATTTTCCTCAAATAACAAAAGAAAAAGGTGTAACTGAATTTTACAGGATTTTAAAACTAACTAATTTTGATTTTGTTTACAAATTTAGACAAAAAAGCTGAATTTACAAACATTTTTTTGAATCAAGAAAAAAAATTTTTAAATAAAATTTTAAAAATTATAGGAAGGATTAAAAATCTGAAAAATATTCAGAAAATACTTTGGTCTTTCCTCTTTAATACTAACATAAACATCTACACGTTAAAAAATTGTTTTATCAATTTAGGGACCTTTTTTCAACAGGGTATACCACTTTTATGTGGGACAAACGGAAACCTAAACAAAAAAAAACGATTAAACAAATATAAGTATTAAACAAAACAATTTTACAACGGACATAGACAATAATAACATTTGAGTCTGTTCTTTGGTGAATGTTCGTACGTATGTGTATAATGTTCATGGCATCTCCCACAAATAGGAATACGTGAATCTTCTAAGAGAGATCACATTGTAGTCACTGAAAAATGAAAAAAAGATCGAGACAAGTTACCGAGTATTTATAGTATAGGGAGAGTGACCCGTAGTGACAATTTTGGAATTAAGGAGAAGCTAACTCCGACTATAATTACTTTTAAGGACACCATTGTCTTAAGAAAAATGTCTTTTTCAATGAATAATGGATTTTTACAAGAATTGTTTCCATTTTTTACAAATTTTACATAGAAAAGATTTAAATTTCTTAAAATTCTGTATTAATTTCAGCTTTTAGGTGATGTTTTTATTAAGTGAAAATGATGTTTACTAATCATAAGTGGAAAAGCTTAATACAAATCATCAAACACTTATATTTTTTTTTTAAATTTGAATCTTTTTGCATTTGTGTAAATGTGCCAATTTTCGTAAGTACAGGCAACCATACACAACATTACTAGAAAAGAAGAATGATCACTGTAGTAAATTTAAAGCCAAAATCTCTAAAATTCAATAAGACATTAGATTATGGAGAATATTTTCTAAACTTTTCAAGATGACTGAGTACTTAAAAATGATATAAAAAGGCACTCAAGCCATTTTCTTAAATTATGTTTTACAGATAGTCTCCATAGAAAAAACATTAGACCTGTCAGCATGCCAAAACAGATACTGTCACATTAAAAAATGTCTTTCTGTGATATTTTAAACTAAAAGTAAATAATATTAGTTTCAAATCAGAATAACTATATTTTAAATCAGCAAATAGTTTCAGAAAAGTATGTTATTTTTTGAAGATTTTTTTTTTTTTAGAAAATTACATTATGATGAAAAATAGCTAAAAAAGACACTAAAATCAGCCATTTTTAGAGATTTCAAATTGGAATCTCATTCCAGTCAATTAAAATTAGTTTTGTAATACAGCAAAGTATTTTGCTTATTGAAAATATTAAATTTAATCTATTTAACTTGAAATTAAATCTAAAATAAAAGCTCCAACTGAGGTATTGCACTTTCCATTGCCAATGCATTCTTTTTGAGAGCACAAAAAAAAAAACATGAGTATTTACTGTTTTAAAATTGTTATAACTTTCTTTGTATTGTGTGTATAGATTTTATTTCTTGTATACTAATAAAAGAATGGATGAGTAATATTTTGATGTAATGCATTACATTTTGACATTGAAAACTAAAAAAACACAAAATAAAAAAAAAACAAATACATTAACAATTTAACATACTTTTAACTTTTACAGTGTAACCCGGATATAAGAGAGATTTTCTCTGGTCCCAAATTAGAGCCTGTGTTAATGTATATAAATTAGACCAAACCTGGATATAAGAGAAACTCAGATATAAGAGACTTCTTCTCCGGTCCCGACAACTCTCTTATATCCGGGTTACACTGTATTACTTCATATGGAGTTCTGGGTTGCAGTCTAGCTGCACTCTAGGTCTGGTGGTAATTCTTATCTTTGGTTGAACAAACACCACAATCTGGGTGAGATGGCCTGCCACATATCAGATACTTGGAGTTCTGTTAACACCAGCCTTTCTGAGGGGTCTTTGGTCCTTCTAGCTCTCCTGTAAGGCAACCTCTAACTGGTAGCGTTCCAGCAGAGAATGTACAAAGCATTGACCCGGTGAGCTGACTTTGTTTTCCATATGTTCAAGACATTACAGAATCAGTGTTGAAGCAGATTAAAAAAACAAATTCCATCACTTGGTACATTGGTGCAGCACCATGTAGTAGGTCAAATTCTTGTCAGCTCTGTCTACTCCTCCACATATTGAAAGTAGGACTGCACAGCACAAGGTGTGTACACAATCCTGTTATGACATTCATGACATTTTGATCACACTTCTTTTCTGAAGGTCTTGGCAGTGTGGACAGTCATCATCAAATTTACTGGCCTTTTGTCATATCAGGAAATATATGTTTCCATCTCTATGCATGATGGAAGGCGCACCTGCTTGGAAATTTGCTGCTTTCATTTCGTTCTGCACACATACATAGATGTACTGATAGACTTTCTAAAGGTGAATCATTGTGTCTATTCATGAAATAAATTATTTGTCAAGGAGACGAATAAGTATGCTGAGGAAAGTAGAGGAACAAATGCAGATGTCTACTAATATGTAAACGTGAGGGAAGGACATCACTTTTGACAAAATGAAGGCCTTCTTAGTCATTTTGCTTCTTATTGGACTAATGAAGCAGCCATCATTTGAATTATACTGGTCAACTGATGAATTTATTCAAATATCAGATTTCAATCACATCATGCCATGACATAGGTTTTAGAGGATTTTCTTTTCTTTTCATCTTTCAAATGAAAAACTAAGGAACAACTCTGAACATGATTTTCAGAAAAACATGTACCACTTTGTCAGAAAGATGAGTTAGATGCTGTACTAAAGGTTATTAATTTGGCCCTAAAGTAGGGGTTGAAAGTAGTGGAAATCAGGACAAATTCAGCCACAGTATTAAGTTGGGTAAATTCTGTTAGAAGAGAAGACAGAAGAATAAGAACCAAAGTTGCTTCAGAAATTATAGTGAAAAGATTAGGAATACTCGGAGAATTAGTGAATGAGTTTGGGCTGAAGTTGTGTTTGTGTCTTCAGAAAGAAATAAGGTGGATATGATGACGCAAATAAAAATGATTTGTCTGGTAAACAAGACAGAATTTGATGCCCAAAATTGTACAATATGATGCCCAAAATTGGCAAGATGAAAGAGATGGTGCCACAAAAGTCAATTTTCATATACAAACATTTGGTCAGAGATGGAGATGATAGCCACACTAGTGATGGGGAAGAAAGCTGGGATCATAATTATTTTTTTCTCAAGTATGCTGCATCTTCAGCCACCACACCATCTCAATGAATACACCTAAAACTGCTGCTTGCATCACACCACACTATACCTGTTTTTGATTTAGGCACATTGTCCCTGATATTCAACTTGGAATATATATTCTTATATTTCTTGGGCCTCTTTTAATCAAGGCCAAACATTCTTTTAGGGTGGGTCAGCAGGGTGTTCTTGATGGGCAAAAGCCACACATTTGTCTGCCTGTTAAAAGACTGCTACCCTGGTTCATCATTGTCCATGATAGTCAACTTGAAATATATATTCTTATATTTCTTGAACTTCTTTTAATCTAGGCCAAATGAACTGGCATCACAGACTGGATTCAGCCAATGGGCCATTGTTTGATGACACTTGATGTAGGCTAAACATTCTTCTGGTGTGTGCAGCAGGATGCCCTGCATGAAAAAGGTCATGTCTATTGAACCATAATCTTTAAACCAGACATTGATGTTATTACATAATCTTTTGTTGGTTTGGCAATCACTTTTCCTGTCAACCAATCATACTCCTTTTAAGGTGGATAGCAGTATATTCTTCATGGGAAAGGTCATGTCTGTTGAACCTTAATCCCCAAACCAGACACAGATTTTATTACATAATCTTTCATTGATTTGGCAATGACTTTTTCTTGCCAACCAATCACACTCCTTTTTAGGTGGGTAGCAAGATATTCTTCATGGGAAAGGTCATGTCTGTTGAACCTTAATCCCTAATCCAGACACAGATTTTATTACATCATCTTTTATCAGTTTGACTATCACTTTTACCTGTCAACTAATCACACTTCTTTTAAGGTGGGTAGCAAGATGTTTTGCATTGGAAAGGCCATGTCTGTTGAAGCTTAATCCTCAAGCCGGAAAGAGATTTTACTACATAATCTTCTATCAATTTGTTTGTTTTCTATTAAACAATTTGGAATATACATTCTTATATTTCTTGAACTTCTTTTGATCTAAGCTAAACATTCTTTTGGTGTGTGCAGCCAGATGGGAAAGGTCATCTCTGTTGAACCTTAATTCCCAAACCAGATACATTTTATTACATAATCTTTTATCAATTTGACAATCACTTTTTCCTGTCACCCAATCACACTTCTTTTAAGGTGAGGAACAGGATATTCTTCATAGGAAAGGTCATGTCTGTTGAACCTCAATCCTCAAACCAGACACAGATTTTATTTCATAATCTTTTATCAGTTTGACAATCACTTTTTCCTCTCAACCAAATACACCAGTCTTTTTTTATGATTCTCAAATTTAGCAGATTAAGTAGCAACAATTTTCATTCCCAGAAGTAATTTGAGAGCATTTACCGAAAAATCTGTTCAATAAGTTTATAATATTTCCTTAAAAATATTCAGTGATGAAAAGAACATTTTATTAAATCCATATTTATAGAATGTGAGTCAATGATTTTATATAAGGTTTTTGTGTCAAATATTGCATGCATTCAAATCTATTGAAATATAAGGTTTGAATTTTTATATAGAATTCCTTAAATAGGATTTTTACTTTCTTGTTTTTTACAGGTGTGTCTAGAATCAATTTCCGTGGATCATGTTTTGGTAAAGTGAAACAGGAAATGTGGAAAACTACTCTGAAAAAGAATGTTCTTTTCATGTCAATATAAATTGTTTAATAATGCAGTTTTAAAAAGACAATTTGTAGCATCATGTACAACCACATACTAGAGAGAACTAATATTTGTGGAATTTTTTTTCAAGAAAGCCATATTTTATCCAAATCATGCTGGACAGAAACCATACTTTTGTGAAGTGCATGGTGATTGCTTTTCCAAGGATAAACAATTTTTCTTGTGCATAAGTGAATACACTGGCAAGAAGTCATTTTGTTGTCAAATTTGTGGGTTTTCTTTTGCAGAGAAATCATACTTGTGCCTAATAGAATATTGAAGACATTTTCTTCTGAAGTATGTGGCTCAGAAATAATCCTTACTTAGACATAATTCAACACACACTGGCAAGAAACCATATTTTTGTGATGTGCATTATCTTTTGCATGGCAATCAAATATGCATTGCAAAAGCAAACACATATTGGGAAAGAAACCTCAGTGAATTTGCACTAGCATGAAGATATTTCCTTATAAAGGGTGTAGTTCTTCCTTTTCACAGAAAAAGAATTTGATTTGTCATATGCAAGCGCATAATGAGGAAAAGCCATTTTCTTGTGATGCTTGTGGGTCTTCTTTTGCATGTAAATCAAGTTTAATCATACAAGTGAATACATACTGGTGAGAAACCATATTCTTGTGTGTGGGTCTTCTTTTGCACAGCAGTCTTACTGAGACGTAATAGAATACACACTGGTGAGAAACCATATTCGTGTGACGTGTGTGGGACATCTTTTTGTGCAGCATTCAGTCTTATTGAGACATAATAGAACACACACTGGTGAGAAAACATTTTCTGGTGAATTTTGTGAGTCTCGGTTTGCTCATAAAGCAAGTTTAACAACGCATATGCAAGCACATAATGGTGAGAAGCCATATTCTTGCAAAACATGTGGCTCTTCCTTTTCAAGAAAATATACTTTGCTCATGCATAAGTGAACACACACTGGTGAGAAGCCATATTTTTGTGAAGTGTGTGGGTCTTCTTTTACACAGCAGGCAGATTTACTGAGACATAATAGAACACTCACTGGTGAGAAACCATTTACTTGTGAAGTATGTGGGTCTTCTTTTGCACTGAAACCAACCTAAATCAGGCATATACAAACACACACTGGTGAAAAGCCATTTTTTTGTGAAGTTTGTGGGTCACATTTTGCATACAAAGCAGGTTTAATAGAGCATGATTGAACACATACTGGTGAGAAACCATATTCCTGTGAAGTGTGTGGATCTTCTTTTGCAAAGAAATCAACCTTACACAGACATAATAGAATACACACTGGCGAGAAACTATACTTATGTAAAGTGTGTGGATCTTCTTTTGCTTGTCACTCAAATTTAAATACACATAAGCGAATGCATACAAACACAAAGCCATTTCATTGTAAAATGTGTAGCTCTTCTTTTTCACAGAAAAAGGACTTTATTTGTCATATGCGATCACATAATGCTGAGAAGCCATATTCTTGTGAAATCTGTGACTCATCTTTTGCACGGAAATATGACATGTTCAGGCATAAGCGAAAACACACTGGTGAGAAGCCATATTCCTGTGAAGTTTGTGGCTTTTCTTCTGCAAGGAAGCATGATATGCGTGTACATAAACGTACACACACCGGGGAGAAGCCATATTCTTGTGAAGTTTGTGGCTCTTCTTTTGCACAAAAATCATACTTAATTAGTCATGTACGAACACACACTGGTGAGAAACCATTTACTTGTGAAGTATGTGGGTCTTCTTTTGCACTGAAACCTACCTTACTCAGGCATATACAAACACACACTGGTGAGAAGCCATTTTTTTGTGAAGTTTGTGGGTCTCATTTTGCACAAAAAGTAGGGTTAATAGAGCATATGCGAACACATACTGGTGAGAAACCATATTCCTGTGAAGTGTGTGGATCTTCTTTTGCAAAGAAATTAACCTTACGTAGACATAATAGAATACACACTGGCGAGAAACCATACTTATGTAAAGAGTGTGGATCTTCTTTTGCTTGTCACTCAAATTTAAATGCACATAAGCGAATGCATTTAAGCATGAAGCCATTTCCTTGTAAAATGTGTAGCTCTTCCTTTTCACAGAAAAAGGACTTAGTTTGTCATATACAAGCACATAACGGTGAGAAGCCATATTCTTGTGAAATCTGTGGCTCATTTTTTGCACGGAAATATGACATGCTCACGCATAAGCAAAAACACACTGGTGAAAAGCCATATTCTTGTGAAGTTTGTGGCTTTTCTTCTGCAAGGAAACATGATATGCTTGTACATGAGCGAACACACACTGGTGAGAAGCCATATTCTTGTGAAGTTTGTGGCTCTTCTTTTGCACAGAAATCAAACTTAATTAGTCATATGCGAACACACACTGGTGAGAAGCCATATTCTTGTGAAGTATGTGGGTCTTCCTTTGCAAAGAAAACAACCTTACGGCTTCATGAGCGAAGCCACACTGGCGAGAAGCCATATTCTTGTGAAATTTGTGGATATTGCTGTGCTTGTAGATCAGCCTTACGCCTGCATATGCGAACACATACTGGTGAGAAACCATATTCTTGTGAAATGTGTGGGTCCTCTTTTTCACAGAAATCAAGCTTAACTACTCATATGCGAACACACAATTGTGCAGTATGTGGTTCTTCCTTTGTAAAGAAATCAGATTTGCTAGTGCATAAGTACACTCACATGGAATATAATCTTCATCCTTCTCAAGTATGACTTTTCATTTATCTTTCAAGAGATATTTGATGTCTATCATTGACATAAACCATACTCTTTGGAAATTTGGAGCTCTTCATTTTCGTCAATCAGTTATGTGCCATGCATGATACATGCTTAGGCAATCATGTATCTTTCAATACATGACTGACGAGGCAGATTTTTTCCCGCGGTAGGTTGCCATTTCTTCCTGCAGTAAACCAGCTGCCATCTAAGGCTATAGAACCTGGTCTGTCCTGCTATTGACCTATACGTGTGGGGGGAGGGATTCATACCTTTCCCAAGGGTTTTAGCACATAACAGATTCGACTGGAATTTGAACTCAGCTCTCTGATTCCTCAATCTGAGCCTCTATCCATCATTACTCCACCTTGCCTTCTCTTCATTTTCATAGAGAATGAATTTAGTCAAGCATATGCAAACACTCAGTGGAAATACATAATATATTTTGTACCTCACCTTTTATATAAAAAGTCAAATTTGGTGATTCATATGCGAACAGACTCTGAAGTGAAACTAAATTATTAAGTATGACTTCCTTTCCACGCTAATAAATTTGAAGAAAAAAAAACTGGCTGAAAATAAATGTTATTCTTTTAAAGTGTGTTTCTCTTCTTTTCCATGGAATTCAGACTTGGTGCGAAATGTTTGAATATTTAGGTGACACTTGGGACACCTAAATTTTGTTTCTAGTCAAATACAATAACAGAAATGATCAATTTTATGAATTTAAGCTTTTAAAACTTCAATGCCATTTTCAAAATGCCTTGGAGAAATTGTTTTGTCAGATCACATGGAAACTTTAATGCTGACCTTTTGGTTTGTCTTTTTTATAAGAATGTACACACATTTTAATTATTAAATGATACTTTGTTAATTAAAGATAATAAATGTAATCGTCTCATTTTCTGCTTTGTTGATATTTATTTTTTAATAGTTTTAATATTGGATTGCTGAAAAAAATAAAATATTAAAAAAAACATTGTAAATACTGTTTATATTTTTGAAATATAACAACACTCTCTCCCGGTTTCTTAGCATCCAGTCAACTTTGATCTCCAAACATGATTCTTAAAATCAACCGACATAAAAAACCATTGCGCTTTCTTTCACACCTACACAACAGCTAGTCGCATAAGTATGTTTTTCTCTCCTGAGCTATGTTCTTTTGTATATAAAAATAAAACCCATGTATATGTTATATTCATTTATTTTGAAAATCTTCAGCCAAATGTTTCTTTGAACTGGTAACCTATATCATTGAAAATTATAGATATTTGCAATTTTAAAGTGTCGACAGTTTGAAGATAGGTTTTTATTTTCTCTTTTATAGATTTTAAATGTAAAATTATGACAAAGACGAAAAGATTAGAATCTTTATGAAGGGCTGTTCAAGCTTTCTTTTTAAATCAGTCTATATGTGACTAATATTTATCAGTAAGTAAGAATAATATTAAAGATGAATGGTGAAAAAAATCAACATTTTAAATGCTTTTGTCAAAATATCTTGGAGAAATTAGTTTGCCAGATGACATGCAGATTTTATAAGTGTAATTATGATAAAGATAAAAACATCAAACTTTTTTAAATGCTATTCAAGGTTTTCTTTTTAAATTGATATACATGTTACTGCAATATTCATCAAATCTGTATGGGTCGTATTTAAGCTGAATAGAAAGACAAGGAATCAATATTTCAAAACTGCAATGCTGTTTTCAAAATGTTTGGGAGAAATTATCTCACCAGATGACATGGAAACTTTAATGCTGACCAAAAGTCTGTTTTTTTTTATAAGCATTTATACATGTTAATTATTAAAATACTTTGTTAATTACAGATAATAAATTGAATTGCTGCACTTTCTGCTTTGTTAACTTTTAATAGTTTTAATTGTGGATTGCCAAAAACAAATAAAAACATTGTAAATGCTCTGTCTATATTTCTGAGATATGATATTGTAAGTATGTACACTATTTACATGATTCAGACTGTTATCCTCATCTTTATTGCCATATTCATGTTTCAGTTGTTGTACACGCTGACCTTCTTCAGGTGATACATGTTGGAATTTCAAGCCAAACCCTTTATTTAGTCCATGTTATAATTCTATGTGCTATGCCTTTTTTTGGATATCTCAGTTTTAGTTAGTTTAGATTTTTTTAATAAGAATGTACCCTTGTTAATTCTTAAATGATACTTTTTAAATTAGAAATAAAGATATTTGTTAAATTTCCTTTCTGTTGATATTTGAAGTCTTTACAATTTTGATGCTTTAATTTTAATTGGAACAAGAAAAAAAAAAGAACTTGTAAATACTGTTGTCAAATTATGTTGAGAAATTGTTTTCACAGTTGACATGAAAAACATAATGCCCATCAAATCTCTTTTACATATTAGTTACAATTAATGAATGTAGCTGATACATGTCTGTGTTTGAAAGTTTATTTGCCTGGAAAAAGGACAAGGTCCTGTTAGTGTTGTCACTAAAGCATTCTGGAAATGAAGATGATGAAGAGGGGAAGTGTCCTGTTTTTATAGGTGACTGCCAAGTAATGATCAGGTGGCACTGTCAAAGCTATGTAGAGATAACCCACATATTATACAAGCTGCTGGTAATAAAATCACTTCATATAGTGGACCTTCTAAAGTTCATTACATTCACCCAAAAACAAACTATATTCAGTGCTTGTGATATTTTGATTTCAGCTTAGTGGGGAAATCTTAAAATTACTAGATTGGTGGGTAGGTCTCATCATTTTACATGTAAATGTAATTTCTGTGCTAACAGTTTCTTATCTTTTTCTTTTGCACTTCTTGTGGAACTGTGTTCTGGCCTCTTGCTTTCCAGTCAACTTTGAACTCCAAAAATGATATTTTTTTTAATGTTGAAGGAAAAATTTGACTCCAAAGACAAATGGATAGACCATACTCAGGAGGCTGTTGCTGCTATGGAGAAGGAATTGGGCCACTCGTGCAAAAAGCTGACATCAGGCAGAAAGGACAGATCATCTGAGACAATCAGTTCTTTCTGCCTGATGTAAATTCTGCTGCTGCTGAGAAAAGAAAGAGACAACATGGGGGAACTGGGATGATAAAGGCCTACTACCATTGTCACTGTTACTGAAGAAGATAGAAGTTTTTAAATTCTCATAATATGAACGAATTTTATAAAACCGTGAGAGGACACCTGTTCCAAAATCTGATATTTATCAAAACAACCCCAGAATAGCCTTCAAGGGACTAGATTTTTAGGAGAAAATTTGTATTTGAAAGAAGTTAACCTGTGTTGATAATTTGAGGCATACAAAGGAAATATTGTGCTGAGTCTATATTGTTATTTGGACAATTTGTATATTGTAAAAATGTTTTTGTTGTAATAAATATGTTTCTCTGAAAAGTTCACACCAGAGTAAAAAAATCTTGTGTTTTTTTTTTTGTTTTTTTGTTTTTTTTCAAAAATACTTGGAATAAGACATTTGACATTTTCTCTTCATTTCTCCCAAGAAATCTTTTAAAGTGAGTAACAGTTTAGTTTTGTAAATATGTTTTTCATTTTTAAATATTCCTCAGGAAAATTTTATTTTTAAGTTACTAACATTGTTTCATTTTATTCCTTTAAATATCATAAGAATCATTTTCACCAAAAAATATTTTATTTTTGGAAATCAAAATGTTTTCGGTCAATAATACAGATTTTACTTCTCCATAAAAAAAACTGACCCTTGACACATACTGACTAATGAAAACTATACATGTTACAAAAATACAATTTAATGTATTTTAAAATAAAATTTGTTTTGTGCAATTAAGTCCAGAAAGAATTTTCCCATAAAATCATCTTAATGAATATCCACTTTTCTGTCAATCACATCACAGCCATTGTTGATTTTAAATTTGTCATCATTCAATTCACCCTGAATTTAAAAGTTTTGCAGCAGACTAATTTTTGTTTCTATGTTTATTGTGAAAAGTAAGAAAAATTGTAGGGATTTACTTTCTAAATTTTTGACAAGACATTTTCATTGAAGATCGCTTTTTCTAACAAAACCTTTGTGCCCGATGCCATGTAAGCAGAGGCTGGGTAAATTTTTTGACCAATGACCCGAGTGTATGTGCTCGGGTTCCCCACGTTAAATAACCAGCCTTGTCACATCCAGCCCCAGTGGGGTTGGGGTCATATAACCAGGCGTTCCACAGCCCTGATGACTAGGATCAAAGTGTAGTATCTGTTCCAACAGCAGACGAACGACGGCTCCCGGGCATCAATTCAGCTTGCCATCGATCTGCGCTCCAGTCATCCTGACCAACGTTAATATATAAACTGTCCTTCTCAGGAAAACGCTATTTCTCATCCTCTCTACATGTGCGTTGCCTGTTTTTACACTAACATTATTTTTGTTCATATATTTTTCTTTAATAATAATTGACTTAGCAATATTTAAAAAAGTAAATAAAAACAAATGAACAACAATTTCATCAAAGATTGTCGTTGTAATGTTACAGTGTTTAACCCACTTTTCTCCTTTTTAGAACATGAAATTTTGATTAAAAAAATGTTTCTCTTGCGTCAGTGGATGTACTAATTTTTAGTATAGCAATTTTTAGCCTTTTTTTTTTGCAGTGACAGACACATTAATTTGGAAATTCTTGCAAACATCAAATAATAATTCTTGTATTCTAATGAAATTTTCAGGACTTAGAAAATCTTAGTAAATAAAAATGTTTTTTCTTTTTTTGCATGTGTTTCATGACATAATTTTATGAAAAGTTGAGACATTCAACATGATAATTTTTAGTGACTTTATTAATTTAAATTAAAAGCAGAATTCTTTGAAGAAATTTTTACCTTTTTTTTTTCCTAATCAAACCCCGTCTTACCAAAAATCTGCTCTGAATCATAAAATAAAAAACGCAATTTAAAATTATAAGACATTATTGAATTAGAGAGAACCTTTTAATTGCTTTTAAGAAGAAGAATATATAAAATTAATTTTTAAGATTACAGAGTACTTTAAAGGTATTCACATTATATTCCTCAGCCAGCTTAAAATCCTTCATATTGGGTAGCATTTCAGCTAGCTCCTGCAGAGGGATCTTGATTGGCCCTTCATCACAATAGGTAGGAAAGAGTAAATAATGTGATAAGCAACAAAAACTACGGAAGAACTCAAAATTGATTGCTGCACTTTATTGTATTTTTTGTCAGTCACATCACGGCCATTGCTGATTTTAAATTCGTCATTGTTTAAAATTCAACCAGAATTTAAAAGTTGTTTTTCGTTGCAGCAGACAAATGTGGCTTTCTTTGTTTATCGTGAAAGTAAGGACTTACTTTCTAAATTACTTTAATTGGCGATTTCTGGGTTTTCTAACACGACCTCTTCAAACAATGAGGCTCGAAAGTCAAAAATAGCTGAAGGAAAATAAACGTACACAAAGCGTAAGAGACATCGAAGCAATTATTCCAGTCAATTCTTAGCCATTATCTCATTTAAAGACAGGATGGTAATCGATACTGAACAGAAAAAAAAAGACAACAAATTGGATTCGATGTACAGACATATTTATTCCAGAAATAGCAGCAGTCGTTTGGGCTGCTTAAAGATATCTCATCACCACAGACACCACGTCCTTTTTAATTTTAATGCATTGGATCATCTTGTAAGTGTTTCAATCTAATTAAGTATTAACAAAATTAATTTTTCAATTACCGATTCATATTCGATCGAATTTTTAACTCATAACTTTTTGCATTCATTCAAACATTTTGTATTGTTTGTTTTAAAAATTGTTTAAAATCTATGTTGTTGAATGGATGTTCATTGTTTTACACAAGTTTACATTTTTATTACAATAAAATTTTTAGCTTAACAACCCCCGTCCGTAAATTCACTATTTATTTTCTTCTTTTAGGCGTGAACAGAAAAATTCAGCTCTTCTTAGGTTGGTGCAAAAATAATGACGTAATAATGTCGTTTTTTTGACGTTAAAAATACGTCAAAAAACGACATTATTACGTTATTATTTTTGCACCAACCTAAGTACTTCCACTCACTGAAAAAAAGAGCATAAAAGGCTCCAACCGGCTAGATATGTTCAGTATTTCGCCCCCCACCCTCAAAAAAAGAAACTTTTTAAACATTTTTTTTATCGTTTATGTTTGCTAGTAAAGACCAAAGTATTTTTTGAATATTTTAAAAAAAAATTTAATCCTTTCTAACACGTCCAAAATTTTAATTAAAAAACTTTTTTTTTTTTTTTTTTTTTCTTTTTGAGTCATCAAAATTTACACAAAAAAATCAATCATATCAGCCATTTTTTGGCAATTTTGTAAACAAAATTAAAATTCTCTGTTTAAAAATCTTGGAAAATTCAATTATACTTTTTCAAAAGTTATTTTAGGAAAATTAAAAAATTTAATGTATAATGTAATTTGAAACAAACATTACTTAATTTTTAGTAGAAAAAATTTAGTTGGAAATAAGAGAAGCATGTTTAACTGTGGTGATTGGTTTTCGGAGGTGTGAAATGATGTTTTACATCAATGTATTAACAACTAACATCTGGGCAATTTATCGGGCAGAAGTGACAGTATTTTCGAATTTTAAGTGAACCAGCTTATTTAACTATAAAGTAGTTCTTAAAAATTTAAATACTTTTAGAAGTCTAGTATTTTATTGATATTTTTACATACTTTTTTAACAAAGATATGCCTGCACCGTTTCTACCCCTAAAATTGAATCTAGAAAAGAAAAAATTAATAATTACAGTATGTCTCACAGTGAAAAAGAAAAAAAATGATTATATTTTAAAAAAAAAAAAAAAAAAAATGTAAAGAAAATATGAGTGAAATATGAAAAAAAAAAGAAAATTTAAAATTTTGAAAATGTGACAATGTTTTTTATATGAAATCAATGCAATTTACGAGACCAGATCCTCACTATCAGGAGAAACAACTCATAAAACATGGGACATTATTTCTGAATTTTGCCTCTGTAGTTTTGCTGGAAACGTTTTTAATACATTTATGGACATATTAAAAAATTATTGTAAAAATAGATCTTTAAATAAGAACATTTCCAGAGATGTTCATATTCAAACTGAACAACTTTATCACATTTTGTATTTAAAATGGAAAAGAAAAAGAAAACAATTATTGTAAAAATTCATTTTTCATCAAAAAATATTTTGGCTTCAGACAAAAATGTAGCAGTTTTATTATTTATAAAAGCTATTAAACATATTTTTAATTAAATAATGTCTTAGTTTTATTAGGTTTTGTATTTTACAATTCAGAGCTAAAGTTTGGGTAGAATTGCTCCTTGGTCTACAAAAAATAAATTGATATTTTATATTCTTCAAATTCTTCTGCATTTAATTAAAAAATTACAAGATGTGCATATTTGAGTTTTCAAGTTTTCATAAAATTAAGTAAGGGAGTAGTGTAACATGTAAAAAAAAAAAAAAAAATATATTTTTAACATGACTTTCTAAAAGACAAACACTTTTAAAATAATTCATTTTTGAATAACTTCTAAAAGTTTAATTAAAATCCAACAATTAAAAAGATACTTTGTTGGTCTTTTCCTGTTATTAATAACAAACTTTTTCATGATAAAACTTTGTTTTCATTAAGTTTGGGGTCTTTTTTTCATCATGCTATGCTGTTTTTTTGATGAATTATTGAATATACCAATTTTATTACACTTTCAAAACCTTTCAAATACATTCGAAATTTTGGTTAAAAAAAGTTTTGTTTTCATTGCACCAGCAGGGCAGCAAAGATTAGTATAGGAAGTTTTAGTGTCTTTTTCCGTTAAAAAACACATTGATGTTGAAATTCTTACAAAAATCAAATAATTGTCAGATTCTAATGAAACTTTCAGGACTTGTTGACAAATGAAATAAATTTTTTTAGAAATTATTTTCTTTAGAAAATTCTGGTAGAAATGTTTTACTCACCCATCCCATGAAATTTTTCTCTCTAACATTGAAGTAGTTGGAGAATGTAAATCAATTTTTTTTTTTTTTTTTTAAATATCACATTAACTGAAAACCTGCTCTGAATGATAAAATAAAAAAATGGAAACTAAGACATTATTTAATCAGAAAAGAATTGCTTTTATAAATAAGATATATTATTCTCTAAAGAAAAAATATTGATTTAATAATGAATTTTTACAAGAACTGTTTTCATCTGTTTTTTAACTTCGAATTGAAATAATTTATAAAGTTTAAAATTTTTAACTATAGGAAATTTACAGCCAGAAATCTTTCAAATTCAATAAAATTTTACAGAGAATATTTTCTGAAGTTTTTAAGATTACTGAGTGCTTAAAAATTCTACTTGGAAGGTGCTCTGTAGAGAAATGTGTGTAAAATTGTGCTTAACAATTACTGCACAACAGGTGTCTCCTACTTGATACAGCAGTAACCATTCTGTCTGGCACCTCCTTATGCTCTGTTTTTATCTCTTCATTAACAGCCAAAAATTGACATATGTGAAAAGAAACTCTCTGAAGGGAGTATCTGACTCTGGGATTTATCTGTTTTCAATGTCTAACCCGCAAAGCCAACATTTTTCCTTTTGCCTCAGTTTACATGTGAAACACATTCAAATCTGTGTTCACCCTGGAGGTAAGCCATTTTCTCTTAGCATTGCAAAAAATGCATGCAACCCTGGGCCTCTGTGCCCTCTGTGGTAATTCACTACATATTCATGTTAATTCAATTACTTTTTTAATGCCGAAAGCCCCAGTAGAATAACATTAGATAAAATATCAACTGTCAAACCCCTTAAATAAACAGCTGCTGTTGAGTTAAAAAAATCTTTTGATATTTTAAACAAAGTAAATAATAGTTGTTTAACATCAGATTAATTATACTTTAAATTTGCTAATATTTCTCAAATAATGTTTCAGGAAAGTATATTTTGTTTTTGGAAGAATTTTTTTTGTTGTAATGAAAGATGACTATTTTAGCAAAAGAAACCAAAACAATTCTTCCACTCAATTTAAATTGGTTTTTGAAATACAGCAATGTATTTTGCGTATTGGATAATATTAAGTTCCATCTATTTGAAATTAAAACTAAAATAAAAGCTTTAAGAAATTTTTAAAAATTCATTTTAAACCTTAGGTATTGAGTATTTTGTAGAGGTCCCTAGTTTTTAGAATGTAAAAATCATTTTTGTAAATAATCTAAAATAAATAGCGTTTAATATAGGTACTACCACTGATTTGCTAGAAAATAATATACAATACATTGATAAAAAAAAATGCCCCAAACTTAGTAAAAATAACATTTTCTCATCAAGATCTTTGTTATTATTAAGCAGAAAGACAAAAGGACTTTTTGATTATTAAATTATGTTTTTGGATCCTTTTTAGAACATTTGAAATTTTGGTTAAAAATCTTTCTTTTTTTTTTTTCTTTTATGTCATTAACTTGGAAATTCTTGCAAAGATCAAATTGTCATATTGTAATAAAACTTACAGGACTTATTCACAAATGAATGAAAATCTTTTAGAAATGTTCTTTTTTAGAAAATCTTGCTAAAAAATATTTTTACACCTGTTAATCCCACTTATGAAATTTTGGGAAATTAAATTTTGACGAACTAATGTTTATATTAGTTAAAAGTTGAACTCCTTGGAGAATTTAAATTGTCAATTTCTTTTTGTGAAACAGGACTCCCAGTTATTGAAAATCTGATCTGAATCATAAAATAAAAAAATGCGATAAAACTAAGACATTATTTAATTACAAAAGCTTTTTAATTGCTTTTATGAATAAGATATGGGCATTATTATTCTCAGAACAATTTTTTTTTTTACAAGAATTGTTTGCATTTTTAAAAAAATTTAATTAGAATAATTTATAAAGTTTTAAATCTTTTAAAATTCTGTCTTACTTTGTAGAGGTAAGGTGATATTGTTATTAAGTAAAATTTATATTTTCTAATCATAAATGGAAATGCTTATTACTTTGTGTGTATAAATGTGACAATTTTTGTAAATATGACTATATCTCATTACTTTCCAAGGATTTTCAATCTGTGTATGAAATAGAATCTATTAGATTTGTGATTGAATTACATTCTCTGAAAAAGAAAATCAAAAACTAGATTCCCAAGTTAAAATATTTCATCCAAATCACTGAAGAATATTTCTGAAATAAATTCCTATACATCTAATGGTGATGTTAAAAATTGCCTGACTTTAAACTCATTAAGTAAAATTAAATTTCATTAATGCCCTTCTTAAATGATTTTTGTTCTTTCCCATGATCTAGGTTAGCCATAAAGTCTTGACTCACTTAGGAAGCGGAAAGAAAACAAGAAAATTTTATGTAGCAAAGGCAACATTGGGTTAATTTAGCCAGAACATCCTTACTCATTTGACTACCAGCCTTCATATGCTGCCGTTGTTTGTTATTCCTCAACTGACAGAATGAGTTTGCAAGGAAGTGAAATTAGAGTTTTGATTAGCCACTGTTACAAGCAAAGACTTTCTACAAGAGTTGCTGTGATGGAAATTTGCAATACTGAGAGAGATGGCCACAGTCAGCTAGTTGAAGGTCTCGAGGTGGTACAGATGTTTCAACTCCGGAGATCTTACCCTTACCGATCAGCCATGTTCCGGACGACTATCAACTTGTGACAGTACGGCTTTAGTGGCAGCATTGAAAGTTGAATCTTTTGCAAGCAGTTGTGATCTTGCATAAGTTGTTGGAGTGTCATATCTCAGGAATCCTTTGACCTAGAGATGTAAAATAGGTACCCATTCAATTTCTGCCATGAAATTCTATAAAAAATTATCTTTCTCTTTATATGTTCCTCAGTCAAGAAGACCACACGGCCTTTTTGCTTATCGTCAGCAAGTAATTAATTTTTCTCTATCACTTCTATCCAAAGGAAACCAAATTAATGTTGGATATGAAATTTTTGATGAATTTCACAGAAATTAAAATGAATGAACCTATCAAGCTAATCTCTATTTTTGTGGGGATATTTTTCTTCTAGGTGGCTGATTCAAACCAGATGATTTTCCAGATCTTCATCCAGAAGAATTCTAGATGTTATTTTGGTGACCACTCAGGAATATTGACAACATATGTTTTTCTATTTGACATCTTCGAGGTTATATTAATAGTCTCTTTCTTATTGGCAGGGAAGTGGGGAAGGATGGGTAGTCTTGGTTTTGCTCAGACTTACTGAAATCCATCTAGTTAAATTTGAGTTTGATTCTCTCTGCGGCTGCTCGGTCTCATGTTGTCTGCTGACCTGAGATGGAACAAATACATTGAGTCAATTGCTTTGTCCACCACAAGGAAAGTTGGCTCCCTGTGCCACGCCAGGAAATTTTTCTCCCTGGAATCTATCCTTCAAATCTACAAATCAACCATTCACCCTTGCATGGAGTATTGCTGCCATATATGGTCTGGAGCCCCTTCTGTTTGCCTTGGGGCTCTTGATAGGATCCAGAGATGGATATGCAATATAATTGGCCCTGATCTGGCATCTCATCTCCAGTTGCTCTCTCACAGACGTGCTGTCGCCTCTCTCTGTCTTTTTTACAAATACTTTCATGCCTGATGAGCTGCTTGCGCTGGTTCCCAGACTTCATGAATTCAAGCGTCCTACGAGTCTGGCATCCCGCTCTCACCCTTTCACTGTTGAAACTGTTAAATGTAGGCATCTCTTCTACTCCAATATCTTCATATCTCACACCTCTCGCCTGTGGAACTCCCTTCCCTATTCCTGTTTCCCTGATAGTTATAATCTCCAACTATTCAAATGTAATGTCAATTGACATCTCCAGTTGCCTTGATCTATCCACTATCCTTCTTCTCATCCTTTCCTCTATCACTCCTATCTGCCCTCTCTCCAAATCCTCTGTAACCCCTTGCTTGGGGTGAAATGCTTAAAAAAGAAGAAAAGAAAAAAAGAACTGTTCAGGATTACATTTATTATTTTGAAACAGGATTTTTCAATGCATTTTGTTTTTAATTTTCTTCTCAACATTTCAATCCAACTTCCTGCAATCTTCATCAATTATCATCCAGTTAGAAGTTTCTTTCCTCTTCCTTTTTTTCTTTCTTTCTTTTTTTTGGTGTGATTAACCACTCTCTGAGGTCCTTGTATTTCTTGCATCAGAAGGCGGACTATGAATTAGCATAGCAAATTTTAGCATCCCTTTTTTTTTTTCTTTTTTTGCAGTGAAAAACACATTAATTCATAAATTTTCACAAAAATCAAATAATTGCAACTTTCAGGACTTATTCACAAATATTAGGTTGGTGCAAAAATAATGTCGTTTTCTCACATATGTTACTATGTGAGAAAACTACATTATTTTTGCACCAACCTAATAAATGGAATTATTTTAGAATTTTTTCTTCTTTAGAAAATCTTTGTAAAAACGTATTTTTACATCTGTTACCCCCCCCTTATTTAATTCTAGAAATTAAAATTGTAAAACTTAATTTTTATTTCAGTTAAAAGCAGAACTCCTTGTATGATTTAAATCATCAATTTCTTTTCTTTTTTTTTTTTTTTAAACAGGACCCACAGTTACCGAAAATCTGCTCTGAATCTTGAAAGAAAAAAAGAAATAATACTAAGACAATATTTAATTAGGAAAACTTTTAATTGCTTTTATGAATATTTTCAGGAAACTATTCTCTTGAGAAAAAATACTTTTCAATCAGTAATGAATATTTTCAAGAATTGTTTCCATTTTTTTAATTTTCTTATTAAACTTCTAAATCATTTAAAATTCTGTCTTACTTTGTAGAGATTAGGTGATATTGTTATTTAGAAAAAAAACTATATCTACTAATCATAAATTGAAAAGTTTATTACAATTTAGTGATCCCCAGTATTTTAAAAAGTATTTTGAATTTTTTTTTTGTATGTGTTCTGATTTTTATAGATACAGACATCCAGACTTGACATTATCAAAAAATAGGAGAGATAACTATAGTAAATGTACAGCCAAAGTATGTAAACTTCAATAAAACATTAGATTACAGAGAATATTTTCCTAAATTTTTAAGATTACTGAATACTGAAAAACTGTATAAAAAAAAAAAGGCTCTCGTGTTTCTATTCTCAGTTATTAGGTTGGTGCAAAAATAATGTCGTTTTCTCACATAGTAACATATGTGAGAAAACGACATTATTTTTGCACCAACCTAATATTTTTTACAGATATATCCACCATAGAAAAACATTAGATAAACTTCCCTATATCATTCAAGCACTCAACACCTTTAATAAAAAGCAGCTGTGTTAAAAAAAAAAAAAAAAAAAGCAATTCTTCAATACTTTTTAAAATAAGTAATATTTGTTTCAAATCGGTTTAATTTCTGGTTATTTCAACAAAGAAGTACTTTTCTCCCCTGTTCTTCATTAAAATGGTGACACTCAGCATCTATTTTTCTTTTCATAGTAGCCATTTTATTTTATTTGTAGGTGTGGCCTTACGGGTTTTAGGTTATTAATAATAATGGAATGACTTGCTCATGAGAATAAAAAAATAAAAGAAGATAAAAAATCAGGTTAAATTTTATGCAAACTAATCAGAAATTTTACAATATTTTTACAAGTTGATTTTCATTCAGGAAAAATTATTCAATACTCTTTACAGTCAGAGTATTGTCATATATAATAATATAGTTCAGTTGTTGACCCAAAATAATGTTCAAAACTTAAAGTTCATTATTGCTTGAAGTGATGTGTGATTCATTTTTGAAAGGTGATAGATGGAAAGAGTTGATGTTAAAAGATTATTACTTACTCAGACTGAAAAGTAGTAGTTGGTACACTCTAAGTATTTATTATAGGATGGTAGCAACATGGTGTATAATTTTAGGAGCTTTTTTCATTGGTCGAAGAGATCAGGTTTATATCTTTTATATGATGGTAATCTTTTCGTTTAGAGTTCTTTCTTTTTGATAGTCTGGATTTTCCCTTGTCAGTTTGAAAAGTAATTAGAAATAAAATTGTCATCAATGTTCTGAAGAGCTGACTCTTACCAGTTTTTTTTTTTTTTTCTTGAAGCATTTCACCCCAATCAAGCCAGGAAGCCACTAGCATGCAAGGGGTTGCAGAGAGTTGGAGCGAGAGCAAAGAGGAGTGATAGAGGAAAGGATGAAAAGAAGGATAGGGGATAGATCAGGGCATCTGGAGATGTCGATTGACATTGCATTTGAATAGTTGGACATTATAGCCATCAGGGAAGCAAGAAATGGGGAGGGAGTTCCATAGGCAAGAACTGCAAGAGATGAAGCTATTGGAGTAGAAGAGATGGCTACATGTAACAGTTTTGACAGCGAAAGGGTGAGAGCGGGATACCAGTCTTGTAGGATGCTTGAATTCATGAAGTCTAGGAACCAACAAAAGCAGCTCATCAGAGCAGTTACCGTGAAAGTATTTGTAAAAAAGACAGAGGGAGCAGCAGCACGTCTGTGAGAGAGCAACTGGAGATGAGATGCCAGATCAGGGCCAATTACATATCCCTCTTTGGATGTATGATTCATCTTTGAAAGGTGATAGATGGAAAGAGTTGATGTTAAAAGATTATTACTTACTCAGATTGAAAAGTAGTAGTTGGTACACTGTAAGTATTTATTACAGGATGGTAGAAACATGGGGTATAATTTTACCAATGAGCTTTTTTCATTGGTCGAAGAGAACAGGATTATATCTTTAATGTGATGGTAGTCTTTTTGTTTCTTTTTGATAGTCAAGATTTTCCCTTGTTGGTTGAGAAGTAATTAGGAATAAAATTGTCATCAATGTTCTGAAGCACTGACTGTTACTAGTTCTAGTTTGTTTTTTTTTGTTTTTTTTGCGGAATTTCATTGTCAGATAGGAAGATTGTTACAATTTTTATTTAGAGATTCTTAAGTGTCGATAGAAATTCACTAATTCAGTTTTGTTTTGTAAAAACAGATTTAAATAATTTTATCTTTTATTATTCATTAATTTATTTTAGTTGGGTAAGAGTTTAGAATCATTTAATGTTCAGTGTTGTTGATTTTGTGTGGACTCAAACACAAAGACAGTTTTTTAACTATTATTTATTTATTTGTTATCAATTTAGATTTTATAATGAACTAGCAGTAGAGCTCGGCGTTGCCCGGGGATGTAACAGTAAGAGATAGATCAAGTATCGACCATCATAAAGACTGAAAAATAAAATTGACAAAGATTATTGTTTAAGGTTGACGGACACGCATGTCTTAATTAGGTTTTTTTTGTTTTTTTGTTTTTTTTTACAAATTACCCAAACCCAAACTCAAACAAACACTTTGTTTTCAATCATTATGAGTCTATCAATTGAATAGAATTTTATTATAAACAGTTGTCTTGTAAGTGGAATTTTTAAAACATTCTGAATGTAAAAATAAAGAAAAAAGTGTGCAAGACAATAAGAAATATTATCTGCCAAAAAAAAAAAGTGAAGTTTTGTTGAAATCGGTTTAAAAAATGTAGGAAATCCGATCCCATATGTAAACGAACACACACACACACACACAACCTGGGTTTTATAATAAGCATAACTCGATATGAGTTGTCCCCATTTCATTCTGGTGACAGAATCATGTTTTATTGTGTTTTCAAATTGATTTCGTGCAAAGACAATTTTGGTGCTGTCAGAACCACTGCAAGGTAATTTTACGCAGTCCTGTGAAATCTTGTTGAAATTGGTTGAAAAATGTAGGAAATCCGATCCAATATATAAACGTACAGACACACACACACACACACACAATCTGCGTTTTATAATAAGTAAGATTTAGGCAAAATATATGACACAATTCACTGAAGTCAGTCCTTTTTATATGTGGCTGTTGTAACCTATGAAGGGTTACTGAATGAGGAATAACTAAAATGGAGGTTGGAATGAAATGGTAATCTTTATAACATCAACAAAATACAATACTCGCCAGCACCGTGAAGTAGGTAAACCACTGCTAGTGGTGGACTACTTATACAGCATATTACCCCCACTTACAATAGTGTCTAATGTATTTATGAGGATTGGGACATGCCCATTAGTGTTCATAGGTACAGTATATAACAACTGCACTCTTTAAACTGGTTTAAATATGGCAATGCAAATTAAAACATGGTCACTGCAGCAGGCTCATAATTACTTTTCTTAGAAACTTTATTGACGGTACTTACACAAAAAACGATCAGATATCAAAAGTTGCAAAGAGTTGCCAGTTTTTTTATTTCACTGATGTTCCTAAAACTGATATTACTACCAGATGCAAAAATCAGATTGGCCAAATTTGGGCATTTTTACTTACATTCATTTTAATTTTTTCTACATAATAAGTCTGACAACAATCTTGATAATTCCATATAAATAATTATATTTTAGCTCATTTGTGGCATAGTGTGGTGGTGGGCTATATGAAATGACACCGAGAGCTGTAGTTTGATAACCTATTGAATAATATGTCCACTCTTTCTTTTACAACATAATCTTTGCTTAAAAATATTCAATGATGAAAGAACAAATAAGAAACATTTCATTAAATTTATAGAATGTGAGTCAATAATTTTATGTAAGGTCTTTGTGTTAAATATTGCATGCATTCAAACCTATTGAAATATTTTTTTTTTTTATTTTGTATATAATTAAATTGTATCTAATAGAAATTTTACTTTGTTTTTTTTTTTTTACAGAAGTGCCTGCATAAAAATCAATTTCCATGGATCAAGTTTCGGTGATATGAAACAGGAAATGTGGAAAACTACTCTCAAAAAGAATCTTTTCATGTCGATGTAAATTGTTTGATAATGCAGTTTTAAAAAGAAAATTTGAGACATCATGTACAACCACATACTAGAGAGAACCATGTTCTTGTAATGTTTGTAGAATTTCCTTTTCAAGAAAGCTATATTTTATTCAACTCACGCTGGAGAGAAATCATATTCTTGTGAAGTGTATGGCTCT